>CM023949.1:27851572-27900698 GCA_013407115.1 Glycine latifolia | reverse complement strand
CCCCCTGCTTCAGCTCGGTCAAGAGGGACAGGTTCTTCACGTCGGACAGAAACCCGGACTTTGGGCTTCAAGATGTCATGAATTGTCTCATCTTCATGAAATACTACATCTCGACTTCTCACTATCTTCTTGTTAATCGGATCCCATAGTCGAAACCCGAACTCGATTTTTGGTGAACCGAGGTAAATACATTCCTTAGTCTTTGCATCGAGCTTCGCCCTTTCATCTTTAGGAACATGCACGAAAGCTTGACATCCGAACACCTTCCGGTGGTCATAGGTCGCTTTCCGACCTGTCCAGACTTCTTCCGGAATGTCTCCTTCAAGTGGTCTTGATGGTGACAGATTAATCAAGTCAACAGCTGTCCTAACGGCCTCTCCCCAGTAAGCTTTCGACAATCCGACATTGAATAGCATACTGCGGACCTTCTTGTCAATTGTCCGATTCATCATCTCAGCAAGGCCATTCAACTGCGGAGTCTTGGGAGGTGTCTTCTCAAGTCGGATCCCGGCTTTTCTACAGTAAGCTTCAAAGGGACCCCGGTACTCACTACCATTATCAGATCGAACCACCTCGGCTTCTTACCAGTCTCCTTTTCCACCATAGCATGGAATTCTTTAAAACATTGAAGTACCTGGTCTTTAGTCTTCATCAAATAAACCCACATTTTGCAGAAATGATCATTAATGAAAAAAACAAAGTATTGAGCTCCTCCAAGCTATCTCTCTGACATGGAGCAAACATCAGCATTGACAAGGTCTATAATCTCCCTTCGTCGACTGGGTTGATCCGGTCTCACAAACGAAATCCGATGCTGCTTTCCAACTAGGCAATGTGTGCAGCTCTCTAACACTTGGCCCTTCAACCAGGTCAGTAGTTTTTTCTTCTCCAAAATCCGGAGTCCTTTCTCGCTCATGTGGCCGAGGCGCTTGTGCCATAGCTCCAGGCTCTATCCATCCCGGATGGCATTGGTTTCTCCACCATTTATCCGTCCTTGCATCACATACAAGGAGCCTTCTTTCTTACCTCGAACCACAACCAAGCTTCCCTTGGTCAGCTTCCATATACTTTCTCCAAAGTAGTTTACTAACCCAACATCATCTAGCTTTCAACCGAGATCAAATTCAAACACATGTCAGGTACATGCCTCACATCTTTCAACGTAACCTATAACACCTCGGGTTTTAAGTGGCTAATCTTGACATTTTATGTGTGATTAATTACATGTTTTATTGTATGATTTGTATGATAATTGTTGTTGAGTGCCTCACCTTGGTATGCGTGTTAGTGGTTGATAGTCGTCCGTGTTGACCGGCGGTTACTACGTTTGAACGAAGGGCAAACCTGCCTTGTCAGTTGAGTACTTAAGGGCAGGAGTGCGCAGCGGAAACGTGTTCTTCCTTCTTCTACCTTTGCATTTTATCTATTCTCTCTCTTCAAAACTCACCCAGAAATCCTCTCATTCTCGACCTCCTCTGTGTTACTTTCAGCTCGTGAGAGCCACTACTGAATCTTGACGTCGAGACGGACCTCGTGGCCGGAGCAGAAGCTTGGGAAAAACTATCGTAAAGCTCGTGAACGAACCTCTGATTAGGTAAGGGGAGCTTACCAGGTCTGATAACAGTTTCAGGTAGCACACTTGAGGACCAGAGAGTCCGACCAGGGCGATGGTTGCATGTCCCATATGTGTGTTGTTTTTCAGAAAGATGTGTCTTTGAATGAACGGAATGGGTTATGCTCTACGTTTGCTGATTGGTGTTTGGTGTTGGTATTTAATGATGTTCTGGTGTGATTTTTTTTATGGTATTCTGGGAAAAGGGGGGAGTTGATATTGTAAGAACTCCCCTTGTATGTGTGTGGAGATGGCATTTTGATGCTGAAAAGTTCCCAAGACACTTCACAGAAATGTTCGTGAAGGTGCTGAGTACCGGTTAGGGTTTAGCCGAGTTATATATATCTATGTGCCTGTGATGTCGACTGCCGAGATGGGTTTAGCCGAGTTGTATATATATGTGCCTATGATGTCGACTGTTAAGATGGGTTTAATCGAGTTGTATATATATGTGCTTGTGATGTTGGCTGCCAAGATGTGTTGACCGAGTTGTATATATATGTGCTTGTGATGTCGACTGCCGAGATGGGTTGGCCGAGTTATATATATATATATATGCTTGTGATGTTGGCTGCCGAGATGGGTTGGCCGAGTCATATATATGTAGTGTTTGTGGATGACGTATGTGAATTACGTTGAGGTTAGCCTATGTGATGGCTTGAGATGTCTTGTACCTTGATAGAGCCATTGTGAAAGGTCATGTATAGACACGTGAGACGCCGGGATCGAGTGGTGAACCTTGTAAGGACCACGGTCAGTGCATCAGTGAGCCCGTGTTGGGGCGACCATCGTTTGGGGCAGTATGTATGTAAATGGGAGGATATGGAGATCTTAACCAGGATGAGAAGTTCCTGTGCCGGGTCATACGTTAATGGCGCCCATGAGAGGCATACTTCATTTGCATGACGGAAATATGATGATTAACTGTAATAGTACGAGCAGTACTAGGGACCCCGTCTGTAGGGAGATCCTTATGACACCCGTTTGGCTGATCACCACGGGGGGTGAGTCTTGTGCACGACAGAGTGACCCTGACGTCAACTACAACCATCATTTTGACCATGAATTTGGTCTATTTCCAAGATGGTACCACATTACATGTTGAGAGTTGAGAGAGGAGCATGAATCATGCTAGACATTTTTAAGTCGATTAGTGGAATGTTCTTGGATGTTTGTTTATGTTGGTTGCGTGTTGATATATCTGGACTTGTGGTGATGCTATGACGCTTGGGTTGTTTTTCCTTGACTGATATTACCTTTCGTTTGTTATTTTATATGATGAACTCACCATTGCTTTGTTGTGCCATGTGGTCTGGTACCTGTGATGATCACGAACCCGGTTCGTGTGAGCAGATGAACAACAGTAGGTGATCCGGGAAGATGACAACTGTTTAATTGGAGTCACCGAGTTGCCGGAATGTCGATGTGACGGATCCCGGGCATGGGTTATGTTTTGCTGATTACACCCCTGGTTTTGATAGTCACTTACATGTTTTGCTAGGTGCACCCCTGATGTTCAATCCCTTACTTCACTTGTAAAACACTTGTACGTTTCAAACAGGGATAATTGTAGTTACAATTTAAACACGTTTCGTATATGCAGATATATGTATGCAATTGGAATATTTCATATGTGTCTTGTTTATGTTTATAATCGTCATGTGATTGCGAAAAAAATTTACCACAGTTTTCATTGACCTAAAAAAAGGGGTGTTTTTTTTATCAAAAAAAAACTTACGTTAATGTCATGGTTAAGAGTTAGAGATACAATAGTGACGTGGCGAGTCGTTATATAACCCGACACCCTGTATCTGTGGTCAGGGTTACATCACCAACACCAACAATCTGGCTGGTCACCTGATTTCCCATCTTCACGACATCATAATCTCCTTTCCTATAAGCAGAAAAGAATCCCTCATGTGGGGTGACATGGAACGAGGCACCGAAATCAACAATCCAGGTGTAATCATCATAGGCTATGTTCAACATTTCTTCACTAAGGAAGAATATCTCAGCATTCGGGTTAGCAGCCACAGCTGTTGTGCTCATTTCATTTCTCTTCTTGGGAACAATCTGATTCGGCTTCACACAACCATTTTGTTCATCATTTTGCAGATTTGACAGTCTGATCTCTTGTGTCCTACCTTCCCACAGTAGAAGCACTTCAAGTCATGCTTTGGCCTTGACCGGCCTCTGGACCTATCTTATCCACCTCGACCTCGGCTCTTGCTACGACCTCAGGAATCGGAATTTCTTCTGTTCTCAGCAACGTTGGCCTCAATTGTGCTGGTTACACCTCGTTCTCTTCTCTTGGCTTCTTCATTCAGGAGGCTGTCCATCACAACATCCATCTTCAATTTTTCATCAGGAGCCGAGTTACTCAATGTCACTACCAGAGTATCCTAGCTTTCCGGCAACAAACTCAATAATAGCAAAGCTTGCAACTCGTCATCAATCTTCATCTCGGCTTTGGTCAACTGATTCACAATCCCTTTGTAGGTGCTAAGGTGTTCAATCATGCTCATCCCGTCCTTGTATTCTATCTTCATAAGTCGGCGAACCAGGTGTGTTTTGTTCCTAGGAGTCTTCTTTTGAATCATGGATTCTAGCTTGTTCCACAATTCGTACGCGTTCGTGAACTTGGCCACGTGCTCAAAGAGGCTTTTATCAATATATTTCCTGATCGTGGCCACTGCCTTACGACTCAGGATCTCCCATTCCTTGTCGCTTTTGCTAGTCGGTTTCATAGCAGGGGTAATGGGCTCAAATAGATCTTTGCAATAAAGATGATCCTCTATCATCGGTCTCCAATACGTAAAGTTGTATGCGGTCAACCTGATATCTCCGTCATGGGTGATGCCGCTGGTCTCCATCTCGTCTCCTTTAGAACCCGTTGAACCCGGGCTCTGATACCACTGTTGGGTAAAAATGACGTAACGATCGTACCCTCAAAAACTCAAAGGTGGGTTATCGTTAACCCTCAATCAAATGCGGAAACATAAACTATCAAAATCACAAAGGGGAGAGAGAAAGACAATCACACAAACAATCTGTTTTACGTGAGAAAACCTTTCCTGAATCCGGAAAGGAAAAACTCACATGACCTTGTCCAGAATCAAATATCCACTATAACTGAGAACAATTATAATGAATCAAAACACACCAAGGTGGTGGTTCACTCAACCTCTCAAACAATGGTGGTAATCAAACTCTCAAAGTGTTTCACTCTGAACTCTCAAATATGCAGACACACAAGCTTACTCAACAATGACACTCAAGAATATCACTTGAGTCTCTCAAAATGCGGAGTCGCACTCAACGCTCAATCTTTTTTGACGTTTGTGCCGTTTTTCACACTCTTACGTCTTAGTCTTGTGTTAACCTAATTCCACCATCAATTAATGTATATATAGTTGTAAATTAGGTTTGGGATATTAAATCCCTCAAATGGACTTGGGCCAATATTGAAGAAGTAAAATCCAACACATCCATGTCAATGGTAATAAAAATCAATGTTACCCACCAGGAAAAAAATAAAACAAACTCCAACGGTTAAATAAAATATAAGTTTAATGAATAAGAAAAATAAACTAATATTATATTCATACAACAATCCAATTAATCCCACGTTATCAATAAAAATTGGATGCTGCAGTTGAAATCCATTCCATAAGTGGGACCTGCAATGACATGTCTTCAATGGTGTATTTTTTTTCATTTGGATTTCTATTATTATAGACATCTGTAGAGCACTCGGAGCTAGATTTGCTTCAAGGGTAGACGACTATTGAATCTATCGTCTCTGTTGTCTAGTATTCATGCTTGTGTTGTATCTTTGGGCGAGTCTGAAATTGGAATATCATATATGTTCAAAAAATAAAAAAACACACACAAAAATCTATCAGAAGTTCAAGATACTCACGTTACGTCTTTAGAGAAATGTCTTCGTACGACACTTGAGTATAACATGTAATAATGAGTAAAAGTTTGAAATTATAAAATAATTTAAGTAGCATAATACATGGTCAAAATGTGTACGTTAATGAAAAAAGACTACAGATTAACATATCCCGAAAACAATTAAAAAGGAATTTTTTTATTAGGTATTATTTTATGTTGGCTCCATTAACAAAGAACAAATTTAAGTGTTTAGTAAGAGCAACATAAGATTTAAAATATTAAAAAAATACAAAAAATGTTTCTTACATATTATTGTAATAAAAATGGCATTGATTGAACTTTTAAAGTAAACCTCAAAATTGTTATATTTTAAACATGTTAGAAGGATATAGTAGAACATTTTAATTTATGTAACCTAATATATTATCAAAATAGATAGGTATGCAAAAGATTATATATTAATTGAGAAGATCTAACTCAATTGATTAAATAAAATGTGTGAATTAAGTCTTTTAGCTTTTGTCTTCAATTCCTAAAAAAAGAACTACACACTAGAATTTTTTATTATAAAAGACCACACACTAACATAATAACTAAAATTATTAATAAAACAATACTCTTTGGGTTGTTTTAATTAGGTATTATTTTATATCGGCTCCGTTAACAAAGAACAAATTTGAGCTATTTAGTAAAACAACATAAAATTATAATACTAAAAATATATAAAAAAATTTCTTCCATGTTATTGTAATAAGAATGACATTGATTGAAATTTTATTTAAACCTCAAAAGAGTGTTACATTTTAAACATGTTACAAGGATACAGTAGAACAGCTATCGCTTCCAGGTCCAGGAAGTTAATTAATAATCACTTCGTTGACAGGCTTCCTTTGATTAAATTAGTATTATGTAATATAAAATTAGAGGAATATCCTCTCAGAAATTTGTGTTCACATAAAGTTTGTCATCACCAGGTTGTTCTCCATATTACTTTCTCTTTGGATTTTGTTTAAACTTTTTGCTATCATACTTCCAACAATTATGAAATAAAATATTATTATTCTTGCATTTTGATCTTTTAGATTTTAAACCTTTCTTCTGCTTTTTATTTTGTTTTCGTAAAAGATAGTTAATTAGTGTATAACGAAGTTGTTGAATAGACATTAATTGCTGTTATAAACCGTTGATTGTTCAGATAAGGTAGCCGAATAAGTTCAGAATTTGGACTGAAAATCAGATTAATTTGTCAGAACTTGGTATTAAGTTAAATCTTCTTAAGCAAAGTGCAAAGTCTTAGGTTTAACAAATGTTGATATTCTGTAGTAATAATATGATAATAAAAAATAGATACATAGATAATGTATTAAGTTAAATATTTCCTTATTGTGAGAAATAAATATTATAAATGTGTTATACAATTATGCATACATAGTTAAGATTAAAATTTAGTGGTTACATACTAACGTAAAAAATCCTGCAAATCTTCTTAATCTTAATCATTTAAATATGATTTAATAATTATAGTTACGGTTTTTATTTTTTATAATAACAAAAATTCTCATTTGATACGTTATATATAAAAAAAGCTAAATCTGTTGTTAAATTTAATAAATGTCAAATCTGATGAAATAAATTGTACATTTTTTTATATAAATTTAATCATTATATTAATAGTTTCCGTGCAACAAATTAGTTTTATAAAATTTTATAAAGCTTTAATAAAACTTAAAAATCAATTGATATTTCATAATATTATATTATTTTTATATAAATATTATATTTTGAATATAATTTGTTATTGTTAAATTATATCTATTTTTTTTTATTTATTTATAATTTAATATAAATAAATAGGTTTCCACTTTCCATAATGTAAATCCAGCCACGCTGACAAAAAAGAGAGAAAGGAAGGGCATAAATAAATCTACTTGTGCGTGGTGTCAACTGGGTCCCTTATGAGATAGAATAACTGCTTCTCAGCCAGCAACTACGTGACGTCTGAAATTTGAATCGATATCATTTTTTGCATTGTCATGCTTCATTATAATGTTGCTGATAGAATAACTGCTTCATTATAATGTTGCTGATTCCTTATCAGTTACGAGGTTGCCACTCTATATTTTAAGTTTATAAAGGCCAATAATTTGCAGGATCACTTATTTTTAACAATTTTTGTTGTCTTGTACTCTCCACATTCCATTCTTTATCTATGGGAGGAAAGATATAATAGATTTCATTTTAAATATGACTAGGTTAATCTAGATTTAAACAAGTTATAGACAAATAAGAAACATTAAGAAGATTGTAAATTTGCCTTTTGAGAGACGGGAAGCCACGGTTTTTGGTAGCTTCCAATATGATCTCTCTTCTCGGGTATATTAGGTTAAGTTTGAAAGTTATTTCATTTAGTTTTTAATTTTTTTATTAGTTAAAATTTATTTGATTATTTGATAAATAAGATTTTTTAAATAGTTTTTATCATTTTTAGTAGTTTTTAATGTTTTTATAAAAATTATTTGAAAATATATTTTTAAAACCTTAACTTTTGGCGTCTAATTTTATTTATTTATTTTTATCCTTAAAATATTTATACAAATTTTCTTCTTACTTTTTTATTACTTCATTAACTAGTTTTATAAAATACTTATGATTTAATAAGTTAGCTAAAAAACTTTCACCTATCACTTATAAATAGTTTTTCAGTTTTCAATTAATTTTTCCACTAATTTTATTAAATATAGTCTTATTTTTGTTGCCATTAGAGGTGAAAACAAGTTTGGTTGATTTGATGGTTTGATCAATCCAAATTAAATTGAAGAGGGAAATTTTTTAGTTAGTTTGGATTATTGATTTGGATTTCAAACCTATAAATCCATAGACATTATTAGTTCAAATATACATAATAGAAGCTAAACTAATTCAAACCTATATTACATTAATTTTGTATCTTTTGTAATTCTATAATCCTATATTGTGTAATTAAATAATTTAGTAATTGGTATGTTGTATTATTCTATAATTATGACTTTTGAGATTACTTATAAGTTCTTTCGTGTTATTATAATTTCTTATTTTTTCTTTATTTTTCCTATATTCCATTTTTTAAAATTTTTTATTAAGTGATTTGATGGCTTAACTGAACCAACCTAAATGTGATTATAATGAATTCAGCTTGAGTTGTTAAAAAGCATTTAAAAAATCTGATCGAATTCAAATCAATTAATTTTCGTCTAAACTCAAAACAATCTGATCTCTACATACACTAATAGTAATATTCTTGTTTTTTCAATGTGAAAACAAAGTTGCCTTGTGTATTGTAGTAATACTTTTTTATACATAAGAATTGAAAATAAGTATAAAAAAGTTTACAATAATTTACATACTATATTTAAATAAAAAGTTAAATATCCTTGCTAAATTGTAGTAGGATACTAATACTTATGTTGTTCCAATATTAAGCATAATTGTTTTTCATGAGAAAAAAATTAAATCCTATTGCTAAAGACCAATTGTTCCTCATTAAAGTGATAAGAAACTTAAATTTTCACATTTAAATTTAATGAAAAGAAAAGACAGTGAGTAAACCATTTAAATTTAATGATAAAGTAGTATAAAATATCATTAAGTTCATATGTGAGATAATGATCTATTTAGGTTATATTCGATAAAATTAGTTGAAAATTTAGTTAGAAGTTGATAGCTGAAAGTTAAAAAATTAGTTTATTAAATTAGAAGTATTCGATAAAATTAATTGTTGAAATAATTAAAAAGTGTGAAATGACATAAAAATAATAAAATCATGTTTTATTAAAAAATGTAACAAGAAAAATAAATAAATATATAAATGATAAAATTGGAAAAAAATAGAAATACTAAAAGCTAACATTTTAAAAAATAATACTTCAATTAATATTTCAAAAACATTGGAATCTAATGAGGAATTACTGAAAAAATTTGCTTATCAAACAATAAAACGACCAAGTAAGAATATTAATTATATAGAATAATTAAGTAAGAGAGTAGAGAGATTATGAGGGTGTATGTAATCAGAGAATTAATATGATATAAGTAAAGATTTAGAGAGAATCTAAGTGGAATATGGATTTTGAGTCTTTATTTATTAGTAATCTATTGATAAGATAATAACATATAATTACATATAGATATGTAATTTAAATAGGAGATAATGTGTACCTAGTAGATATATGTGGTTACTAATAGATAAATAACATTTTATAGATAAGTGGAGAGATAAATAGAAATAAGGTGGTGATATCATTTTGAATAATAATGAATAATAGATATGCTGTTGATAATAAAATATTTTACCAAAGCAATTTTACCTTTTTTACAATACCATATCCAATTCTTATTATATATGAAATTTTCTTAAATCAACAATAATCATTATCACCAGGGAAATTAATACAGAATATTAAATGACATCCATGCTCTATCACCTGAGACAAAAAAGTTCAGTGGTTAGGATTCAACCTAACCAAAGCTTCAAGAAAATCCTTACTTTTTAGACGGAGGAGAAAGACTTTCTGTTGTGAATAATTGAATTGGTGTGGGGACTTAAGTGCATATGTGGGTATAAATGAATACGGAGCAATAAACACGTGCTGTTTTGTTCTTTTCACCTTGATTGAACACCACGTCCCTACAGACTACAGTCACAGAGTAATCTCTCTAAAGTTATTTCATAAATATTCGTTAAATAAAAAATACTAATTAAGGAAGCTATTTATTTTTTAAGACACAAATATTTTTCACCCAAAATGATCATACTTAAATGAGATAATATCATATTTTTTAGTGTAAATATAAGATAAGATCAATATAGATAACAAAATTATCTACCAAGTAGTTAAAGCAACTAGGAAATAAATAAGGCTATTTAGAAGCAATTAACAATTTTATCCTATATGACATTCTTATAATTGTTAACCGTGAATGTATTTAAATAAAATTTCTTTACTTTCCTTATCCATAAAAATTGAACATATTAGAAAATATACATCACTCATACATCATATTTAACTAAGTAAACTAGATTCGTTTTGTTCAATAAAAGTCTTTAATAGTACTAATTATTTACTATTTAGAGTTATTACTGATGTGATTTTGTTTCCAGATTATCTTATCTTATTTTTTTTAAAAATAATTTTTAAAACACCATGTTCTTGGCAAGAAAAGTATAAAACCCCGTTATTTTAATCAGACACTCATTGGCCTTTGTATTAATCCCCTTATCATTATTATATTGGCAGATTTTTTTCTTTGAAGAATTTTAATATTTGAGGTTCTTTGGTACAAATTTTTGAAGTCACTGTTGCTGTTCTGCATTAGAGATGGAAGAGAATTCTGCTGTGGAACACCATTATTACTACCCTCTTCCTGCTTCTTTTTCCGCTGCAAAAGCTGATCATCCCAATAATCACAGTGATGGTGGCAAAGAAGAAACTTGTGCAGAGGAAGGTAGCTCTCAATACAAGCCTAACACATCACAGAATTATGTTTCATACCAAAGCAATAAGTCTCGCCTCAATGGATATGCACTTTGTGGTGCTATCTTGGCTTCCACAAACTCCATTCTCTTAGGCTATGGTGAGTTTCACAAATTCCTGTTAAAAGAATTCAATGTCTTATAGATACACAAACATACTTATAATCTATTGCCTTATAGTTCTCCGTTCTCCAATCAGAATTGAAGTTTTATCTCAGTAATTTGCTTAATAAAGATTCTTTGTAATCCGCCTAATAAAGATTCGGATTGTATGTCAAAATAGATTATCGAGGTGAAAATTTTCAATTCTGATTAGAGAACAGCACAAAAAATACTTAAAAGAAACTGCATTTTAAGTTTTGTCTGCATTCCAAACCCAGATAAAAAAATTGAGAAACTTTGATAAAAAGTTTTATGATTGTTTATGCAATTATGCCAAGCTTCATCATTAGAATACCTTGTATTGAAGGATTTTGATTGGGATTGTATGTCAAAATAGATTATTGAGGTGAAATTTCAATTCTAATTAGAGAACAACCCAAAAATAGTTAAAGAAACTGCATTTTCAGTTTTGTTGTCAGCATTCCAAACCCAGATAAAAAAATTGAGAAACTTAGATTAAAAAAAAAGTTTTATGATAGTTGATGCAATTATGCAAAGCTTCATCATAAATAGTACCTTGTATTGAAGAATTTTGATTTATGTGTGTGTATGCAGATATTGGGGTCATGAGTGGTGCTTCTCTTTTAATAAGGCAAGATCTGAAGATCACATCAGTTCAAGTGGAAATCCTTGTTGGGTGCTTAAATGTGTGCTCCCTGATAGGGTCTCTTGCATCAGGGAAGACTTCTGATTGGATTGGGAGAAGGTACACCATAATGGTTGCTGCAGCAACATTCCTGATTGGTGCTATTCTGATGGGTTTGGCACCTTCATTTCCATTCCTAATGGTAGGTCGTGTAGTTGCAGGCATTGGTGTTGGTTACTCCCTCATGATCTCACCAGTGTATGTTGCTGAGCTCTCTCCTGCTCTCACCAGAGGCTTTCTCGCATCACTCCCTGAAGTCTTCATCAGTGTTGGTATTCTACTTGGCTATGTCTCCAACTATGCCTTCTCAGGCCTCCCAAATGGCATCAATTGGAGACTCATGCTTGGCCTTGCAGCCTTGCCAGCAATTGCAGTGGCACTTGGTGTGTTGGCAATGCCCGAGTCGCCTCGCTGGCTTGTAGTGAAGGGAAGGTTTGAGGAAGCAAAACAGGTTTTGATTAGAACATCAGAGAACAAAGGAGAAGCTGAATTAAGGCTTGCTGAGATACAAGAAGCTGCTGCTTCTGCTTCCGCTTCCTTCACTAACATGGACAAAGCAACAACTTCTTCCAGGGCCAGTCCAACGACAAGTGAGGCCTAAAACAAATTTTAAAAGAAACGTTTTACTTTAAGTGAGAAAATTATATATTGGTCATTTTTGTCAACACATGTGACATTTTTTCTAAACAATGTACATTTTTTGGTTTATAAAAACTAAAAGAAAATATATTTTTTGTTGATAGGCCTAAAACACAAGTTTTAGTTGTTTTATCCTTGGATCAACTCTGACTTCTTTTGATGGTTCTTCAGGAATGTGGCATGGCCAAGGGGTTTGGAAGGAATTGCTTGTTACACCTACTCGCCCTGTGTTGAGAATTCTTGTGGCTGCTATTGGTGTTAACTTCTTCATGCAGGCTTCTGGGAATGATGCTGTGATATATTATAGCCCAGAAGTGTTTAAGGAGGCTGGGATTGAGGGTGAGAAGCAGCTTTTTGGTGTTACAATCATCATGGGAATAGCCAAGACTTGCTTTGTTTTGATTTCAGCCTTGTTCTTGGACAGGCTTGGGAGGAGGCCCATGTTGTTGTTGGGCTCATGCGGCATGGCAGTCTCATTGTTTGTGTTGGGCTTGGGCTGTACCTTGCTTAAGATATCTGGTGATAAGAAGGATGAATGGGTCATTGCATTGTGTGTGGTTGCTGTCTGTGCTACTGTATCATTCTTTTCTATTGGGCTCGGGCCTACAACTTGGGTCTACTCTTCAGAGATTTTCCCTCTGAGGCTAAGGGCCCAAGGTTCCAGCTTGGCCATTTCTGTGAACCGTTTGATGAGTGGGATTGTGTCCATGACATTCCTTAGTGTTTCAGAGGCAATAACATTTGGAGGCATGTTCTTTGTGCTTGGTGGGGTGATGGTGTGTGCCACACTTTTCTTTTATTACTTTTTACCAGAGACCAAAGGCAAGAGCTTAGAAGAGATTGAAGCTTTGTTTGAAGATCAAGCATATTGATTCTGAGAGTAAGCTTTAGATTAAAAAGCCTTGATCTTTGTTTGAAGATCAAGTCTTTAGAAGTTGTAAAAAAAAAAAAATAGTGCTGTTGTCCAAGAGATTGGCACATGAGTGCAATTTTTTTTTGTTTAATTTATTGGTTTGCCTGGCAAGGGAC
Source organism: Glycine latifolia (assembly GCA_013407115.1). NCBI lineage: Eukaryota > Viridiplantae > Streptophyta > Magnoliopsida > Fabales > Fabaceae > Glycine > Glycine latifolia. Next base: position 27,887,201 of record CM023949.1, on the reverse strand, counting down.
AGTGGTTTATACATTTGGATATATACATTGAATAGATTATAGATAGACTAGTGCAAAATTAGACATACCCGGGAATGATTCTCTCCCAAGAAAATTGTTTGGAAATTGAAGCTTGAGCTTCTCTGTTTCATTGGACAATGTATTTATTCAGGTATCTGATTGTTTACTCCGTGAGTGTATATGTCCATATATATATATATATATATATATATATATATATATATATATATATTGTGGCCACTTATATTAATGATGTTACTGTTAAGTCACTTCACAGTGAGAGAGACTCTTCATGGATTTACTGTAGTATGAGAATGACGCATACACATTTCAAAATTAGCATCAACCTATTAATCAAGTTGAGAGCAGATTCGGCTGAATGACTTCCAACAAACAGAGATTGAATGCTTCCTTGCTACTTGCTAGGCCCCAGAGAGAAATTATTGATTTTTGTGGCGACTCTCCTTTAAGAGGCAAATCCAGATGATATTCAGATATAAATTGAATCGAATCCTGATTTCTATTTTATAAGAAATAAAACCATGACCCAGATGCCAATCTTATGGACCTTGTCCCTAAAGACTCCATCAGCACCCTCTTTCTAAAGAGGTAAAAACAAATAATACACTTGGTCACGGGTATATTTATATCAATCAACATTTATCCTTGACATGTTCCTAGGAAAAACTTCATAAGTACAAATGCAGGATAGACAAAACATAGACACATCAAAATGCATTAATCTCCAATTGTTTTTTCTTTTTAAGTAAAATTCAATGTCTCTAAATCACAAAGTTATTATCAGATGTCTCTTGATAAATATAAAACAGGTAGGAAAGTGATACATTGTGGTAGAGAATAATAGGTTGAAAAAGAAAGGGATGCATAGAGTGCCATGTGTGTAATGTATGAACCGTATCCTTAAGAATCAAGCACGAGTGTATTTAGATTTTAGACTATAGAGTCTAACGTTATGTTCCTTGTTCCAAACTCTATAGACGCGTGGCCCATTTTCTATTAATGTTCCAAACTTGGCTTGTAGGCTAGCCTCTCTGTTAGTACCCTCATCAGATTTGATGCGTTGTTGCTTAGTCTTGGTCAAATTTTGGCTGGCCAGTTGTTCTCTTTCTCAATCAACTTCCACTATTAGCTGTTTCGTTAGTAGTTATAGACAAGTGAAAAAAATAAGTTTAAGGAAAAAGTACTTTTACAAAAGAATTAGGACTATTTTTATTTTATTTATTTGTTGAATTGTATTGAAACGCATGTTATAATGATTTTAATTACAAACTAAACATACACTTAATCTTGAAACGTTCTCTAATTTCTATCAATAGAAGTAGGCCTATGTATACTTTGCTTCCTAATTATGCAAATGGGTAGCATCATCAAGTCAACAAGGACAACCATAAAAAAATTATTTATGAAAATGGGTAGCCTCATCCTACTGTCTAATAAATATATGCTTATATTAACTTTATGATTAAATCATAATAATTTAAGACATATATTAAATGATAAGAAATTTCATTTTCATAATATATCAATACTAATAAAAAAAATTTCTGTTTGGTTAGCAAGGCTAATGAGCACAACCAAAGATATTAAAACAGAGGTCGGACAGCAATATAAAAGTTTTACAGGGATGTAACAAAGGTATATCATAGGTTCTGATTTCTAAATGTCACTTGTGAACAGTGATTTCATAAAGACAAAATAAATGGAAAAAAAAAAATAACAGTGCATATGCAGTTGTTCAGCATCGAAGAAAATTGATATTGACCTGACTATGGTTACCCAAAGAAACGTCCCACACCACACCCGCACGCACCCATATTTTCTTCCATTATTACATTTTAATTCCTCCGTAGAACCACTTGCTTCAGTGTGTGCATATAATTAACACACACACACATGACCACATGGAACCAACCACACACACCAACATTAATCCTCCTTCATCGTTATGATTATGAATAATACCCTTTGACAATCAAAAGGCAAAAAAAAAAAAGTTAAAATTTCTCAACAAAACAAACAAATATTATGTCTATGTAGATGTAGATGTGTATGCTAAAAGATACGAGAATAATAATGAGTTATATTTTTCTTTATCATAATTATAGTCTTATAGGAAAAAAAAAGTTATAAAAAATACGTATAAGAATAGAATTTGTTGGAGTAATGTTATTTTTATGGGTTACTCGTTAAAAACTTGAAATTGACCTGATACGCAGTGAAAATACATTGCTTTACTTGACATGTGAGGTCATTGTACACAGTCACGTGTAGAGTAAGTTATACAGACCTTTCAAGAAAGCAATCTACATTAAAAAAAAATTGTAGTCAAGCAAGCCTTTTCTTTCCCTTGTATTCAAACTTTTAGCAGTATCCAACTTGTCAAAACAAGTGCTAGTTAATTAAACGTTTCACAAGTACTAATTGAATACGTATTTATTTTTGTCTGATAAAAGAGTATATTTAACCGAGAGAGTTAGAAACTAATTCATGGATATACTAAGATTTATTTAAAGAATTAATTTCTTTCAATAGATGTTATTTCATAATACAGACATAAAGATCGAATCTCTAACCATATGAACATGGTTATGTGGATAATTGGAATATGTATATGAAGCATGGTGAATTAAGACAAACAGTGATGTGATTAGTGATGACTGATCAGGAGAAAAGATGGCATAAAATGTAGGAACAAAAACTGTTGAGGAAAGGTTCAATTCAACAACCACCATCCCCTTTCATTTTCCCAAGGAGGCTACATACCAACTCCACCATCAAAAGTAAAGGCAACGAAACTTACAAAACTAGTTTATGATGAAAAAGGGATCACTATCTTCCAAGTTTGGAGATTGTGGGGTCCAGTTTGGAAGCAGAAAGAAAAATGGGACAACACAAGAGCTAGAGTGTGAAGACAAAGGAGAACAACAAAAGCATAGGAAAGAAAAGGGAATTCCCTTGATCTTCCAAAAGGAAAAAAAAACTAAAATCTGTTTAATGGCTCCTCTCATTGTGTCAATTTTACAGAGAAATCTTCACTGAGATATATCATCACCTAAAAAGAGATACATTTACTCATTCTCACATAGGTAGATACAAACTTTGTGTCCCTTATCTGCATCATCAGAAAGTACCAACCAGAAAATCTCATTTATAGTTAATTACATACATAGAGGAAGTGGTAGTACTAGTACTACCCTTGCCATCAGCAATGTTGCTAAGTTCCATTTCCAGCACCAAGAAGTTCTTCCAAAAGACTATAAAGAACTTCAAGTCTTTCTTCTCCCCAGGTAATTACCAAAGGCTTCCCAAAGCTTCTCCACACAGTAAATTCTCTTATTCTGTGGCTGCTGCATCATCAAGCGCCATGGACATGACCAGCAACACAAGCTATCAAGACATGGAGAAGTTGTACACCGATTTCTCTGACCAATGGGAGTCAGAAAATGAGAAAGAAATTAGGAGAAGAATGAAGAAGGGAGCTGCATCTTCTGCATTATTGCCATCAAAGCAAGAAAGTGAGGTCTATAGTGAAAGCTACATTAGCTTGTCCAATGCAAGGCATGCTCAGAAGAAGAACAAGGTGGAGAAAAAAGAGGAAGGTGGTGGTGGCAACAACAAGAGGAGCATAACTATTCAAGGAAGGCAGAAAGAGTCATCATCATCATTCATGTCTATGTGTATGAAAGAACACAGATACTGCATGGTGGAACAGAAGCTGAGGGAGTTGGAGATGTTGGACATGAACAATGTGGAATATGTATTGGACATTGAAGAGGTTCTTCATTACTATTCTAGACTCACTTGCCCTGCATATCTTGAAATTGTGGATAAGTTCTTCTTGGAAATGTACTCAGAGTTGTTTGGTCCATCATCTATGAGGCATGCTTCACCTCGCAGTGTTAACTCTAGGTTCAAGATGAGATATCAGTGAGAGGTGCTAGGTTATCTGTTTTGTTTTCTCTCTTAATAGTATCCTCTAAAGATCATTTGACGCTTTCTTGGGTTGATTCTATATATGTGTTTATTGACCTTAAGTTTCATGGATATATGGTAATAGCTGTTTGTGTTTTGTGTGACCAAATAATTCAAAAGGGTTATTTATTTTGTTCATCTTTCATTGTTGATCAACGCATTTCATTATTGACCTTATGATCAAATTTTTGTTCTGAAAATAGTTCAGAATGCTTTCTGGAAATTGCTGTGTTTCCGATAATGCAATATTATTTTTTAGGAGTTTGTTGGGTGGTGTTTCTTGAGACTGAGATGTGATATGAAATAATTAAGTGTTTTTATCTCTCTATCTGTAGGAACCTGAAGAAAGGCTTACATGCCATTTTTGCTCTTGTCCAAGACACTTGTAACTACCTGTGGTTTATACATATTTTTGCTATCTGTAAACATGGTAATTTATAGTTTGGTCTATTTAAGAGTGTGTATGAGTTGGATTGGTTTAATTTGGATTTAAAATAAAATCAAATTCGATTCAATCATATTAATTGGGTTGGTTTATATATTCGTGTTTTAAAAGTTTTTTGGTTGACTGTCAAAAACAAATTTCTTTTGGTTAATACAAACTAAATCAATCCGACTGTTGGTTTGATTTGGGTTATCGCATTATGATAAAATAAGTTAAATCTTTTCCAAGTATTATTCTTCTCTTATTGTCTATTTTTATATCAAATATTTAATTTATATTAATACAAGGCGATATTCTTTATTCTTTTACAAGTAGTTATATATTTAATTTTTCTATAGTTACTATTTGTTACATAAATTAGTATTATATGGTAAAAAAATGCATAAAAAATAAGATCATAAGATTAAAAAATGAATAAAAATAAAGTAGAAGAAAAATATAAATTTTAAAGTTTAAAATGAATTAACTTAATTTTTTTAAGAAAAAAAATTGATCGGCTCGTTGTGATAACCCTGAGTTATGGCATGGTTGGTGTCATACCTCCCCGCGCGATAGCGCGGGGATTCACATCAGAAAACCCTGTTAAGGGTGTGGCGCTGGTGGCGCCAGGTCTGGCGCTGATGGCGCCAGAGTTTTCCAGTTCACGCGGATAGCGCCATGGATGGCGCGGATCGCGCGGCAAGTGGCCTGGAAAACCTTTTCTCACTGGAATTCCACGCGACCAGCGCCAAGTGTGGCGCTGATGGCGCCATAGGTTAGGGAAGGCATGGCGCGGACAGCGCCATAGGTGGCGCGGTTAGCGCCAGAGGTTCTGGAAGTTGACGCTGGGGGCGTGGGCGTGGCGCTGATGGCGCCACCTAAACCGCCTTTATGGCGCGGTCAGCGCGGGAGCTGGCGCGATCAGCGCCAGAGCTTGGACAGGCAGTATATAAGAGGGCAGTCGCGTTTTGGAGAGGAGGAACTTCTTCTTCTTCCTTTCTTCAGCCCCAGCCTCCATTTTTGATGTTTCCAAGCTTCCTAGGACCTTGTTTATCAGCCTAAACACTTCCTTGTGACCTAGAAACGTGTTTTAACCGATTGAAAGCTAAAATCCTTCATCAATTCCTTAGATTTAAGCAAAATCCCATTTCTCAGAGAAACCTCAGAAACCTGAGTGTGGGCAAGAACCAGAGGCATAGAAGGGACGACAGAGCTTAGGAAAGCTGTTCTCTAGCCTTTTGGGTTGCCACTGAGGTAATAAACATGAGTTTATTCGGTTGTTTTTGATATTGAGAAATTCTTGGATTTTGTGAATTATGTTGCTCTGGGGCTAGAATTAGCCCAGAGTTCTGTTGAGAAACTTGTTTAGGACGATGAGTAGATGAAGGAATAGCTTTCAGTTTTTGATTCTGATGACTTTGAATTTTGGCTCTGTGTTATCTGTGTGACCTGTGAAATGGTCACTTGTGATTATCTGTTAAGATGCCAGAGCCTTAGTTATGATTATGTTGAGTCTGAGAAAAAGCCTTGTGTGGGCAGATATTAATTAAACCCTAGGATAGGGGATTTATGATCTGATACATGTGTGTGATATGGTTTTGATATGAAACTGCTTATGCCTTGATTAGGCATTGATTCTGAGACTGTTGGCGGTGGAAGCCACAGACCTGGGAAGGAGTTGCGTGCTGAACCTTTACCAGGTAAGTTCAGTGCTTCTTGGGGATGAATTCCCGCTTTGTTTGCACACCACACTCCTGGGGAGTGTTGGTCATGATTCATGATGCATGCATTGGCTATGGCATTACTTGTATTGAGATGTATGCAATTGAAATTGTTTGAGCTATGATTGAGGCGTTGAGGGTTCTCCGCCTTATGATCTAGGGGCATTGAGGGTTCTCTGCCCATGACTAAAGCGTTGAGGGTTCTCCGCTAGGCATTGAGGGTTCTCTGCCATATGAGTATAGGCGTTGATGAGATCCGCCAGGCGTTGATGAGATCCGCCATGTTTGGATGCTTGATATATTGCTATGAGGGCCAATGGGCCATTTGGTTATGTGATTACCTTATGTGTGCTTTGTGAATCTGTGGGCCAGGGTGGGAATGATTTCCCGAGAACCCTGAGCTTACTGAGATATGTTATCTCACCCCGTGTGGGGTTTATATGATTTCAGGTGACATTTCTGGAAGAGAAGAGCAGTCTCAGGGCAGGAGGCCCAGTTGAGACTAGGCTAGGAGTTGGATGGCTCTTTTGTTTTATTTTGATGTAGAGTTCTGTACTCCCTCATGGAGGGCTGTTATTCTTTTGTACCACCACGGTATGTGTGGTGTGGACTATGGACTTTGATATGTACATGTACAGAACCTGGTTATGTATATGATATGTGCTTTACCCTGAGTATAATTGTCTTATATCTGTTATCTGCCTGTATTATTAAGTTGTCTGTTTTTGATATGTGAATGGGGAAACTGGATCAGCATGGGATTGTATTGTGTTTTGTATAATTATGATTTCACAGGTTGATATTCCATACATAATGAATCAAGAAAAACGATTCTGCTCTTCCGCTGAATACTATTTTCTGATAATTGAGCGCTAAACTGATATTATTAATGATAACACACCGGAGGCCTACGGGGTGTTACACTCGTCGTGATAGCTTGTGTTGAAAACAAAATAATTATGAAAACTGAACTAGCTATAATTGGTTTAGTTTAGATTTGAAGTAAAAAAGAATTAATCCGAACTAATTTTATTTGTTTGGTTTATATTATTGGATCCATCGGGTATATTTGATTCGATGATCAATTTATGTCTTTTTTTTTAAAAAAAAATTATGAAGCCATTATTTATTTTTTCATGTAGTCTTGTTTTATCACTTTCGCTAAAATTTGTTGTTATCTTTTTACATAGAATCCTAGGTGGAGGGTAAGCATTCTGTGTAAATTTAATGAACATTGACGTAAACATTAGACCAAAAAACGAGATTGAAAAATTCACTATATTTAAAGGTGCTTTAACTAAAGCAACAAATTGTTATATTTAGATGAATTAAATACATTTTAATTTGGTACTCATACATCATAATAAGCACACGCAACTTTCAAAGGTTTTACTCTTGTAGATAGTTTTCTTCGACTAAAGAACTCTCCACCTTTGGACACAATTTTCTTGCACTTCAAATCCCCAATGTAAGCAATTCATTGGCCCAAAATATATTACGTTAGCTAACGGTCATCAATCTTCAGGGTTGAGTAGGGGTGATTCGTGGGTTTTTACTTTAGTGACAAGAGGAGTGTTAGTAATACTAAGGTATTTAGAGATCGTGGGAATTGGGGGAAAAAAAAACTTTAAAGGCTCATGTTCATAAGGTGGGGGAGAAGGGAAATGATTTTAAAAAAAGATGTGCATAAAGGTAATTCAGGTATTATAAAAAATTCAAAAAATATGTGGTAGTATGAAGACTAAAAATGGGAGTATTTATGTATAACACCCCCCAAAACATCCACATACAATTAACTATGGGCTAATTCACAGTGTACCGCGTCGTGAACATGTTATTGGTCGGTCCAATGGGTCTGGAAATGGGTTCTTATAGACCTAATTAAGCCCACGATAAGTACAAAATTTTGAACCCCGATTTTCACTTATTGGACTCATAAAAGGCCTAAGCACTAGCGAAAGAGAATGATTATTTACACGCAAAGGTCATGATTTTCTATTTGAGCTGTATATGCTCTTTAACGTAAGTAGTGGGATGCAATGCATGTGCAATTGGATACTGTCACATGGAGGAATTAATTGCTGTGTGAATGAAAGTAAAAGATGCACACTAGCAGATACACTTGAATTGGAAGAAACGTCCAAGAAGTTGAGGATGAATTGCATGACTAGTAAAGTAAGTACAAAATTAAAGGTTTTCCACTAAGCATGCATGGTGGATCCCATATCATCTTCCCACCTACAAAGATCAAGGAATTGAAAGGAATCCAAGTGACAAGACACATGCCAATGATCATGTTCCAGGAGATATATATTGTTCTTTATGTGCACCTGGCCTCCTTCTTGAGACAAAGGAATATTCAATCGGTATCCATTGATATTCCAAGAATATGGGGTCAATATCACCAACAAAAGTGACTCCCCTAATGAGTTGGAGTCTCCCCCTTCAACCAAACAGTAGGGGAATGAGGAGGCTAGACTTTCACTACTGTCTCACTCAAATGGCTATGTTATGATAAAATGGAATGGAAGAGCTAGGAGTCAAGTTAGGGCTATATACTTTCAAGGAATATTGTTCTAGCCAGCTACTATCTAGGTACGTTAGATTAGAAATTACCATGCATCATTGCACAATTGACCTCATTGCTACCACATAGTGCTACTCTCTAGCTTTAAAGGCATTAATGGAGCTTGCAACATAGATGGTCGCTTCCATTTCATCCAATGAAAAGTTTCCCTAGCTAGTTTACCTCTATTTCGCACACCAAGCACTCAAATAATATCAAAATTTGATGAGAAATTTTCAAGACTTCATGAAACTTGTGAAAGATACATACATATCTTGTTGACTAAGACATTGCCCACCTATATAGTCTATCACTACCTCATTATTATCAAGGATAGATTCCTCACATCTAGCTAGCTAGAAATACAAAAGATGATAAAGGGTAAAAGGAACTTATTTGGTTATTGTCAACCATGTCACGATTTCGAGACAAAATCAACGGATGAGATAATTTGAGTTTCGAATTAACTAACTAAATCCCGTTCCACAGCTTATATAAGTAGCTAGATAGAAAACTAAATTAATTTTAATCTAATCAATGTGTACAAGTGTTTTATCGTGTTGTTTGAAAGTGAAACCCGTTTGTTGACATTTGTAGAAGAGGCGTCGATCACAAAACCCTTGCTTGGGAGTGTTTGTACGATTTTACATATAGTTTTAGAGCATATATATGCATGTTTTGATTTGTCATTGCACTCTGCACGAGCAAGTTTGTTTTTATTTTGTCTTGTTACATAACTTCCTCTTCTCTTTTATTTTTTTTATTACATGTTCTTTTGGCGTTATGATGACCAGTAACAAATAACAAACTCATCTGATATATCTAAAGAGTTTAATGTAAACACGTAATCACAAATCACTCTTTAAATTATTTTATTATAATTATTTTAAAAATCAACTATTTATAATACGTTGTGATTGAATGTGTAAAATTTTTTATATTATCATAATCCATTTTCTCATATATAAATTCATTCATGAAGGTGGAGGAGAGAATGATAATGAGATTTCACGAAAGTGGAAATTGAATGCAACATGTTTGGTTTGGAATCCCCAGCACATGTAGAGGGAGGAATGGTGTAAAATGATGTACAAGACAAGTTGCTAGTGGCGTGGTCCATGGAAACTGTCCCTGGCTGGTTGCTTCAAGAGGAAAACCCCTATTAAGTGTACAAAGATGACCAGTACCTATCTACAAATTCTTTTCTTAGGACTCTCTATCTTTGAAAAAAGAAAAATGTTAAACGTGAGATGCATAAGTGGAGGGAAGAAAGAGATATAAATAAATAAAAAATAGAATGCAAGTGACTTGTAAGAGAAGTTAAATGTATGAATATAAAACTCTTTAAAAAAAACACCTACTCAGCTCCTCTTTTTACCTAGTTAATTAGGCATTTTTTAATATATCCATTGTGTGAAAATTCTCATGATATATATTAGCTTAGTTATATGCACTATCAAAGTTTTAAATTACGGTCAAATCACAATTGTAGTTTTGTCCCGACTTTTGATATTGTGAAAAATTATAAACAAATACAAGTAATGTGATACTTTTTTTTTTTAAGTATATGTGTGAATATATGAAGATAAATAATATAAGAAATGAAAATATTATATTAAAGGTAACAGTAATATCGGTGAGTTAAAAAATGAGAGAGTATAAATTGAGGTGGTTTTGACACGTAATGAGATTACTCCTTGATGCTTCCGTAATGACAAGAATTTGTTATCAAAAGTTCATCACAAAGAGAGGTAGAGATAAACCGAAACTTATCTAGGAAATGTAATCAAATAAAACTTAATGGAGTGAGATATAGATTGACAGAAAGTGTATCTTAGGATAAAATAGAGAAAAATTATAAATTTGGTGAAAGGCTAGACCCGTTATTATCTCTATGTTCTAGATAGTCTCTTTTTAGTTCTTTTCCTCTTCACTTTTTCTCTCCTTCTTTCACCATTCTTTTCTTTTATCTTATTTTATTTTCCTTTGTCTTATTTTTTCTTTTTTTTTCACCTTTCTCATATTTATCTTTAGATTTATCTACCAACGATCACAATTAACTTGGGTTAAAGATGTTGTTGATGTTAATGTTAAATAGAAGAATGAGAGAGATATATAGTAAAAATAAAAGAAGAGAAAAAAATGTAAAATAGTATATTTTGTGTGGAAAATATATAGTAAATATAAGATAATAATATTTTTTTTCTTAAAACCTGATGCACTATCTTACCTTTCACTAACCATATATCCACAATTTGTGTTTAGTATAAAAACACGTTAAATTTATTTTCCATTCATGGATTCAAATTTTGAGTACAATAATAAGAGAATCATGCACCAAGTAGTCCTTTTTATGCTAATTTTCTATAGTGGAAGATAATGGTAACCTAGGTAAACGACGTGACAGAGAGAGAGAGAGCTAGTGTGTACCCAAGAATCTTTGGTTCCATATACGAGTATATCCCTCTTCTATTTTTCTTCCTTCCTTCTTTTTCCATCTCTAATGCTTCTGACGATTGGTCATGCTCACACTCAGCTCACACGCTCACCCGCCTGCATGTCTTGCACCTTTCATCTACACGTAATAAAGTTGCAACACAACCACTAACCAAGGTCCGTTTCCATGCCAACCTTCGTAACCATCGTGCTGGTGGCCATTTCTTTTGTGTGCATAGATTTGGCAAATATCTCTTAATTTGTACTGCGGGACCATTATTAAGTCCCCCATAATTTTGCTCTTATGGCTATATATCAAAGCATAAACAATCACCTAGATCCCGGACAACCTTGTTTTAGGGTTTACTTACACTTACTTAACCCGCCAAACCTCTATCCAAATGATGCAATATCATTGTTTGTCACGCCACGTCCATGAAAGTTAGATTACGTCCTAAAGCTTCTCATTCATATATATAATTTATGTACATCAAGTTTTCACTTTGTATCAATTAGGGTTTCTACGCTTTTAATTATGTCGGGTGAATTTTGATTATGACCCAACACTGATATGTTAATTTGCTTTGAATATTTGTATCCGCAAAGGATGGATATCGATATCAATACGTATCCGTGAAATATATGAGCCTTTAAAGTATATTACGAAAACTCAATATAAGTATGTATATTAATGAATGAATTTAATGTTTTTAATCATAAATTATTATTTGAATTATTTTAAGATAATTATTTTAAATATTAATAAAATTATCATATATTTATTATGGTTGTGATTAGATTATTTTTTAATTTTTTTTACACTGCATAACTTTTTTCTTCTTAATGAATATAGCAACAAAGAAATATGGTTGCTTGATGAACCAAAAATGAAAATTTCTTTCTTTACGAATGATTTCAAATTTTCGAGAAAGGAATGGGATTGATGATAGTATTTCTATATGTAAATAGTAGAAAATAATTTACAATGACATGGATTTATATTTTTGTTTGTTTTTAGTAATGTGTAAGAAGTATGATTTTAATTAAGATCTGCAGATTTATAATTCAACGTAAATCGTAATAACTGAACAAACCAAAAACTAAAAAAAAATGTTTTCATTGGATTGAATTGAATTTTGATTTCTATAGTTAAAAATTGATCCAATCCAAAATCGATTTGAGAATTAGGTTGTGTATTCAAGATTGTTCAATAATTAATTAGCTTTTATATTTTGAACTATGTTTTGAGTTATATATGAAGTGTAGTGGCCTTTCAAAAAATATATATGAGGTGCAGTTTACTAGTTGACTAATTTATGTTAATATTTGTACTCTTTTGAAAAATCGAAACCAAATTGAAATAAACTAGATTTGATTTTAAAATTAAACTAATTGAATGGTCAAGGAATAGGAAATGAAGTAATTCAATAAGATAATTTTTCTCTTAAAATAAATTTATTCCAATCCACCATTCCTAATTAATTTTATCAATTAATCATTTGTTATAATTAAATTAATAATTTTATAATTTAAAGTATTTAATAATTAAAAATCATTCTAAATAATTGATTAATGTTAATCTATAAATATTCTTGCTCAATCATCATTATTCCTAAATACTCTTACCCTATCAATGCATTCTGGTATATGCGGGGTTAAGCACAAACGCTGATTTTTAGGAGACAAGCTAGGTGTTTTTGAGACAGTTCTTAATTGTCAAAGTCGTTTGAGTGTTATATGTGATCTGAGATAAATAGTAAAAGTCAATATAGTCTCCATAATAATTATTCTCAAATTGATATTGTTTAGGTTAAGAAATGTCAATTTAAGAGTTGAAAAATAAATATTGTCTCTTTAAAAGTTGTCCTCGAGTCATTATTATTTTAGTTAAACAATGCCGACTTAAGTGTTGAAGCTTCCATAACACTGACAATATAAGCATTTATTTGATACTTCTCATTTTCTTCTTATTATAACTTACCACACTGTGCGGGTATTTTGCGTTCCAAACTTGACTTGTAGGTTGTAACTTAATAATTAAGATCATAAGCAAAAGGTATGTCTGACATATTTGCAAGTGACATGCTTTTGATGATGAGCTATTTTATAGTTCTACGTTCGTTTCTTTCCCTCCATATATATATATAATATATATATATATATATATATATATATATATATATATTATATGGTTGGGCAAAATAGTAACGATCCTAGTGTAATAACGCAAATTAAAGTCATCGTCAGTGGTCATGCATTCCTTCGTCAAAACTAATGGCAAATGGTCCTAGAGAAAGATATAGAACACTGATCAATCATATGGTTATTACAATAAATCTATTTTGGACCACGTTTATTAAAGGCAGCAAATAAACAAATACAAAATGTATGGTATAGATTGAAGAGCATGTGCACCAGCATCCTGTATACCTGCACTGTACAATATGCATGAAAGCTGAGTTGGGGTTAATTTTCTATGGTGTCACGTTCGATTTGGACCATATATACGTAAGTCCTTCGAACCTTAATGTCATCTGGTTGACAATTTGGGCTCATGTACCAGCTAATAATAACTACACAAATTTGATCAAATATGTTGTTTTTCTGTATATTTTAATCTATACTAATGTGATTGTTTTGATTAATATGTTGTTTAAGTATTGTAATACAGCTTGCATTATTGTTTGCACCTTGACAACGAAATGCATGTTTACCTTCGATTAGATTATATAAATTACTAGCTAAGTATCCTTCCATGATAAAATAAGAAATAAGTTACTGACGCGGTTGGAATAAGATAGGATGTACATTATATAAACATGATTGAAAATAAAACTTAACTTCACGAAGTCTTTAAACAAATTTGATCATATAAGAAAAATACTTTTGAAAGCTTGAAATCAAAGTCATTGATTTCGTCATGTAACATTAAACTTAGTACACTCAAATGTGTTTTATATGCTTGTTTCATTGAAAGTATGAACTTTCAGCATCAATCTGAAAAGTGTTTTTGACCTAAAAGTGCATACACACAGTCATCCCAAGTTGAATAATGGTTGTCTCAATCTCCTTATGCCATCGCCGTCCCACCCTACCTTCATTACAATCACTACATTATCATTACCACAGTTCTTGGAATAGATAGAATAGGATACTACAAAATCAAATTCGATATCCTTTTCTTTGAACAGAAGAAATTTCAATGCATTAGTTTGAAGTTGGTTGTCACTTTAATGCCCCCATATATATGCAATCAAGCCTAGAGAAATAAAAGAAGTTGAATATATCTTTTTCTAGTATGGAATCACATATATCGTTAACAAAAAAACGCAATTTAGTTGTGCTATGGTCTAACAGAGAAAATATCGATTTGAAAGGTTTAGTGGCGGTTGTGTGATTTGCTTTCATTTGATCTGTATGGTTGCATAGAAAAAACATTAGTTTTAAACGCAATATTGCAAATGTGGAGCATATTATGAACGTTATAAAATTTAGGTCTTGGTTTTTAGTAAATATCAAGTTAAAGGGTTTTCCTTTTCCTTTTATGAATGGTCTATGAACCTTATACTTAGCATGAAAGCCATATAGGCAGTATGACCTTTGTATATGGATTTGGATAGCACTCTTAATATATGTTATTTTGCTGACAAAACAAGCAAAAACAATTTATTTTGAATTATAAATTTAGGAACGATATATGCTAAAAGTTAGATATATTTATTCTTGAAAAATCTTAATATCCGACTTAGTTAATATCAAAATAAATATGCTAAACATTATTTTACTAAAATAAATAAAAATTAGGGAGTATGTTCGGTGGAAATCGTAGAGATACAGTCGTATGACAAAGATCTTGGTCAGATCTTCATATCTAATTGCGGAACAAGGTGTCAGGAGTTGCACATGCAAGCACTCTGATGCCTAAGTCGATATTTGAGAGAGAAGAGTGAATGAAAATAATATTAGCGCAAAGTTGAGTTCATACCCAAGGTGCTTATTTATATACTTGATTTTGGAGAAAAAAGTTGGTTAGGCAGTTACTTTAATTATATATGATTTTTTAGTACAAATTTACATATGGAATAAAGTATTCTTTATATTTTTAATTAATATTTTTAATTTTCCTTAAACAAATGATGATATGATAAATATTTAGGTCATATCCCAATGCCTAAAATTAAATAATTTTATGTGAAAATATTATTTTTACTTATGAATTAAATTATTACCCAAATATATAGTAAAAAAATAATGTGAATAAATATATTAAAGTCTCTCAAATATAACCCTGCTATATGATTCAGACAATATATTCTACTAAAATGGTAGTAGGGCCAATCTATAACAACCAAAAGAAAGATGTTAGTGGGGGAGAGGAAACGTGCTCAAATCCAAAAAGAGAAGAGATGGATGCATTATCTTGAGGAATCATTGCTCATATGTTGGCTCTTTTCTTTGCTTTGATATCATATGAACATAATATTTTTATTTTATTATGATGAATAAGAAATCAATAATATGGGATATATGATAGGTTAAGGGACAAAAGAAGATAAAGATGGGAAAGAATTAAGGGGGTTGTTAACGATGGAATTAAGAAAATTCATGGGGCAGGCAATAATTAGTAGGGAACACTTTTGGTGGTCTTGTTTGGGATTGTACCACTGGAAAAGGGAACCCTTGATGTTGATAGTTTTCAATGTTTGTGTGTCTGTGTGTAGTGTAGTGCAGGCTGCAAGGTTGGAACTTACTCACTGTTGATGCGTATTCGTCTTCATTCAAAGGGCTTAAGTTCTTTGTGTATAATAAACTCACCAAAACTCTCACTCGGTCGGAATAAAAAACACCAACATATCTTTATCTTAATACCGTAACTATAACTAACTTTCTCCTTTATAGCTAAATTTGTCATTTTCAATCAAAATCCAAATCATTTGTGGTTTTTAACTCTTTTCTAGTAATATTTTGTACGAGCTAGAGAAAAGCAAGGGGTTTTGTCTAAACAATAAATTAATTATTAAGTCCTGTGTACTATGTATAACTAGTGTATTTACTTGCACTATATATATGTCTGTCTGTTATATTTATATATAAAAAAAAACTTAATAATAACGAATAGTCAAAAAGTAATTATCGGGACACTCAATCCGTAGGATAATTGTCTTATAAATGTACCATAGATAGCCAAGAGTAATTGGTCGATCGCAATAAAAAGATAACCAAGACCAGCGATAGTTTAGAGATTTGAATCTTAAATTTTGTACCCTGAGGAGGGCTTTGCCTAGCTACTTACCACCCCAATTAGAGAATTAATCTTATAAATTTTTCTACAAGGATTACCTGTCAAAGACCTAACAAGTAATAATAATAATAATAATAATAATAATAATAATAATAATAATAATAACAATTATTATTATTATTATATAAAAATTGACATAATCAAGTAATTAATATAATAATTATTTAAAACTCAATAGTTGAGTCAATAAGAAATATATTATGTAAGTTATACATTAAACGAATCTTAAGTTTAACAACAGCAATATGTAATTAGTTAATTTTTCTCTCACACACACGCATGTGTGTATTTTTTTTATCACTAAACTCTCTAAAGTTTAAATGAAAGTGAAAAATGTTCTAACAATGGCTTAAATTGTGGTTAATAACAACATACCAAAAAAATGTGGTTAATATGCCTAAACCCATGAGTAAATCAAGCAATAAGGGATAAAAGAGTTTAGTGAAAAAAGAAAAACAAAAGTATTGAGGCGTAGGTTGTCAACGTGTGAAACCATAAGGAAGTAAAGTGGGATTTATCCTATATGTGTATTTTCATTTCTAATAAAATGAAGTTTAAGGTATATAAAAAATTAATTAAAATGAACTAACAGTCTAAAATATTAGGCTATTATTCAATTATAAATTATTCTATAAGATAAGATTATTTTTTTGTAATAATTAATTTAAAAATCATCTAGTATAATTTATGTAAAAATAAAATTTATTGATATATAGTGTATAAACAAATAAATGTACATTAAAATATAAAAGTAACAATCATTTTAAAAAACCGAATAAAAAATCAATTTAAAAATGAACTTGTTAAGTATAGATTTAATAACTATTTTTTAAAAAAAAAAGTTAATGTTGCCCCTGTATTTATTGAAAGGTCCACACTATATATTTTCTTAGTATTCGGATGAATATCTACATATTCATCAACTTAAAAAGTATAAATTATTTAGAAAAGGGTGTTAGTGATGAAATTTCATGTTAATTAGGCATACATTAATCAAGTGAGAAACTTAAAAGTAAGAATGGGGTCCAAATTCTCACTTAAAATATTTAATTCCAAATGTCCCATGAATTATATTATCTTTTATCTTTGAATTCAAAGTTTACGCACACAGTCTATATATACATGTCCCGTGGATTCAATTTTCAACCTTATTTGCTTATCATTCATTTATTATTAGATCGACGTGTTGGCATTGCCAGAGATCAATCAAACTAAACCGTGGAAGACAATTTGTGGATTTTCAAGAGCAAAAAAATGTGGTCCGTTTTCCTGATAACGATGGGAAATGGCCTGGCAATGAAGCAATGAAGATAACGATTAAAGTTATTCAATATTTTACAAGTAAAATATTGTGAAAAAAGTAACCTGCATTAGTCGTATAGATAATCAAAGGGCCACTTTCATCTTCATGGGAATTGGGACCTTTCCATAGTTTAATGGACTTTTTCTTTTGATGCTATTGGATTTTTCTCTTTTTTGAATGCCATTTTCCAATGTTCTCCATCAGTTTAAGATTTTTTATGGTCCTGTGCTCCCAGCTAATTAATTACTAGCTAGAAATATATTATATAATATATAATACATACATAACACAAAGCTTGCAATTCTCTCATAAATAATTAGAACAAGGCCAAATCATGGATACATTACATAATTTCTATAGGCTAAAAAACTATAACAACAACCCCTTTTCTAAAAAACAAAAAAAATCAACTAGCTAACTAGGTAGATAAGGCAATATATGTACAAAAAGATATACAAATAATGTGTAATTAATATGAGAATGTTCAGCTAATTAATTTCAACCCAACCAAACTAAAAAGACACATCAAATTGGTCGCCAACCCAATCTCCTAGTTTGGTGAAAATGGATTTATAGGAATCACACATTCTATACACACATATATGCCCTCTCATTTTAGTTTTTTTTCGTAATTTTCCTTTTCTTTCTAAAACTCCTTTTTCCCTTTTGAGGCTGCTGTACTAAAATGGGAGAGAAAAATAGTTTGGTACCAAGCATTGTGTCAAATAAGGCACCACCAAGAGGCTTGGCCATACTTTTTTTTCTAATTAATCCTAAAACATTTGCATCGATCTTTCCCACATCACGCAAGTGGACAAGGGAACTCCAAAACATGCGTGGCCTCAGCTTTCCAGCTATGTTCAATATCTTCAGCAATCCTCTTTGCATCAATAGATGCACCAAGAAGGCCACGTTTGGTGAAACCCACCGCATAGAGTCCATTTTCACCTTTCCATCCATTTGGGAATGGCTTCCGGGGAAACCCATCTTTCTCACTAAACATGTCACTGCCCTGGTCACAGTAAATTTCAAGCCCAATCAATATGCCAATTATAATAGAGCAATCATATACTCCCTACTGCACAAAATCATACACCCTTAAGACACCTGATAAAATATTTTTTTTTAATTTTTTTATTAAATATATTAAGAAATAAAATAATATACTTTATGTCATATCATTGAGTGTTGAATGATTTGTTTTTATGTTTACGGTGTTTGTCAATTTTTTCCATTTTAATATATTCCATTAATACTACGAATGATGAGAGTGAGCAAGTGTTGTCCAGCTTTTGCTGGAATCTCTCTTTAAAAAAAAAAACTTAACAAAAATTTAAAAAACAAATGATATTTTAGAAGTTCTAAGTTAATTAGAGTTTAATTTTTATGTAATGTTAGGATTAAAATATTTGTACTGTAGACTGATTAGAAAGTATGATTGATATAAAATTTTAAATAATAATTATAAAAGTAATAAATTTATAATTAAATAATAGGAGTAGTGTAAAAATATTTTTATTATAAACTATTTATTCAATTAATTAAAAGAAATTCTACCGTTATTAGAGTATTAGACCAAACTCCGAAACTATACCAAATTTAGCAAGGAAGAATTAAAGGAAACACCTTTAACCAAGAGGGTACATTGCTTTTGTAACCAGTTGCTAGAATGATAGCATCAAAGTTCTCTACTTTTCCATCAACAAACTCCACTGCATTGCGTGCTAGTCGTTTAATTCCCCGGCAAACCTATACACATAATTGGACAAGGTCTAATGTTGGAAACAATGAAACAAAAATGTCTTTTTTCTTCTTCTTTTAAACCTTTGTCTTAGAGGAAAAAGCAAAAATTTGGTTGATTAAGACAAGAAAACAAGATAGTTATGATGAGAGTTCTTTTGGATCTGATTGGCACAAGAGTAATGTTATTATGCATACATATGCACCTTAATTTTTCCATACATACGCACAAGAGTAATGTTACCTTAATTTTTCCATTTTTTATCTGAGTGAGTGTCCCAACATCCAAAACTGGTGTCTTCCCGTACAAGTTCTTGAGCTCTAGAGGACCAAGTTTTGGACGACGAAGTCCAAATTGAGCTGTGTCTCCAAGCATGAGATGTGACAATAGAAGCAAAAACTGATCCACAAAACGTATGGGGAACCACTTGAGCAAGAACATGGATAAACCAAAAGTTGATTTCCCTAGCATCTGTTGTGGCAAGATATGCACCTGCAAAAAATGAAGAGAAAAAAAAAAGATCTCGATTATCATCACAATAAAAATTAAAAAGTACGGAGAAAAAGTGATAGCTTGAGAAACTTTTTAGGAAATTGTAGACTCGAGGGTGGAGACTAATGACAATAATCTTTTCATGCTTCTTCCAGTGTTGTGTCTGTGCATATATACTGACACGCAGTGGTTGTGTGCAGAGAAAAAAAGGTTGATCTCGAACTCATGAAGGCCATATTATTCTAAGGTTTTGGGATGCTGACCTTGTTGCGCATGCAAACGAGTTACAATGAATTAATGAAGTGAGAGAGAACAATGACACAAACTCTGTTGAGAGTGCTAGTTATAACACAGTATAGTATAATATTATGTTAGCAAACTGTGTTCTTCATTCTCCAGTTTCCAGCTTTGTCAAAAAACATGGGCCTCATGAAGATTTTGGACAGGAACATATTTACATTGCTATTTCTATATATTTTCCTATATTCCATCTCAAACTAAGATTTTTTTTCTTCTTTAGAGTTGCTCTTTAATACCCTTAGAAAAATGTAAGGGTGTTGGCACTAAACCAATAGTTAAATGAGTTTGATTACATCAAGAAAAAGAAAAAAAATAGAGAAAGAGAGTTTCTCAGTAACAGTATCAAAACTTTTTGGAGTGTAGCATAGAATTTCTCTATTTCAGTACACAAAACTCACTATACTTTTACTATGTGTATAAGCATTTCAATTACTATATTACTATTAATATCTAATTAAGAATGGTGGAAGATCTTTGGCATGTTTCATATCATGAGTTTAATTAAGTGCATGTTATTTAGTTTAACAAAACAAAAGCAATTATTTTTCAGAAGCGTATTACTCACCGTGTCTCTAACCACTAGGGAAGGACGAGCATTATGGTTGCAGAGATCCAAACAAACCTCCATGCCTGAATTCCCACAACCAACCACCAAAACATTCTTCCCACAAAACATGCTTCCACTCTTATACTTGCTAGTGTGTACAATCTGCCCTTCAAACTCTCTCATCCCTTCAATTTGAGGCACTACTTCCTCAGCACACTCTCCAGTAGCAACTATAAGCCATTGGCAAGCATATTCTGCTGTGTCCTCTTTCTTGAGTACTCCTTGAGTCTTGACCCTCCAAAGCTGACACACATGATCAAATTCAGCACTGACCACAGTCTGGCTGAAGACAGGTTTTATGTCAAAGTGGTCAGCATAGGCCTTAAGGTAGGCCAAGAATTCCTGTTTTGTGGGATAAGAAGGCAAGTTTTTGGGGAATGGCATGAGAGGGAGCTGGCAGAATTGCTTTGGGAGATGAAGCCTGAGGCGATCATAAGTCTTGAACTGCCACATTGAAGCTAAGCATTGAGCTCTTTCAAGGATGAGGCTTGGAATAATGCCTTTCTGTTTAAGGCAAGCTGCTGCAGCTAGCCCTGAGGGACCAGCTCCTACTATAACTGGTCCGGGAACAAATATAGGGCTTGCCATTTTACTCATCTTTATCTGCTGCTGCTGGTGATGGTGATAACAATCATGGACACTTTTTCCTTCTAGTTCCTTCAAGTAGTCCATGAGCAGCACCCCAGAAACAAAAATAAAAATAAAAAAGGTGGAAATTTTGGAGGTTAAGGTAGATTATTTCAAGACTTTCAAGCCTAGCTAGCTACAAAGGTTTAGATGGTGCTGAAGTTATATCAAAGTGAAACAACCATAAAAGAAACTCAACTAACTCTTTTAATCACCAACTCTCCCCTCCTATAAAGAATTGATCAGCTGATGAGATGAGATTAATGTTATGAAGAATATTGGATTTTGGAAATAGGGTATTGTGAAGGTCTAATTTGCTTCAGCAAACTGAGGGCGAGGGATAGTTTGAAGTTTGGTTTTGTTTTAATGGAGGAGAAAGCGGGAAGCAAGAGAGAGTATCATATGGAGCAACTCTACTTATGGACAGAAAGAAAGTAGAGGAATAAAGGTTGTTACTCACAAGGGATTTGTACTGGGTATAGTGGGTTATATATATATATATATATATATATGATCAGTGTAGTACTCATGAGTGTGTTAAAGGAGTTTGGTTATGTAGGACATCTTTATGTTAGTAGTAACTAACATTAACCAACAACAACCTTTCATACACCCCAAGAATATTTTCTTAAAAAAAAAAAACTCACTAGAGGGAGAGCAAATATGCTAGCTATAAAGACAAGTATAGCCACTCAGAGCTCCCATCGATGGTTGTAGAATAGTACTTTCAACTAAATACATAAAAAGTGAACATGACACGTACAAGGCCAGTCAATTTCAAGTATGATTTTTAATTTGGGATGTTTTGTAGTAGTTTGGTCCATAAACAGTTATATATAGACCGCTTGATTTAATTAAAGAGTCACTGCTATTAGTCATGAATCATGATGGACATTAGCATATATATAAACATTGAGGTAAATTAAACAAAAGCAAAAGAAGTAGCCACATATATATCACTTCATACTCACTAGTTAGTAGTATTACTTTATATTTACCATGAGCTGGTCTGATAACTTCATTAAAAATAGCTTTACTATAAAATATTATTTTTACTTCGCATGCAGTAGATATATGCTTTTAAAAGCAGCAGTAAAATAATCCTTTTGGAAATTAGCATGGCAACTCACACAATCTTAGATCATGTAATTGCATCTTGCTCTCTTGATTACTTACTATGCACAATTTTTTCACCTTGTCTGTTATGAAGTTGTTGAAATTATGCAGTAGCCTGTCCAATTCTTGAATTGTGGGGGAGTGACTTGGTATTTTGTTAGATTGTGCTTGAAAAGCTGCTTCTTTAGTTCTTTGTCTAAGTACCCAAGTCAATTTGAACTTTAGCACTCCAACTTTATATCTCCTTATGTTTCTTGGGTACTCTTTATTTCAACTTTTTTCCATTTTCAAACATTAGCTCTCAACTCCAAGTGGCCTAGCTTAGTTGGCATTTACTTTTAATCTCCAACTTGAACTTTATTTTACGTTTGAGTCTTTTTTTTATGTACAATAAAAGCAATAAGATTTAAATTTGGGGCATCATGTAAATTACCTAAATTTTCTATTACCAGACTAAATCCAGTGAGCTATTTTAAATTTGAGACTATATGAAATTATATATTTATATTCATTTATCATCTAACTTGTGCTTCTTATATTGAGTCTCAAAAATCAAAGGTCTATAATATCTTCTTCATTTAGCAACCAATGTGGTACTTTTTTTCCACTTCTTCATTTATCAAAAAAAAAAAAAACACATTTAGGGGGCAGATTTTGATCTTAGCATTTTGTTTGAATTAGGTTTAAGTCGTGAAATAGGTTTAACTTCCAACAATAGCATCTACTTTCCACTGTACATGGACCTTCTTCCGGGGGATAATTACAACTCTCAATACTGGTTTGAAAATGTTTAAAAACCAAAGTACTTAAATAAAATTAATATTTTTTTAAAACTAATTAATTTGGTTAAAACCAAAGTACTTAAACTTAATTTGGTTAAAGTTTATTTTAAATAGGTTACTAATATATTTTGAGATTTATTAAAATAAAAAAATGGGCACTTTGGTTGATTATTAAATGAATGAACGATACCCATAACTATATGTTACCACATAGTTATTTTTATTTATTTATTGAAAAAGCCAGACAAAGTAATAGAAAATATGAAAAATTTAATTAAATGATAAAATAAAATAAAATGAGTTTTATAAAACTAATTTGATCTCAAATTCAGTTTTATTAGAATCGTTTATTTTAAACTTATGTAATTTCTAAACATTTTTTCATAAAATAATTTCTAGACATATTATACTTAATAACTACTTTATATTGGTTATTAAATAACCCTACAACAAATATATATTGATATATTAGTTTGCCATATGTATCCGTCAATGCCTAATAAATATATATTGTGACAATGTGATACTTATATTCCCTTAGTTCTGCAATGTTAACTAGGTATGATTGTGACACATAAAAGACCAGGATAGTAATTTTGTTGTCAGGTTACCATTAACGTTAATAATTATTGTGAAAGGAGAAAATATCTTTGTTGATAAGAGCAGACATGGTAGATAAACCCGTCAGATCATTCTCCTCTAAAATTTCTATATTTGAATGTCTCTCAATTGCAAAAGGGAATATACCTTAATATCCTACTGAAAAATTCTTGCATCTAAGTAAACTTACCTGGTCATTTACGGGTTCTTATTGGATGTAAAATGTGCATCAAACTCACCATATTCGTCCCAACTTCATCATCACACTAAGTTGTCAAAGGATCCATCCAAATGTGCCCCTATTCTTTTGGAGAATCTTTAATTTATCCTCATATAATATTCTGTGTTTTATATTTAAACAGAAAAATCAAACATAATAACTTAGGTATCTTAGTTCTTCCAAGGTTCTATCCTTCCATGAACACCCTTTTCAGGCGTGCACACAAAAGCCTTTTGATGATTTCCTCAGGTTAGATTGTTTATGTATAAGATCTGTTCCTTTTTCAACAAAGAAATGATAACTACAGAAGCTTTATATCACGCAAATGACTCTCTCGTATATATACCTGAAGCTTTATTTAAAGTTGGTATATATATATTCAAAAAAATTATAAAATAATGTTTTGGGAAAAGCATATGCATGAGTTATATATTGTATAAATGAGTACGTACTGATTATATTTCCGTCAGTAAATTTCTGCTTATGATTAAAAAAGAAATTCTATAAAAATGTATTGATCCAACAAACATTTCAGGTATGCATAATTATCATATATACATATGCTAGAAATATAATTTACTATTGAGACTCAATTTAATCTCTACATTTTGAAGAAGTTTTTTTTTTAACATGATATTGTAACTCTTTAACTCCTTATCTTAGATTTTTAAAAATTATATTTCACGAGAGAATCAATACCTAAACTTTCTCTTTAACTCCTTTTACTTACTTAAGCTGAATATGTAAATCATTCTTAAACGTTTTCTTGTAACAATTACGTACACACAAATTTTAATGAGAATTGATTCCAAACATGAAACAAAACACACCCCACATTGGCATGAGTATCTATCTGGCTGGCCCCTCAAAGATACATGTTTTTCTCTGCACTCCAGCTTTGAGGCAATGAGGTTAGTTGGGCTGCCCCTATTTTCCATTGAAAGAAGCTTTGATTGGATGTTTCACATATGTTACATGGTCAACTTATGAGTGTGTTAGAGACTTAGTAGTAGTATGAATTGTCATATAAGTAATTACTACTTATGCAACAGGTTATAATGAGAAAGATTTTAGGCCATTGTTGGTGGACATCATCACATTTGAGTCTGACAAAGGGTTCTAGGTATATAGAGCAATGTGCATCCTTAGATCAAGCCTAGTCCTTTCTCCTCCTGTACAAAAGAAATTGATCCCTTTGCGATAGCATGATGCCAGCATCTTCTATATATGTAATACAATCCCAACAATTAAACCTCATTATTTGCAGTTTCATTCCATTCGATTTAAGCATCTTCTCCACGTACAAATTTTTTTAAAGAAAGCTGGTAGCATGGTTCTATATATGCAATATCAATGATATTAAAAAAGTTTAAGTGTGTTGAATTTGGAGGATTCACTTCAAAGTTTAAAAAATACTTACAAAATTACTTATTGATTACTTATTAACAAGATTCTTATATTGACATTATAAATTAATCTTAAATTCTTGTAAAATATAAGTTAATTCCTTATCAATTGAATCAATCTTTATTGGTATATATATGTAATATCAAGAAGAGTTAATATATTCAAACTATAATAGATTGAAAAAACAAACCATGGTTACTACATTTCAATTACTACCCGACACCATGCAACATTAGAAACGAATCTTATTATTAAGAATTCTATCTTTTTGTAAAAAAACAAAATGTTACTTATAACACATGATATCCACACTTAATTTAAACTTCCTTCACCATAAGGATTTATAGTTGCCATATTATTCCAATTTAGCTATGACCCTATATTCGATCCAATTAGGCTATGACCCTATAGCCATGCACATTTCTAAAAAGTTATTGCAAGTTAATTACAGCGATAATAATTTAATTCTTATGTGTTCGATCCTTTGTTTGTTTTTTAATGTATAACCTAAACAAAATAAACAGAAACCACAAAAGTTAAAACTATCAACTTGATCTTATATTATGACCATAATATATATAAACTTTCACAAAATAGGACAGGATAAAAATAATCGGCCCATTCTCTTTCAGTCAACTCCAAAACAGCTAGCTAGGGATCTCGCTTTAGGTTAAAGGAGATGATATATTAATTAATAACAAACACATGTAAACAATACTTAAAGGTTGTAATCAAAGAATTTCATTTTTGTTGTTGTTGAGGAATTCCATTTTTGCTATTTTCAACCATTAATATCGACTTGAATTGGAAGGCAGTGGTACTATATACTACTATAAATAAACTCGTCCGAGCCACCATTATATTAAAATGCCACACTAATGAAAAAGGCTATGCATCTACTTGAGGGTTTAAAAGGCAAAAGAAACCCTTTATTTTCTCAGGTAAAAATATCAAGGCACTTGGTGTAGCCATGTGTGTCAGAGGTATCCCTTTTGCGGTATATGGGATTTTATTTAATTGTCACTAACTATGGGCATATATGTTTTTCTTAGTTTGCACATATATAATATAATATTAGCATGATTCACATGATGTGCTGCACAGGAACGTAGAACAATAATAATCCCCCTGAAAAGAGACTATAGCTAGAACCCCTATAGCCTTTACAAGTACTTAATGTGCTATTAGCTAACTCCTATCCATAGGTTTGTTTTGTTTAATACTAATGTTTTTTAAAAGATCGTTCTGCATTAATTCAACGGCAATCTTAACCAGAGAGGTCAGCTCCCACATGCACAAGAAAAATTATGCTGCAATATTAATTGTAATATTATTGAACTCTAGCTACGAGCGTGTCTCTATATATACTCTCCTTGTCAAACAACACTTTCTTATATCCGTTTATGGATATACAATGTGCGTTTATAAAAATTGAAGTGGCCAAATCAAAATATGAGTTCCATATTAAAGAAATGATTAAAAAAAATGGCTTGAAGAAAAAGGTCGATCTCCAACCATAGTATAATAACTACTAGTGGACAAATTCAACGATAATTAACTTCTCCCAGGGGTCCCTGGAGAAATATATTTATTCATCTTCAAGAATGTTGTAAGTGTTATACATACGCAACGCATTATTCTTCAGAGCTAGGAAATTGATTTAAAAGTATTAAGACCTTATCTG
The DNA here is from genome assembly GCA_013407115.1 of Glycine latifolia. Classification (NCBI taxonomy): domain Eukaryota; kingdom Viridiplantae; phylum Streptophyta; class Magnoliopsida; order Fabales; family Fabaceae; genus Glycine; species Glycine latifolia. The sequence goes on along the minus strand of CM023949.1, from coordinate 27,859,880 downwards.
AATAAATTTATTGGTAAATACTTATAACAGAAGAAAATAAAATAAATTATAAGTATTCGATATTGTTTTATGAAAATGCTCTAATCTAATTTGTCTAAAAATTAAGGTGTATAAATTGATTTTAACTTGTAACAAAAGTGTAATTTGTTTTATTTTATTTTATTATAAGTATTTGTAAATTTGTCTAAACATGATTTTATTCTTGCCTATATAATTAATTAAGTTATATTTATCCATGCATAGAGCGCAAAGAAGGCTATATATAATAGCATTATATAGTCGAAATAATTTTTGGATGTCACCAGTGATTGTTGAACTTTTATTGCTCTGCAAATTCATTAATTAGATGACTATGAGCTTCAGATTTTCTCTCTATCAGCAGCCCCTATATATGTTGCTCCTTTAAAAAAGGGCCAATTACAGATAAATGACGATTCGAGTAATTTGCAGGGACATTCAAAAAAGCGCAATTTTTTTCATCTGCCAATTATTGAACTTTGGATTATATGTATGTAGCGAATGTGACTTGCACTATCAAAATTATATTGTGCGATATGACAAACAACTGAAGAGCAAACCATATATTATAATAATTAGCTTGTGATTAGCTTCAACTAAAATCTAACAACATAAATAGCACCATAATGTGATATATACTTTTGATCGTTCAGCATAGTGATTTGCACTATCTATTAGAGATCGATCACAAAAAATAAAATTAAAACAGTGTAACTCCTATGATCATCTACGATAATTCAATTTTGAAAGGTATCAGACTCAAGAAGAGATGCAGAAGAAAAACAAGAAGTGCAGAGGTAAACAAGAAGAAAGAAAGTATTATTGATTGTTGTGTTTATCAATGTGCAATGGGAGGTTATATATAACAGATGAGAAACAAACTTAATAACTAACTTTTAGTTATATTACTGTCATCCCCCCTCAAACTCAGCGGAGATGGAATGACTCTGAGTTTGGAGCGAAAACGATGGAAAACAGAGGCAAAGAGAGGCTTGGTAAGAATATCCGCAATTTGCTCAGTGCCAGGAATGTGTTGAACAAAGATTTGCTTGTGTAGAACACGATCTCGCACAAAGTAGAGATCTATTTCAAAATGCTTGGTTCTTTGATGCATAATGGGATTGGCAGCTAGCATTACTGCACTGGAGTTATCGCAGAAAATAGTTGGAAGAGTTGTACAAGGAATACGCAATTCTGAAAGATTCGATTGAATCCAGGTGATTTCAGCCATGGTTGCTGCCAGACTTCTAAACTCAGCTTCTGTGCTGGACCTGGAGACCACTTGCTGCTTTTTACTTGTCCAAGAGATAAGGTTGGATCCTAGGTAAACACATAGACCACTTGTGGATTTTCTATCATCTATATCAGAATCCCAATCTGAATCACAGAAAGCAATAAGTCTTGAATCCTTGGATTGATGAAAAATAAGACCATGATGGATAGTCCCTACAAGATAGCGTAAGATCCTTTTGACAGCCTTCCAATGAACTTCAAGAGGCTGATGCATAAATTGACTGACTTTATTGACAGCAAACGAAAGATCTGGGCAAGTAATAGTAACATATTGAAGACCACCAACAATGGATCGATATAGAGTGGGATTATGAAAGGCAGTATCACCATGAGCAGATAATTTCTGATTGGTAACCATAGGAGTTGGCATAGATGTTGCAGATAGCATATGAGCTTTGTTAAGAGATCAGTTATATACTTAGTCTGATTCAAATGAATAGTGGTGGGAGAAGTATAAACAGCCTGTAAACCAAGAAAGTATTGAATGTTACCAAGATCTTTTAGAGAAAATTGGTTGTTGAGTTGAGAAATAATTGAAGAGATCTCAGAGGAGTCATTGCCCGTAATTAAGATATCATCTACATAAACAAGGATATAGATTGTTGTGGTGGATGTAAATCTTGTGTATAAGGAGGCATCAGATTTGGTATTCTGAAAACCAAACTTCTGTAATGTGAGATGAAGAGTGTGAAACCATGCACGTGGGGCTTGTTTGAGACCATAGATAGCTTTGTTTAATTTGCAAACAAGCTAAGGATTGATGCTTTGGAAACCAGGTGGTTGAGACATGTAAACATTTTCATGTAAAACTCCATATAAAAAAGCATTGTTGAAGTCAAAGTGTTTGACAATCCAACCTTTGGTGAGGGATATGGATAAGATAAGACGAACTGTAGATGGTTTAACAACTGGACTAAAAACTTCACTAAAATCAAAGCCTTCCCTTTGTTGAAATCCCTTGGCTACAAGGCGCGCCTTGTATCTATGAATTTTTCCATCAGGTTGCCATTTTATGCGAAAAATCCATTTGCAGTCTATAGGTTGAATATGTGGTGGAGTTGAAACAAGAGTCCAGGTATTATTGTTGATGAGAGCTGTGTATTCGTCAATCATAGCCTGTTTCCAATGTGGACATTTTTTAGCTTGAGAAATAGTGAGAGGTGCAGTCTCAATGAAGTTGGGATCTGAAGAATCAGACTTTGTTGTTGTTGCAAAAGATTTTGGTTTAAAAATGCCCGACTTGCTGCGAGTTTACATAGGATGACATGAAGCTGAAGTGTCAGGATTGGTGGTGTTGACAGATGAGGAAGATGAGGGCACAGTGGGGATAATGACAGAATCTGAAATAGAAATACTAGAAGATCCATTAGTAACTGCTGTGGACTGAGTGGGAAGTTTATTTGTAGGAAGAAGAGATATTTTAGGTAATGAAGAAGATGGAGTGAAAGACACAGAACTAGAATTAGTAGGAAATAATTCAGAAAAAGGAAACTGAAATTCATCAAAAATAACATCTCTTGAAATAAAAATTTTACCAGATGGAGATAAGCACTTATATCCTTTGTGATTGACAGCATATCCTAAGAAGAGACATTTAGTGGAGTGAAAATCTAGCTTATGTTTATTGTATGGTCTAAGTAAAGGAAAACAAGTACATCCAAATACTTTCATAAATCTGTAATCTGGAGTATTGTGATAAATAAGTTCAAAGGGTGATTTTAAATCAAGAACAGGCGATGGTAATCTATTAATAAGATATACAGCAGTAGTAAAAGCTTCTTCCCAATAAATCAATGGCAGTTTGGCATTGGCTAAAAGAGCTAATCCAACTTCAGTTATGTGACGATGTTTTCTCTCAACCTTACCATTTTGCTGATGTGAGTAAGGACAAGTGAGTCTGTGAGTGATGCCATTGTGTTGAAGAAAATGTGTGAATTGAGTGGAAGTAAATTCTTTTGCATTATCAGTTTGGACATGCTTAATCTTGAAACCTGTAATATTTTCAATGGTGGTTTTGTATTGCAGGAATATGGAATAAACCTGAGATTTGTTTTGCAGTAGATAGAGATAACAAAATCTAGTATATGCATCAACAAATAACACATAGTATCTACATCCAGAGGTGCCAGTTATAGGAGCAGGGCCCCAAATATCAATAAAGACCACATCAAGAGGAGAATTATACATGTTAGAAGAAAGAAAATGGGGTAGTTGGTGTATTTTTCCTAAGCAACAAGCCTCACAAACAGAAGAAGTTGAGATGTTCTTATTAACAGTAGTAGGAAAATTGCATTTATTTAAAATTGTTCGAACAATAGTAGAACCAGCATGGCCTAGCCGTTTGTGCCATAGATCAAAGGAATCAGTTGCAGAAAACAAAGCAGTAGGGGAATTATGAATAGGAGGTGATGAGTGCAGATACACATTTGTAAATTGATAGAGACCATCCTTAAGAGTTCCCTTGAGAACTATGTGCTTGGTGACCTGAGATTTAACAAGACAGTAATAAGGGTGAAATTCAAAAAATACATTGTTATCCTTGGGAAATTGGGAAACACTTATTAGATTTTTGGTGATGGAAGGCACATGTAAAAGATTATTAAGTTTAAAAATATTAGATGAATTGGAGGTTCTTAAAAAAGAATGACCAATATGTTGAATAGGAATACCTGCACCATTGCCTACATGAACTTGATCAGATCCATGATACTCAAAACTAGATGAAAGATTACAACAATCATTGGTGAGATGATGAGTTGTTCCAGAATCTGGATACCAAGCTGTGTCAAGAAGGGATGCAGGTCCTGCTAGATAAGCTGTGGGGTTGTGGAAGGAAGGAGGTGGAGGTGAAGTTTGTTGATTCTGATTTTGGAGAGGTTGATGTTGAGATCCTTGAGATGAGTTTTGATATGTAGTGTCATATCGGTGGAAACATCTTGATGTTGGGTGTCCATTTCTGCCACAGATTTGACATTGTAGCCGGTTTTGGTTCCAGGATGAACCTTGATATCTGTTATTTCTGAAATTGCGACCGCCTCTGCCTCTTCTTCCATTGAAAGAACGGCCACCTGAGTATTCTTGTGTCATATTCCTTTGGCTGAAATTAGCTTGTATAGGAGTGGTTTCTGTTTTCTTGAAGCGTTCGAGCATATCTTCTTGAGCCAATAGAAAAGCTTCCAATTCAATTATTGAGAAAGGTGGACATCTAGACATAGCAGCTGTTATTAAGGGGGCATATTCCTCACTTAATCCATCAAGAATAGCTTCAGAATGTTCTGCATTAGTGAGAGGGGAACCTACAACTCCTAAGGAATCAACAATTTTCTTAATTTGGAGGAGATACTCTGATGTTGGACCTGTCTTTTTGGTGGATTTCAATTGATTTTTGAGTTGCTTGACCTTTGCTTGTGTGTGTGAAGAGAAATAAGTCTGCAGTTTTGTCCATATCTCATGGGCAAATTTGCATCCTACCATTCTATTTTTAAAGGACATGTTCATTGATGAAAGAAGCCAAGACACCAGCAGGTTATCTTGTTGATACCAGTGGATGTATGCTGTATTTTCGGTTGAATTTTCTGGGTTTTCTGATGTCTGCGTAGGAATTTTGTTGCTGTCAAGATGATCTTGAAGATTATGACCATAGATGGAGGCTAAAGCTAGTTGTTGCCATGGTAAAAAGCTCTCTTCATCCAGTTTATCAGCAATAGGAATCGAAAAAGATTTCATGATAATTTTGGTTGCAAGTATGCTTGCATTGCTTGTCTCTGACCGAGGAGAATCTGGGATTGAATCCATGGACCGTTGCTGTGCTCTGATACCATGAAAGGTATCAGACTCAAGAAGAGATGCAGAAGAAAAACAAGAAGTGCAGAGGTAAACAAGAAGAAAGAAAAGTATTATTGATTGTTGTGTTTATCAATGTACAATGGGAGATTATATATAACAGATGAGAAACAGACTTAATAACTAACTTTTAGTTATATTACTGTCAAATTTATTTCTATCAATCTGCCCCCCCCCCACACATACACACACACACACACACATATATATATATATATATATATATATATATATATATGTCAGTATGTGCATGCCAACTCTTACATTAATTCTACTGAAAGGTTGTGTGTGACCTTAATCCATGAATTAAGTTCACTAGGATCATCAACACCACATCCCCAATTGGAAATTTATAAGAATAATGCACATCTATCCTAGCAAATTTGACCCCTTTAATTTCTTAAAGTACTTTCTCATGGCTACTTTCAACAAAGAGCACTTAAGAGAATCACAAATTGGTTGCAGTGCACCTACATTTAAATTTCCAAACTAAATTAAAGTTAATCATACATCATTGGTTAGAGAAAGAAAATCGGAGAGAGCTAGAAATAATGGGTATCTGTGTCTGTCTTTGTCTCTCTTTCCAACCCCTAAACATTCTTTAGAATTAATAGGACAAAGGAATCTCAGTGGGCGCCATATATTCCACCGTATTTTTCTCTTTAGGAACCACTTAGAACAATATGCATGTCACCTTGAAGCACCAGTGATTAGACATTATTTTGTTGAAATGTGTCTTTAATTTGTTTCTTGTTGGATTTTAAATTATAAATATTTATATTCACAAATTAAAAAAGTTATTATTTAATATTGTAGGTGTTTAAATGGAAGATTGTTAATAAAAACACTTGCACAGTAAACACCTAAGTGAAACGCATGAATAATTGATAGGGATATATAGTGAGATATTGAATCTTAATTGGATAACATGCAAAATAGAATTCGTAAGTAGTAGTGCGAAGAATTTATTCTTTATATATATATAACAAGAGTACGAAGAATTTATAGTTTATTTTCCTTCATCAAATGATATTATAAGTTGCGATGATTTAGGAAATAGCATGACTGGATGATAAAACTACAACTAAATGTGAAGTGGCATGCAAAAATTTTATTTGCTAAAATCTAATTTAATTTGATCCCTTATATATATTTTAGATAAAGGATTAAAATTATATTTTTCCCAATTTTATTTTACAACCTTAAAAATTGGGCAAAATAATTCGAAATGATTTGAAATAATTTCTTATTTAGAAGGGAAAAAAAGTTTTTTTTTACAGAGAAGAAAAAAAAAGTTAGGTATACATTACCAGTTTTAGAACGCAAAACTAATTAATTAATGAGGGAAAGTACAATTATTGAATTTTGGTCTCCCATTTAACGAATCTTGTGTAAGAGTTGTGGCATCCCAACTGGAAGAATAATTATGAAGGAGGTTGAAATTAAGGTCCTCAATAATAACGGGTTAACTAAATGGTTGTAGCTTTTCTTTTCTTTTGCTGAAAGCTAAATGGTTGTAACTATTAGCATTCTGATTAAAGCTTCAGTTTTTTGTATACATGCACCTTACAGTGAGGGCAATTTTTAAAATAAAAGTAATTAATAAAAAGGTAAAGAAACAATTAAGAATGCTAATTAATATCCCCACCTTGATTAAATATAGATTGTTAATAAAAAGAAATTAAATCTAGATTGATGATTGATGCATCTTTATATCATGAGTTTAATTTATTTATTTTTAAAATACATAAAATGATAGTGGGAATTTATCCCCTTCGGAATTAGAAAAAAAAAAGTAAGGAGAAATTGAAGAAATTGGGCAACCCAAAAATCTGGTCTAAAGAAGAAGGACACGTGTTAGGACCACTTATTGGGCCACCCTTTTAAACTTGGATCTGGCCCATTGAGCTTGTTATTTTGGAGCGATTTTTTATATTTTTTTTAAGCCTTGGGGTCCACTTTACAAGCTTTGCTTACAGACAGGTCCTTATAATGAAGTTTGGGGAGAGGAAATGCGGTATTGGAAAAAAGAAAAATATGGACCAAAAAGAAATTGTAATACAGAATATTTCTTAATCTCATTATTTTTACATATCCTCATCTCATATTAATTGAACTGTTAACATGGGACAAGTTATATGCATTTCATATGCATTGGAATAGTTCAAATAATTTTTATTTAGTGGTGTATATTTAGTTGTGTTGTCACATCACATTCCTTATGTTTTTATTGTAATATTAATTATATGAAGATGATAAAAATTTCTCCTTATCATTGTGCTATAATGCAGCTATGTGACTTCAAATAAGACACGTATGATGCTTCTTTTTATAATACAGCTATGCGACTAAGATATTAAGATTATATATATAAGAATATATATATATATATATATATATATATATATTATTGTTAACACGTTTAAATATTTAAATAAGGTCCCTCGTACTACTACTTTTCTCTTTAGAGATTTACAAACGTTTTTTTAGTATATAGAAAAGTTTAGGATTAGAAACTCACCAAAAGAAAAGGTTTAGGATTAGAAACATATCAATAAATAGAGGTTGAATTGTTGAAGGAATAATTAGATCGATACGACAATATTTTGTGATTTGTTGTATATATATCAACTAGAAAAATAAAGACGATGCGTTAATATACTTTTATTGATGGATTAAAAAATCAACATACGCACACACCTCTATTATATGAAAAGTGTGTTGATTTAACTCTCTCTAAATTAAACAATAAAATAAATTAGGATGATCAGTACCTTACCCGTGGTTTATCAACTAAAAATAGATAAGTAAATCATATAAACTTGACCTGATAAATCAACTCACTTTTCCCATCATTACATACAACTCATATGAAACAACTTACACGCCCTAACAAAGCATATTATGACGTGTAAGCGTAACTCAATTTTTCTACAAATTAAACAAATGGACACGCATTTTGACTAACTGGTTTTGTAACTATAAGAACAATTGTTGCTTTAAAAAAAAGAAAGATTTTAATCATATTTCCTTAGTCATTATTCATCACATATATTTATAGTACAATGAGATTTTATATGATTATTCAATACCTTATTGAGTTTAAAGCTGCATGAGCCAAGCCAGGAGGGCAGGAGACACACATACATATACC
>CM023949.1:27792325-27851562 GCA_013407115.1 Glycine latifolia | reverse complement strand
TATATATATATATATATATATATATATATATATATATATATATATATATGAGGTTGCTGTCTATATGTAATCCTTTTGTATTGTGAGTTGGAATAATTCTTATGCTACTTCACAAAATATATTTCTTTGCGGATGAAAAAGAAAAAAGAAATGAGTGCAGGACACAAAATGGATCAAGAGAAACTGAATTGCTCAAAGAAGAAATTATAAAGAATTCGTTGTAAGAAATTCTATGTCCCCCCCCCCCCCCCCCCCCTATTTTGATTCAATTCAACTTTAAACATAACATATTTAGTTAAGATACCATAAAAAAAATTATTAATTAAAAAATAAAAGAAATAAATGTATACAAAACTAAAGGTAAGACCAAAATCACCAATAACGATTAACACAAGTGATAACGATTTGTATCCTTAAATAAGTAATCCAAACTTTGAATCATAATTCATCTTTGAGTATTAAGTTAATAAATTGTATTGGGAGGAAAATATTCATCTTGTATATATTTAAAATTTTTAATGAAGATTTGTTATTATTTTCTATAGAAGCAACTTCGAATCAATGTATGATTGAAAAAACCAAAATTTTAAACAAGAAAACTAGAATCATGAGAAAAGAAGCATAAGAACCAAAATTGTTGATTAAAAATTATAAAAGAATCAAAATTATAATTTAATAAAAAAATGACAAACTAATACGTTGTATACAAAGGATGTTTCTTTCAAGTTATCTATATTTATTATCGTAAATATGAAGTTGGAGAAAAAAAATATTGTCATCTTTATTAAGGAGTAATAAAATAATGATTATTGGACAGTTTTATTCCTTGAAAATGGATATTTTCATGTTCATGTCATTTTTTTATTCAGGGGCTGGAATGCATTTTGTTGAGTGAAAATTTGAAAATTTTAAATATATTTTTAGTTATTGTAAGATTTTAATTTTTGTGAATTTATCCTTATATATAAGAATAAAAATTTTAAAAAAAAAACTCAAACTTAGAGGGATCAAATTTTAAAATTTATGAATTTATAAGAACTAAAAATAAAAAAAAATTATATGGATAAAAATTGAAAAAATACTGAAATTAAAAATGAATAAAAAACTACAAGGACCAAATTAAAAAAATGCAAACTGAATTATCGGAACCAAAAAGTATATTTAAATCAATTTGAAAATACCCTGACCAGTTGTTGCCCACTACTCATCTGCCCTCCTTGTGTGATTAAAACTGAATGAAACAAGCTCCACTGAAAAGTTAGCTTGGATAATAACTTGGTTTGTTACTGTTGGTAAGACACGAAAATTGGTCCATTTTCTGCGTAATATTTCTGAAAATATTTTCTGCCACTGACTTTGGGAGATATATTGGCAATTGGCTAGACGAGTAGAAAATGAAAATTTGGCAAAGGAAAATAAGTTCAAGAATATTTTCTCTTAAGACCGAAATGAAAACTTGGTACAAGCAGTATCAAAGTTTCGAATAAGGACGCATACAAGTCTTGACTTGAATTTGTGATATTTATGTTATTAATGCAATCTTCTAACCAAATGAGTTAATAAGTTAATTATATTAAAAAATAATTAATGTTGATATATATAACACTAAATTTTTTAATGTATATTCAATACATATATAATTTTACATAATAAATTTTGTAACAATTAATTTTGATCTAATAATTAAACAATAAATTAATTTTAATTATTGATTTGCAATTTGAAAGAGGAAGACATTGCAATACTCCTTAATTTATTTAAACTCCTCTAATTGCAATACTCCTTAATTTATTTAAATTCCTCTAATTCATTACTAGTATGTATAAAACATAGTCATGTGACTAAAGAAGGTATGAGCAAAATTTTTCAATTAAATTCAACTCCTTAAAATATAGTTAATATAAGTCTAAGATTTTTCATTATCTCTTTCAAGTTTAAATAAGATTTCCATTATTGCTATAATATATTATCAATATGATACTCTATATTTCAACACTAAAAAGGATTTCCTACTTTAAGTAATTAAAATTTTATTGAAAATTATAAAATTTGAAGAGAATTATTAAAAATAATGAGACTTATAAATTTTGATCTAATAATTAAAATTAATTTATAGTTTAATTATTAGATTAAAATTAATTGTTACAAAATTTATTATGTAAAATTATATGTGTATTAAATATATATTAAAAAAATTAGTATTATATGAATCAACATTAATTATTTTTTAACATAATTGATCTATTAGCTCAATTGATTGAAGTATCGCATTAATAAGGTAAAGGTCACATGTTCGAGACCTGCATAAAAATACACTTACAGATTGTCCAATCCGTAAAAAAAACTCATACAAATTAGCGAATTCATAAAATTCTTACAAATTCGCCAATCCATATGAAGGTCATGATTCCGTAACCTTCATATCACAAAGGGTATTTTTGGAAGTACAATACTCATATATGGTGTATTAAAAATTTGTATAGTGTACCAAGCATATCCCTACAAAAAGATGGTTGCTAAACTAAAAAACAGGCCCAATTTTCCAAAGGCAAATAAAATGAGCCACACCATCAAATAAACAAAAGCCAATTAACCAACAAAAAAAAACATTGAACCTTGTCATAATTGTCATCAAATAAGTTCAAGCATAAATTGTTAAAAAAAACATATCGATAATTTACATTAAATCAAAATCATTTATGAACATAAATGATATTAAAAATTATTTATAAGAGTACTTGTAATATTTATCTTATTTATATTTTTATGAATTATAATTAAAAACAATATCTTTTATATAATAGGGCATTTTGATGATTATAGCTTTTATTTCCCGGAAAACATATTGCGAAGAAAAACACATGTTTTAATTATTTTTAGGAATATCGAAAAGATTACCATGAATTTTAACTTTAACCAAATGTTTTCTGTAATGTTATTCCCATGTATGTTTTTTTCAAGAATATTATTTTCAAAAATAAAAGTATATATAATTAGAAGCAAACGTCCGAATAGATGGGGATTGTATAAACATAACACAAACAACTAAAGTCCTAGATGATGTTGTAATATGGTAATATAGAAGTTCATAAGGTAATTGAAATTAGAAGGACTAGAGAAGGAATATATACTAATCAAGTATGCTATAGTACATATGCATTCCTCACCTCAAAAGTATAATGGGATAATGGCTTGAAACATGCTGGCTTAGGCAACATTCGTTCAAGAGATGTTGGATTTCCCTCTCCATCATGATGATGAGTGGTGTTGTCCAGTGCGAGCTAGAGTGTGGCCTGCCCTATATATGACACCGAGAAGATTGCATATATAGTCTAGTTCAGATTGCAAACGAAAGGCAACGACATTTCTACCAGCAATTGAAGAAATTGTACAACAAATTATTGACATGGCAACTGACAAGAATTCTGACGAGACAAATTCATGAGATGGGATCTGGCAAGAGACAGAAAAAATGGAATAGCCACTATGAATTTTTTATGGTGTCTGTGTCGCATCTAATTAATTATACATTGGAGGGAAATGTGGCAGTTTTACAATATTATGGTGTGATGGTTTTAAAAATCGTTGCAAAGTTTGCTCCTGGCTGACATTGAAGTAGTTTTGTTATTGCCTCAAAATGATTTTTCTAGTGGTTTTAACTGTTGGATATTTGTTGAACCTCTTATGCTTAAAAAGATTTATAAAGTTTTGATGATAACAAACAATGAATGTCACATTATTAGATTTATTACACTGATGATAATTATTTGATATTTTGAAGATATTAATATTTTAGATTTGATATTTTGAAGTTACTGATATTTTAGATTTATGAAGATCAATATAATTGATAAGATTATTTGAAGAATCCTAAAGATTGATATCATTCAAGATGACATGGAATTAAGAAGATTTATTTTTATTTATGTTTTAGATTTTATGTAAGGAGATTAGAAGATTGATCTTGCCAATATATCTATTTTTAATATTGCATTGCATATAAGATAAAATATTTTAAAATAAGATAGAATATCTTTTAGGATTGTATTGGATAAAATCATATCTTTAATTTAGTATAAATAGAAACATACTCTTGGGTTTACTGTATGCATTCCATTCCAGATAATATCAGAGTTTAGAGAGTTTATGTTTGCATCATTAAAAGAGTTGTTGTGAGATCATATAGAAGTGTTTTGGCAAGTTTGATTCTTCAACTCTCCATCAGGATTTAAAGGTACCTATTTGCTTAAGGTATAGAAGCGTAAAGGTAATTTTTTTTAATTGTATTCTTCTTCTTAACTTTGAAAAAGGTCGCAGCTGGGAAACTAGGATACCAGTTCTGTCTCTGTTCTTGGTGAATTGAGACGTGCGACTTTTGGCTGGGAAACTAGGATACCAGTCTGGCTGGGAAACAAGGATACCAGTCTGTCTCTATTCTTGGTGAATTGAGACGATAGCTTTTTGCTGGGAAACAAGGATATCAGCTGGGATAATTGTTGTGTAAGGGTAGGCTAAGAAACTAGGATACTAGGAACTCTTGTACACAAAATTATCATAGTGAAATTGTCTATTGGATTGATTATCCAATTTGGACGTCGTGGTTTTTTTCCCAATTGGGTTTTCCACGTTAAAATTGATTGTGTCTTCTTTATCTCTTATCTTCATATTACTGCTTTGAGTTTGATTTTAAAATTGTGAATTATTTTTATAAAACTCAATTCACCCCCCCTCTTAAGTTCATCTGGGACCAACATTAACTGTCATCACTTTAACAAATAATTGCAAAATGTTTACTAATTTTGTTGTAGTGCTGCATGCAATCTCATAATCTCCTGAAGGAAGATTTTGACCACCTATTGGGTTGTAAAATTAAATGATATATATCCATGCTTAACTCTCCAGGTTGCTAATTTTATATAGTATCCAAACTTTTGTCTATTCTATGCTTACCTTCCTTCTTGTCCTAATTTTTTTTGTACATCAAATTATAGGTTGCTATATTGTAAGTGCCTTGTGTCTAATGGATGTTAGAAATTTTAAATTTAAGAAACTTATGCTCTCAAAACAAATCTATTTCTTTTTTTTCCTTGTAACTGCTCCCTTGTATTATGTGTTCAAGCTGCTGTTGCTCAGTTTGTGTTGCATGTCATTCACGTTGCTTATGCTGTAGCCTGTGGGGTTCATGTGTGTGTGTATATATATATATATATATATATATATATATACACATACATATTACAAGGGTTAGATACACTGCCTAGTATTCTTCATAGGACCTTTGGAGAGAAATTTGGAAATGGTTGCTACACATAGTTAGGTGAATTATGAATGATTAAATAAATAGTTCCTTGTGTTTGAACTAAGGCAGGAAGGGATATCTTATGTTTGAAATGGATTTGAGATTGGGCTTTATCTGTTTCTTCTTTCCCACATCCTTTTCCTTCAATTTGTGAATTATTATTTTGTGTTTCTGAAACTATGGAAATTATTGATAGTCAGTCTGAAGCCATACCACCTTCCTGCTTGGTTGCATCTTAGTGCTGATTGCACTAAATATTTGACATATTTGCCAGAATAAAAATGTGTCATTCTATGTATTTATTTTGGACAATTTAATTTGTAAAGAATAATTTAAAATTTTCCTATAGCATCTTTCTTTTTTGTTTGAAGACCGGAACTTTTTTTTAATAATCACACTAAACAAATGTTCATTATTATTACACTGAGTCGTACCAACATATTAAAATAAATTTAGCCATTGATAAAACTATTATAGGCTTTGTCGTCTTTATTTATCAACTATAAGTAATGAGTTATTGATTGTTTTTTGGTTGACCACCATTATTATTGATGGTTTTTTCTGACAGTAATTTAATTGGTATTACAATGAACTTAGCTCACTGAATTAAAAATAAAGGTTACGGTGAGTTAATTTATTTTTTAATTTATAAAATTAATAAACTTTATTTTAATTTTAGTAGGCTTAACCTACTATAATTAAAATATAAACTCTTTTTTTTTTAATTTTAGTAGGCTTAACCTATTATAATTAAAATAAGAGTTACATTGAATAAATCCACTGTCATGAATAATGATGAAGATTATACTGGACAAAATCCAGTGTAACTATTAACCTAAATCATCACACCCTCACTCCGTCACACCCTCATTCGGCCCTATGATCATAGGCACTTGCCCTTACATCAAAATTATCCAGTATTGACATGACCTGAGGCAGGATCTCTTCCGGCCAATACATTTACTTGTTAAATAGAGAGAGAGAATATTAGATACATTCCATATATAATACATTTTCAATAAAGATCTTGGAGGATTAATAGAAAAATATTACAGGAGGATACAATGTTAATCACTCGTCTGTAAATGATTTGCATCTGAACTGGCCAATCTTAACTATATGTTGTTACGGGAGATGTTACTGATGTCATTTGAAGTTGGTTAACAGAGAAGCAATTAGATAAGTCTTAGTTTCAATTAAGAGTTAAGTTATGTACCCAATATTTGGTATAAATAATAGATCTTAAGATTATTTTCTGAGTTCAAGTTGGATATAGCTCTAGTTTTTTTGTCATGATTTTGATGGTCACTGAGAGTTATTGCCTAAACCTTTTCTGTTATTGGTTTTAAATTCTAATTCTGTTTTGTGAGCACATGCTGAGCAATTTTTCAAATCAATTAGCTCTGCTTTTTTCTTATTTTTTAGCTTATGAAAAAATAAATTTCATTTTTTTCTTATTTTTTCCTATCCAATTAAATAATCAAAGAGTGGAATATTGAACTAAAATATGATACAAATGACAAAATATTATTAAGAAATATTATACTATAATGATTAAATATTTTGTCTTGTTAGTATAACATTTTTTTATAAAAAAAAGTTGAGCTATAGCTATAAATATTGTAAAAAAATATTTTACATCATATTAATAA
Source organism: Glycine latifolia (assembly GCA_013407115.1). Lineage (NCBI taxonomy): Eukaryota > Viridiplantae > Streptophyta > Magnoliopsida > Fabales > Fabaceae > Glycine > Glycine latifolia. Next base: position 27,844,611 of record CM023949.1, on the reverse strand, counting down.
AAAAATTATATATTATCAATAAATCATTTCATAAATATTTTTAATTCATTAAAATTAAAGACAAATACGTATGAGAGGGTTATAACTTATAACAATTCAAGCATTATGCTTGACACCCTTAATATATCATAAATATATTATATTATATTGTTAGTGTAAATGCACAGTAATAATTTATTCTCCGTTCGTTAAAAGAAAAGAAAAAAAAGTGATACGAAGTACGAACGACAATCCTAACACCCAAAGGTAAACAAATGACCTTTTATTCACTGAAATATTGAAGTAGCTAGAAATACATTGATTGAGTTCAATTTTTATATATCATAAATAAATATGACAAGAGGAAATATGTATTGGACCAAAATTGTATATAAACAATTTGATTAATCATTTAGTCAATAAAACTATTTGATTTATTTACAAACTTGAATATGAAGTTTTAAAGTCAAAGAATCTAATTCAATTGATTGATTAAAATATAAATTATTATAAAAAAATTACACTGTAATTAATTCTTACGAATAAAAAATTATTAATAAAGTCCATTACAATTTAAACATTGAATTGCTTATTGATGTGCTTCTTGATCAAGATAGCTCATTTAGTTCATATTTTACTTCTTCTGTTCTAGAATAAATATCATCTTAAATTGTTTTACACATATTATAAAAAACAATAAATTAATGAAGAAAAATAATAATTTTAAAAAATTAATCTTATTATTAATGTTATATTAAATAACTAACATAACACTTATTAAAGATTTTAGTGAAATAAAAATAATTAATATTATATTAAAAACTAATATAACACTTATTTACTGAGGAAATAAGTCGCAATTTAAACTAAAAACAACTACTGGTTACCTAATAACACACGAAATGTTTATTTAATTTTCATTAAAACTGCTGGTATATAAGACGACAGATGAGAGGAACTTCACATCACAACTCCACGTCCATAAACGCAACATAATAAATTAATTGCATGTGATATAAAAGAAAATACTTTGATTATTTTATTTTTGGAGTATCGTGGATCATTTACAGTCGCAAAATTTTATTAATATATAATAGCAAATCACCACATACAACAAACAAATTAGCATGAATATGATGCACTGTTTTTGTTTTATTTAATTTTTTTATCTCCTGAGACAATGACTTTCTTATATTAACATTTTGCTAATTGACAGGTGTCACATTGTCTTTTGACTAAAATTATGCTATCCAATGGCTCAAGCACACGTCCTTAACTCTTAACAAATAGAAAAAAGAGTAAACATAGTTGGAATATTCTTTTTAATTGTTGGATTTGTACTTTGAAAAAGTGCATATTCTTGTGTGTCTTAGAAATGCCGACTGGGATGGGTTCTATGATTAGAGGTTCATATCATTATTTATTTTAGTTGTGCTTTGACGCACACTTTTTTTATTGTACTGTACAAACTACAAATATAAATTTGTGTTAAGGCAATGATAAAGTATTGGCTTAGGCGAAAGTTGAATTATTATCGGGCTTTAAACCTTCTTGGATTGTGTCCATTGGATTGGACCTCCCTGGCGAAGGGTCAATTTGAGACATATTTTATTTGTATGAATATAACATCAATATTTAAGAAGTAAAAGAAAATAATTATACTAGATTTATTTTAAAATATGTGTGAAATGAAATTTTTTATTTGATTTCGAGTTTTTACCTGATAAAAATTTTTATAATTAAAATAAGTATCAGTTATTATTTATTTATGTTCTTTAAACATAATAAATAATATATTTTCTCTTGATAAAAAAATATCAAACTTGATAAAAATAATAATATATTTTTCTAATCATACTATTTATATGCATATAAAACAAATGTACTTATCGTTTTCACCAGTTGTCTATAATTAATTCTTTTTTTTCATTTTTTTGCATCCCACGTTATGATTTTGTCATCCACGGAAGTGAAGTAAAAAAATATTGAATATTATTTATCCATTGAACATATAAGAATAAAATTTCAATTAAATTAATCTATAAACATTATAACTTTACTAAAAAGTTCATAATCTAGATTTAAAGTGTATAATATATATTTGTTATCATGTTTTTCTGTATTTTTTATTGAAGATGGTTTCTTTATTATATATTAACGTGTCTGTTAGTGATGAAAGGAACTTTAATTTTAACAAAATACTAGACTACTCGTATAAAACTAAGGCTTGAGGGTATTTAGCATGGTATTACTGAATTAATTTAGTAATAGTAAACGGAAACTAAAAGAAATAAAAAATAGTAGTTTATTTTATTTTATTTTTGTTTGAGAGGATAATCTTATTTTATATGTACTTAATAAAGGAGTGGCCGTAAAAAGAATGGAAATGAGGCTCACACAGAGGGATTTTTTATTTATCATTTCCAAAGTAATACTCTCATCCCATAAGTTGTGTACAAGACATAAATAAATATAATTTTTTTATTTGTGAGAATCGAAAATAATATTATATAATTTATACATTTTATTCAAAATAATTGAGTTAAATTTCTTTATTAAAATATGCGTAGTCTCAAAACTGGAGTACATGTGAGTTTTAAGTTTTATACAGTATAGCATATATAGCATAACTGTAGCCTAATAGGTTGATGAGCTGTAGATCTTACACGTGGTGGAGCCAAAGTAGTAATGGAAAGTCATGGGTTCAACGTCCACCACAACGCCGTGTGACAGTGTAGCACCATATCGCCGCTCATCAAAGCCACCATAAACCAGAGAAAAAAAAATCTTGGATAGGGTTCCATCTTTAATATATTTAAATTCGTTTTTCTGACATTGTAGTATTTATCAAAAGTCCTAAAAGATTCAAGATTTTTGTTTTTCATTCAATATATAAATTTTTGTATTTTTTTTTCGTCACATCACACACTTTATTTTTTATTTTTCCTATTTTTACTGGATATGAATTGATGTGTATATTAACGTGGAAAATATTACTATGATTTAAATTTTTTTATAAACATTTTTTTATGCAAAACAGGGAATGGGATGGTGACACGAGTCATGTAGTGGCCCCCACGTGAGTTGCACGAGCCAAGGTAGGGGTCCCCACCTGAAAAGCGAAAAGACCGTGGAGTTTGTCCCATACATGAGGCGTGGGACCCACTTGCCACTTTTTTCTCCCGTTACCTTCCATTATTGGAAAAGATGGTGGGTCCCGCTTTCTCCATAAGATGCTTTGTTCTCGTGACGCGTGTCGTTTGAACCCAGCTGGCTCGTCATGGCTTGGCTCCTACATGATCAATTTCTCGCGTGCATCCATCGTCATGACCGACCCGATCACCATCATTTTCTCTCTTTTCTTTTTTCACTCCTGTTTAGGTCACGTTAAACAAAGCTTTTATTTTCAACAATGGATTTCTATATTTTTTACAAAATGAATAAAGGATTGTTAAATGTGTGTTTAAATTCTTATTTTTTTTATCAAAAACCAATTTAACTTAATTAATTAGATGTGTAAAGTTCGTAAATTATTATAAATATTATTGATATTGTCTTTAATTCTAACCGATAAAAAATTATTCAAATTTAATCAACAATTTTAAATTTGATTCTTAAATATGTTATATACAGAGGAAAACATGATTAAAGATATAAAATTATATTACTTCTCACTTATAATAATTTTCTCGACAAATAAGATTGTATTTTGTGAAAGATACACATGATTTTGTACCTAAAGAAAAATTAATTTGTTTAGAAAATATATCATTATATTTAATTGAAAATTCTGAGGAAACTAAATTTTATAAAAATTAAGCTAAAATAAAAATGTTATGAAACAATTCAAGATAACTAGAATTACTCCTCATTTCTTTTTTTCTCTAATTTTTTTTTTTGTCCGAAACATACCTGAAGGAATTCCCATTATTTTAAGAGAAGTGTAGAACTCAGAAAAAAGAAGAAGAAAGGGAACTGAAAAATGATGTGTATATCATAAAGTGTTGAATTCCTTACCAAAAAAACTAGAATGAGAGATTTCATCCTCGTGACCAAACCTATTAAGACACCTGCCTTTCTCGTTATTTTCCAGTTGAGCATATCGTTTAGAATATGAGTCAACAATGTAGTATAATAAGATTTGGAAAAATATTCACTAGATCACGTCTTTATTAAAAAAAAATATCGTTGAATGCTAGTGTTAATGTTGCCACTCCAACATATTGGGTGTTTACCAATATATTCTCTTAAGCCAATAAAATATCTGTATATTATTTTATTAGTGTTGGGGTAAGTGTTGCACTGTTAGCTGTTTCCCTATCGCGCGTATATATATATAATAGCTTTTTTATTCATAAGTCTATAGAAGCTATCATTTTTTTACAACTTCTTTAATATTGTTATGCATCAGAGATTGATATAAAGTGTAGTAGATAGGAAGATAGCCATATAGGGAAGGAGCGCATGAGGAATGGTTGAATTGAAGCAAGGTTAAGACTTGAGAACTTTTTGTGGTAAAGGGGCCGGGACAAAGGCAATGTGGGCATACATATGTGGTGGGACATATTACTAAGAAGGTATGACCTACATGATTTACAGTTAACATTCTAATTTAGCTTATATGTTTAATTGATCGACCAGTGATTTTAACAGTACTAACACGTATGTTTCTTTTAGTTTACTTTTATTATTAGTTAGAATTTATTAAAAATATATAAAGTTACAAGTGTCAGTGTGATAAACAAGGAGTATAATTTATATAGTTAATGGATTTTAGTTAATAATAAAAGTATAGTTAAAAATGAAATGATTGCATTTATTATATGTATATATTAAAAAAATTGGTGAATATGTATATATTAATTAATGTCAACAGTATAATTGTATAAAGAGCAGAGGGCATGAAGTGAGTTGAGGTGACCTTCAAGTGGCACAAAAGGTCTGAGAGAGTCACGTGGGTTCACAAATGAACTGAACTGAAATGAAATGCATCTTTTTCACAAGTATGTAAAGACCAAGTTTTTCTCGTCGTATATGTATGGAGCGATGGAGTTGCCACTCATGTCATGCGACTGAAGTGATGCGAGTGTTACTGAATTAGATTGGAAAAAAAAAAAACTTTGTAGAGAACAATAGTTCGATCGTTTAATTTATTGAGCTAACTATGTAATTAGTTTTAATGCAAATTCAATTCGATTTAAAGTGATTTAAATTAGATCAAATTTTCAATTTTACATTTTTTTTAGGACAGCAAATAATTATTAAAATATACTAAAAAGTATGATAATACAATAAAGTATTCTTAATGTGTAAGCCAATGGCTATTAGTCTAAAAGCAATACACTTTATTTGAAAATTATACTGCTAAAGAGATGCACAATGCTCTTAACATAATCTTTAACATAGTCATAAATTAACTTATTTGATTTTAACTTAGTAAATAATACATACATTAATTTAAAAATATTAAATTGAAAAATAAAATCAAAATACAATTCTATTTTTATGCGTCTCCCTCACATTTCTTTCTTATCTTTTCATGTATGATGATCTCTCACACATATTCTTCTCTGCTTTTCATTGGAGTTACTTCAATTCAATCTCTCACTTTTTATTTAATAACCACTTAAAAATGCCTTAACTTAATTTTAGTAAAATAAGAAACTTTTAAAATAAATTTATTTTTAGATTAAACATTAAAAAATTATATTTTAAAAAACTATAATATGACAATTGTTTTTAAATTTTTTGAAATTCACAACTAAAAACTACTCTTAAGCGGTCTATAGATATTGGTTTTTTTTTAATCCAGGATGTTAAAAATTTGACATGATTATCATTGAATTCGAATAGGTGCCAAGTAACTACGTCCATTAGAGTTGGAGTAATTCACTAGCAACTGTCATCATTAGCAATTAATAATCTCTATTGTTTTAACCAAAAACCATCATGACTCATTAGAGTTGGAACATAATGACGTTGAATGGGAATAATTGAAGAAAACAATTGAAATAATTGAATAGTGATTGACATATGTACAGTTATTGCAAGAAATAATTGAAAAAAGGCAATAATTAGTAAAAGGTTGATGCGCAGTCAATACTCAATACGTGTGTGTGACCTATGGCAAATGGTAGTAGAGCTTGACGAGCGACTTGTAGGTCGATGGCGGCAAGCATTACAAGAAAGAAAGCATAGCAGTGGAAAAGGAAAGAAAGGAATAGGAAATTAATGTAGAAGGATCTTTTGATTGGAGGTTTCAAGTTATGTACATATAAGAGAGGAATAAATATTGTACATAATCTTCTCTTTTGCATATGTTAATTTTATCGTTATTTCAATGTTGGTTAAATGTAGTAGGATTTTAATTAAATATTTATATATCACAACACTTGTTTGATACCGGAAAAATGAAATTGTTATGGAATGGTATCTCGAGATAAGTTAGTATGAAAACTTGTGCATTAGTCGATCTAACCAGACACACTATAACTTAAGTATCATGGAGCATCAACAAGGACACAAGCGTACGATACTTGGCAAATGGGTCGGCCTGCAAAAAAATGCAGGACGGGCTAGCTCGGCCCGCTTTTGCAAAGTGGGCTGGAAATGTTAGCCCGTCCTACTTTAATGCGGGTCAGCGGACTAGCGGATTAGTCTGTCTAAAAAATAAAAAAATTTAATTTTTTAAAAAAAGTACAATTTTTTTAAAAAAAAATACAAATATGATAATTAAAAAAAAACACAAAGTTAAATAAAAGTAAATAATTTAAAACTAATGCTAAATAAATGATGTCATGTGATAATTCACAAAATTACACTATTTGCAAATGGAATTTATGAATATAAACTGTCTAAAGTGTAATATACTAGTAATGAAAGACTATTTGAAAGTATCATTATCATATACATTTTAATATTAAAACTTAGAAATTAATTATGAGAATGTAAAAGAGTATAAATTAAAAGAATATACCTATTTCAAAATATGTTAAATATATATATTTAATTTTAATATTTAATATTTTAAATAATATTGGCCCAGCGAGCTGGCTCACCCCGCCCCACGTTTGGCCCGCAATTTTGCCGACCGGACTAGCATACCCCGCTTTTGATTAGCGGGTTGATATTATCAACCCAACCTGCATTTTTTTTTCGGGCCAAGCAGGCTGGCCCGGTGGATCGAATCCATTTTGCCAACCCTAGATAACGAGAACAGGTCAGAAGGGTCGCGTAAGTGCATAACATAGCTATTTAACTAACTTTTCTGTTCAAACTTGTATATATAAATAAGACCTTAGATAAGAAATCTCTGATTAACTCTCTTGATAATCCTTTTTCATTTTTCAAATTCTGACTGGAGTGTTGAAATACTTGCAGATACTCCAACATCATCATACTCTACCGATATGACAATAAGATCTGCCTATTGACACAAATGTTCAAATAAACTAAAAATGTTTAAACATAATATAAACTATTAATTTATATAAGGTCTCCAAACACTTTTACAAATATTTATGCTATAAATTGAATCCCAAAAGTTGTGAATATTTTTTTTTAAAAGTAATCTAAGTTGAAATTTAAATTACTATATTTAGTTGTAAGTTAATGCATTTCTAAAGAGAAATTTAAATATAAATGCTATTTCTTCATTCTTGAATCAATATATTTATTATTATTATTCAGTCCTTAATTTTTCAATATTAAATTTAAGGAAAAAGTGGTACTCTCACAGTCACCACTTACTTTATCCTTAAATTTAATATTCAAAATTAAGAACTAAATAAATTTTGTATAATTTTGTGACTTTTTTCATTGTATTTTATTATACTTTTGTATTTTGTATACATTGTTTGTTAAATCAAAATCTAAACGAAAAATACAAATATTGCATAATAGAAATATATGAGATATAAGAATAATTTTCAAATTAAAATAGAATTAATAAATTTAAAATTATATTCTTAACATTTTATTGATTCATCCATTGAATCATATGACATTATCAGAATAACTATTTTTCAATATTTTATACATTCCTATATACATAATCAAATCTAGTAGCTAATTTTCCTTTTCTAAACAATAAGGTAAAAAAAAAAAGAGATAATGAAGTGTTAATTAATTTTGACAAATGTTATTAACATACTGTGTATTTTTTTTGTGTGCAAATTAACATATTGTCTAAAACATATTCTTTTTTTATACATTCTCTAATACTAATTAAAAATTATATATATTTTTTAAGTCGCACTTTTTATTTAATGGGTCTTTATAATAATTTTATCATTTTTAATAAACTTTAACTAATAAAAAAATAGTATGTTTAAAAAGTATTTTGCTAACGCACCTCATTACTTTTTTTTTGTGTGTGAGATTTTATAAATTTGATTTGTTTTATAAGTTTAACTCAGTTTGTTACTCGTGATCATGTCTTCTAACAAATTTAAATTCTAATATAATCAAATAAAATATTTTTTATTTCTATTTTTTTACAATTTTAGTATTCAATTCTTAAACTTTCATTGAATTTCTAACAATTTACATTAAATCAAATTGATTCAGAAACATCAATATGCGAAGCTACAAACCTAAAAGCATCATGTTTTTGTTTTCTTCGTTCATCACCAAAGCGTAGACTTTGTCAATACAAGTAAGAAGTCAGAAGTAGAACGTGCAATTTTTTGGCTTTGCATACAAAAGCTGCGGCACGTTGAGCCATGGTCTGCAGCAGTTTTTCTAAAAATAACAGTTACTGCATTTGTTTCACTTTTGTGATTTAGGACCATAATCGTGTAGGACATCTAGCCATAAACTGGTTAATTATACAAACTTTTGGCTAGGTTTTCATTTAATTTGAAGACCTAATAACAAAACTATATATAAATAAATTCAATATAAGTTTTATTCAATTTCAGCAGTCAGAATCTAACACATAATCACAAATTACGTTGTAATTAAAGTAAAATTGTTTAAACAACATTTTCACACTCTGAGGCAGCCATGCCTTCTAGAGGGAGAACAAAAAATCACACAGAGTCAGTTATCCAGTTAATCAAGTTTTTCAATCTTCATAATTATATATTAATTAACTTATTGTTGGACAGTCAAATAACTTATGTAAGGGATGAGTTCAGTTATTAACTTATTATGCATCCATATTCAATTTGAAATGTCTAAATAGAATTAAGGTTTAAATGGGTTGATTTGGGTAATAGAGTAAAGGTCTAATGAAACTAGTCTTAGTTTGTCTACGCTGATCGATATGATGATCCTTGATTCACATTTAGGTAAACACAACTTAGGGTGTGTTTGTTTACGCATTTGGCAGACATAATGTCTGTTTAGTCTTCTTAATCGCTGGACTAATATGTTTGACAATTTATTTTCACGTTTAGTTGGATGCACGTATGAGAGAAACATCCGTTGAATTAAAAGCAATAGGTGGGTTGCTTTTGCGTTAACCTCACAGGTTTTGCTTTTGTATGCAAAAAAATAAATTTCCTTAATCATTACTACCCCTTTTACCTATCAGCATTGAAGACTTAAATTTAGTGAATTGGATGCTAATATGGGTATCAAATTTTGTATTTATTCATGTGATTTTAGATCTGCATCCTTGTTGCTTCAGTTTCAGGTCTTGCATCCGTGACACTTTGGTGGGTACTGAGTACGAAATTCTGGTTTGAACTCAATTACAGTTTGCTGGAAGCTTGGTAAGCTTGCATGTTATTTCTTTTAATGAATCTTTGTCCATCTAGTTTAAGTACCTTAGTTATTTATTATTATTATTAACAATAATAATGCAAAAATACTTAAAATAATAAATTAAATCAAACTCATGCATTTTAGTCATTACACATTTAAACATTGTTTTCATTATTAGTATCCAAACAAATTCAATTATAATAAAAAGTGCTTTTGAAATACAGATATCTAAACACAATAAATTATATTAAATTTACTTTTCACTCAATTTCAGTTTAAAAAAATAAGTTCAACTTAACTTTTTTAACTATAATCCAAATACATACTTAGTCGTAGTTTTACTTTTCATTTCTTATTCCTTGTAATTTCATCCAATTGGCGTGAAAGAAAATAGTTTTAAGCACGTATCTCGAATGCTGCAAATGTTTCTTACAAGGAATACATCTTTCTTTACACGTGTGAAGAAAAACGGGTGTTTGTTTCTAGTTTTCTAAAATCATTATTTAAAAAAAAACCAATAAAAACACGTTTGATAAGATTCTTTTTCTTTCAAATAATTTTCTTTTTTAGGAATTCAAACAATATCCTTTTAGTTTTTAAAATTAAAAAATTAAAACATCTATAAACTTTTCTAACTTTATATTTTAATTTGTTATTATCTATATTCTTTTTAATGTTCTATTTTTTCTTCTTACTTACTTTCTTCTCTTTTAAAAATCATTCTTTAAAAAGCATTCTAAAATTTAATTTTTAATAATTAAAAAAACAAAAACACAATTAAATACACCTATATTAATTCAGTTCACTTTTTGAACGTAACAGTGAAATTTGACTTAAATAAGATTATTATAAAGTATAAAATCTGCTCTTCAAATATATAAGATGATTTTATATCTAAGACTTAAACGAAATTGAATTAGAATAATTTTCAATAATTTTAAACATTAAAAATATGAGAATGAGATGTAAACTAAAATTGAACACAACTATAAATATCTAAAAATTTTCCGTAAACCTGTTTACTCTTTTTCCAACCTATTCTTTCCTCAGAAAGAACGCACAAAAAGGACAGAACTTTCAATACAAAAAGACATATAATCCAAGATGAAATCTTGTGGCAGTAATAATTCATTCATTTCATCTCCTAAAACAAATAAATCTAAAAGCCACCTTCCAACAACGAAAACGGATAAGGCGGCACCGCCTTCCCCTCCGCCGCCATTTCCCCATAAAAAACCCCACGCCCCAAATACCCTCCTCCCATCGACGGAACCGCCGGGGCCACCACCGTCAACGGCGCCGTCACGGCGGCGCAATTGTAGGCATAAGAATCCTGTTCCCCCCAATACCCCGCTGCCGGAGGCGAACAAATATTATTATTATCGATTTCCAACCCTGTTTCCGGCGACGAAGACATGATATTATAATTACCTTCGTCTTCTTCGAACTCCGTCTTGATGCCGGAGGACGACGACGACGACGTCGTCGCTGCCGTCGTTGTCGGCGGCGGAATGAGGCGGCGCTTTTTCTCACCCAGGTGTTTCTTTTCTCTGTCTCGGAGAATCCGAGAAAGAACCTGCGGGTCCTCGACAACCTTGCACAGAAAAGCCATCATTTGTTGTGGTCGTTTTTCTGTTGTCTCTAACCTCTTGTTCATTCCTTGAAGCTCTTCCTCCAACGCTTTTTGCTCCTCCTTCATCCTCGCTATCTCCATCACCATGGCGTCGTCGTCCAACTCCTCCAGCTTCAACGGATGATGATGCGAATGCAAATTGGAATTGCTCCTCCCAGCTCCACCGTGCTTCCTCCGAGCGATGTTTCTCAACAAGTGCTTCTGTCCTCGCAGGAACCACTCATTTGCGAATTCCCACCGATCCGGATCCACCTTTCTGAAACCCTACAATTTTTACATAAAAAAAATAAAATAGATTAAAATTAACCGAATTATGAAGAAATAACAAGGGATGCCCAGAAAGAAAATTCTGATTTTGGGCCAAATTGGTAAAAAAAAAAATCATAAATTTCTAAGTGTACTTAGTACTGTCCTTCAATTAAAAACAATAGAATTTTACATCCATAATCTATACTAATATCTTAAATACAAACTTATAATATGGATTAATATATAAGTTACAGCTCTATTTTTATTTAAAAAATAATACTCAAGCTATCTAGCTAAGGAATTATGGACAAGTTTTGTTCAAAACTTAAATACCTAATTCCTAAGCTATTTTTGGGAAAGATTTATTTGTATTAAATGACAAGATAGATAAATGAAGTGAAACTTCAATCTTGATTAGAAAGTAATACCAAAAAACATTTTAGAAACAGATTTAAAAAATTGTTCAATGTGTTGTTGATTGAAATTACAGTAATCTATTTTTTTTGTAATGAAAAGTTTATATTAAAAGATAGCATATATTGAAATAAAACTTGAATGATAGTTAAGGAATAGCACAAAAAAAAGAAGAAAGCTAAGCAATCTCGTGAAAGTAAAAGTGAGGTGAGTGATAATATACTAACATAAGTGTTGAGTTGTCGAACGAAGCTGGAGAAGTTGTTGTGCTTGAAGAAAGCAGGGAGGAGGGAGTGCGAGAAGTCGAGAGGGTCGAGGACGATGAAGCTGTTGTTGGCTGGGCCCCACATGATGAGTTTATCGGTGGTGGGATCGTTCACCATGTTGTAGGTTTTTATGACAAACGGTGCAAGCACGTTGTTATTGTTGACGATGATGTTGTGTTCCATCATTCCATTAAGAGAAAAAAAAGGAAGAAGAAGAAGAAGGGACAGTGAGGGATGGTGTGTGCGAAGTGTGAACGTGGGTGTCTGAGTTTTTCTCTGTCCGGGACAGAGAGTGAGAGTGAGTGAGAAAGAGAAATACAGAGAGAGAGAAAGAGAAACAAGGCTAATTTTTTTTTCTTTGGATGAGGGAGCACCGCGTATATAAAGGGAACGCATGCACAGTATCGGAGGGTACACGTGGCGAGCATCGGGAGGAGTTGCGATATTTGCTCCGGGATCGTGGTGGGACCTACGGGGGCTTCGCTTTGGTACACGTCACCTTTTCGGATGGAGATATTTTCGGAGAGAGAGCCAGGCGCCTTGATGGCGCGTGGGATTATGAGAGGCGGTTGGCGGTGGTCCCCGCCTCGGTTCAGGACAATTGCGATTAAACGACAGCGTGTTTTTGGTCGAAAGTTGCGACTAGGCAACTCTTTTGTGCTGGCTTTGTCACTTAATGTTTAAATACTCTGTTTTTTTTTCTTTCTTTATAGCATAATACCTTTTTCAGCGTACCAAAATAGCAAATAATATAAAGAAAAATTCTAATTATCGCATGTCTTTCCTCAAAATAATGTTGTGTGTGTGTGGATGGATAAATAGACAGATATAAAGAAGTAACTAAATACTTTTGATAACTTTTGGATAAAATAAATCTTTGTCACTTTGGTTTTGTACAATGATATATTGGAAATTAAAATTATTTTAATCGTCCAACGTTATATATAATTAAATATTAGAAGGATGTCTGGATCGAGCTTAAAACTATACGGATAAAGCCATCTCTTGTTTCTATTTTTTTCGAAATTATTTTTCTCTAATTAAGGGAAAGGCTGTGGAGAATTAGAGTTATTGATAATAGACAAGAAGAACCAAAGTCTCCAGCAAATCCATCCAAAAAATGGGACAATATCCCGGCAGCAAAACGTGAAACCAAAAGTACAAAATAAAACAAATAAGAGAAATATTATTTCATACTTCCTAATGCTCTCTTAACATATTCTTTATAATTAATTTAAAATTATTTAAAAAAATTGTGTAAATTCCACTCATGAATATGCAGGTTTTAATAAGTTTTAATCAATAAAATAATCTAAGTGCGTTATTAGCAGTCCTTAACAATTAATAATCATCCAAGGCTTAGATTTGTATTACGATTTCCCCCCTGCAACAATTAATAATCATCTAGACTTGGGTTTGTAAAACTATGAGAACGAAAAGAGTAATTACACCTAAATTATATTTTATGATTTATAATTAGTATTGATACATATTTTATTATATCTTTTCAAAATAAATATTATTAAAATAAATAAATATAAACATATTTATAATTAAACTAATTTAAGGATTTAATAGTCATATCTTATCAGTATAATTTTTTTATATTGTCAAGTAATAAAAAATTATTATTAATACGATATTAAAATATTATTATAAAAGTTAATAAATTTATTATAATATTTTATAATTAAATGATCAAATAAAATTATTTTATAAATAATATTTCTTCTTGAGTATATCATAAATAAAGTAGATACTAATTTTCAGTAGCTAAAATCTTTGAAACAAACTTTTATTTCATATCCTTATCTCTTGTATATCATATGAACTATATAGACCTATTGTGCCGAAAAACCTACAGTCGTGAATGAAGCTAAGCTGGACACGCGCGGCAACAGAGAGTGTGAGAGAAGAGAGAACAATTTTTATTTTGCAATATTTTTGGTGAAGACAACTAAACAAAGAGAAAGAGAGATGCAGAAAACAAATGTTGGATTTAATTGATAAAAATAAATTTATATTTAAAAAATACAGATTTAATTTTCATGTTGATATAAAAAAAATTATTAATCATATTTATAAATATTTTTATAAGTATTTATGAACTCTAAAGTCTTATCTTAACTTTAATAAGTCTTCCAAATTTATCTCACCTAATTTTTCATTTCAGTAAAGTAATAAAAAGAGAGATAGGGTTTTTGAAGTTTCACTTCTCTTCCAAACAAACAGTGGCTTAGATTCGTTGGCTTGGAATTCTGATTCGCTTTAGGCTTTACTTTTGGGCCAAGATTACTCGTGGAGCGTGCGTGGGGCATAAAGTTTGTCTCTCTGTCTCATCCTCATTGGTCCATTTGTATCAGCCTCCATTCTATATTTCAAGTGCTGCTTCAGCATTGGGGAGCATATTTTTATATATCCAATTATTCCGATGCTATTTTTTTTCAATTTTTAATATTTATATTTATAAATAATAAAACTATTTAATAAATTATTTTGAAACCATATGTTCATTATTATAATTCTGATACATTTTTTATTATTTGCATGATTGAAAATATATGATATCTCGAAGTACTATGATATAAATTTAATCCAACAAAAAATAAATTTATTTTTATAGGACTACATCATATTATGAGTATTATTAATATTATTTAATTAAATAGATTGACTTGCTAGACCTAAATGTTTTTAAATGATAATTTTTATTAATTAAATAAATTTAAAACATTAATTTATTTAATATATATATATATATATATATATATATATATATTAAAATGGATCTGCCTAACCTTAACTTGGTATAAGTTAAACAGTAAGTTCATAATAGATAAACGAATTTATTTTTATCTTTATCTCTACACAATTATATAACAATCAAGAAAGCACGGCATATAAATAATGGCAACCAATTGTAGGCAAAAAGTACTATTAAGTTATGAATTAACTAATACGAAATTATTTTACCTTAATTAATAATTTTAAGTTCAAATTTTGAGTAAATAATTATATTAAATATTTGAAGAAAAAAAAACTTTGTTATTTATAATAATTTCATCTAACTCGAATATGATTTCTTTTGTCAAAAATACTTATGATATTTACCAAAAAAAGGATATTATAGGCAATAAGTGGTTAGCATAACAAATTAATAAAAATGATTTATATAGTTGCTGATCATAATAAATAAAGGAAAGGCAATGTATATAGTTTGCATGCACAATGTAGTTGATTGATTTCCTTCTCCTCAATTTGTATTTTCATTTAGTTATACAATTTATTTTTCTTTTAGTCCTAACAGCAACACTAAACGACGATATGTGCTAGTGTTTGTGCTCGCGTATCATAGTTAAATGAGATTATCAAACCGGATTCTACTTACCCCACATATCTATAATGCTAGAGATCATCCCTCATATTTTATTATCAATTATGTGTATGATTGCCTCCTCTCCTTTATGCAAGGAGTGATCCATTACTTGCCCAAAGAAGAAATGGTGTCTCTAATTTGATTGTTGAGAGCTCATACTTTTGATTATATTAATCTATCTTACCCACTTCACGTTCCAAAATGTTGAGACGTAAATAATATTAAATGCCGTACAAGCATAAATTCCAAGAAAATACTACTTGGCAAAATCACCACCAGTCATTCCTGCAAGATAAAATACTATTTTTAGGTATAAAAAAACAAAATCTTTTTAGGTCTCATTAGATAGGTATAGCTCATTATTGACTAATAAGGAGGTAGCAATGTTAATTTTTTCTCTTCTTCCATCCAACGAAGAATCTTGGAGTGTGAAGCTATCAAAGACAATAAAAATATATGCACGCCATTAGATAATTAGGTTAATTTGAAGTTTGACGTGAGCCCAAAGATGATTCAAGGTTAAGAGATCAAAGGGATTTCCTAGGAGTATATCTTATTATCAACTGTAATAATATGGTTGAAGTTTGTTTATATATTTAGTATTTGTGGATGGACGGGGTAAGTTCTTCTAAATTCTAATTGACCATATCGTTTTTGTCATGTATATTCTCACTAATTCAATTTAGAATCCGATAAAAGTATGAAATTGTTCTAGGATGTTATTTAATGAAGGGAATAAACCTTTATTGGTAGTACAAAAAAATTTAACTACGTTTAGAAGAATTTTTTGAAAGAATATATGATTTCTGAAAGGAGCATATGAAACGACTTAAGAGTAGATAAGATTTCAAAATACGTGGTGTTGCAAAGAAAAATTAATCAGAATAACATTTCAAAAATATATTATGACTTATGAGGAATAGTAATTAAGGTTGTCAAATTAATTTTTTGAAGACATAGTATGGGCGTGAGCAAGAAGAATTTTTTTCATATGTTGTAAAGAACTAATCGAGACTATGATTTGAAATACAAGACAAAATTCTAAGTTATTTAAAAAACTAGGTGAAAAGTTGGAATGGTATTTCAAGGATCCTTCTAAAAAAAGAATCAAGATTAAAAGGTAACATACATAGAAAAAAAATGGTTCTCAATCACAACGTTATATAATCAACCATAATTTTTTATTGTCATTATCATTAATTATTGATTACGGTGGCTGAATTGTTCCAAAACAAATAAAATTAAAATTAATTCTGCAATACAGGAATAATCTAGATCAACTCAGATATATAATATACTTTTATTTCGACTTCAATCCACTTATAAATAGTAGGAAATTTTAACAAATAATTTGCATACATAAGAAGAAAATTATAGAAACACAACATAAATGAATAAGTTGCCAGAGTTTATGAAATAGATTGTGAAACAGATTTAAGAACATCAATCTAATTCACCAAATCCAAATAATTCAAATTATCATAGTTTGCTACAGATGATGATCATATTGTGGAAGTCAAATCAATGTCATTAGAGGTAACTCAATCGCATTAATCCATAAATTCATTGAGATCACAAAATAGATTGAAATATCATCCAAAAAATTTGTGATTAAATTTGAATTAGAAAATTAATCAATAATCTAAGTCATTTCCAATCCTAAATGCAATTAGAATCATGAAAATCGAAAATAGAATTGGAGATGAAGATGAACATTCACACAGAATTCAAAACTCTTAACTAGAACTCAAATTCCTCATTGCTTTGAATGTATTCTTAGATTGATTAATTGTTTAATCTTCCATTATCATCACTAGTGAAAAAACAATGAAATTTGAGCAATAAAAGAGAAGAACAGAGTTGATGAGAGGAAGAAAGATGAATAACAATTAAGAGAAAAAGAGATAGCAGAGTTTAATCTCAAAACTTGCACTAGAAATTTCTAAATTCTATTTTGTACAAAAATGATTATAACTAACTAATTACACTAAGTAGACTAATATATATTTGACTAATTAGAAGGAAAGGATGAGCTTTGATTAGGTCCAACTAATATCTCTAATTAAGCTAATTACACAATGCAAACGTCTAATTTCGTAATCCAAAATTCAAGAGCAAAGACTTTGACTTTCAAACCTAAAATGATCCTTAAAACGGTAGAATTGGCCAAAGCTTATTTCTGACAAAATTGTAGCTCTTTTTTGTAGCTTCCCATTGACTATTCGTATGCTCCGTTTGGAGTTTTATATCATCCTATAGGCCTTACACAAAAAAGATAGGACAAGTAAATACAAAATCCAAAAGTAAGCAATAATTATCAATTAAGCCAATTTATTTACCTAAGACCAAAATTGAGTTAAAGTGAGAAAATAAGAGTCAAAGAGATGTCAAATAAGCTAAAAAGAACAAAAAAAATACTAAATTAAAAATGTTCAATCAATTATGTAAGGTTAGTAATCTTTAAAATTGATCTAACTAATAAACAACTTAAAGAAAACAAAACTTCATTCATCACATAACGTGGAAAGAGTTCTCTTCATATATAGGATATTTGTGAAAATTGGGAACAAGAATGATGCTTTTATTATATGGTTACATATTTTTTTAGTCATTATAATTTAAATTTTTTGTTTTTTCTTTGTAAAAATATTTTTTTATTTTTAGTCATTACAAATTATTTTTTATTTTATTTTTAATTCCTAAAGCACTTTAAACAATGAAAAAATATTATAAGAATAAAAAATAAATAAACATATATTTGTAAAGATTAAAAATAAAAAAATAATTTTATAAAAATGAAAAGTAAAAAAGCTTAAATTATAATAACTAAAAATATATTTAAATCTTTATTATAACCAGACTCTTTCTTCTTGTCCTCCGGATACTATCTCCTAAACATTTGTAGATGCATAAATTTTTTGTTATGCTTCCATAAAACAATTATTACTAGTACTGTTGTTTGAGAATATATAGGAGTTAATTTGTATATGCTTATAAAAAAATTAAATATATTTTTATTTTAATAAATATTTGATTTTTTTATTTTTTTAATAATTTTTTGTTTTATGTTGAGTCTTTATAAAACAATAATTTTATTTTTGATTATTGATACTTTGTTTTAGTCTTCCATAAATTATTGAATTTTATATTTATTCTTTGATAAATTAATAAATTTTCTTTTCGTTTAAATTAATAACAATAAAATTATTAATGAATAAACACAAAACTCATAAATTTATCAAGAATTAAAAGAAGTATTAAAATTAAAAACAAAATTATTGTTTTATCATTGACTCAACACAAAACAAAAATTATTAAAAATAAATTAAATATTTATTAGAAATAAAAATATATTTTAAAAAAATGGTATAGGAATCCCTTAATTTATCCACAGCCAAAATGTGATCAATAGCTACTACAAACACGTATGTACTGTTATTGAAAAGCCAAAGCATCAGATAAGTAACAGCATCGATCAATGACTTTTAAGTGGAGTTTGACATGCATGCATTTAAAAATCTTTTGATGTCTTGTTTGGTTGTGAATTGTGATCTATCTTGTTTAATTTCCGGTATATCTGCTGCCCTATGCATGAGGATACTTCCCGATTTAGTATTTACTTCCGGGCCTACTTAGGTATGACTTAAATATATATATGTACACAACAGTTGTCAATTAATGAGTGGATAAACAAGATAATTCCCTTGTTTGATTTAATTCATGATGACTTCATCATCCACTGATGACAATTAATCAGATACAATTATGAGAAATGTAACTAAAAGGTTTAGATTATATCATTACAGCTTTGTTAGTCATTGCCCATAAGCTAATACTTAAGGAATCTATTAATAAAAATGTTTTTGTTAGAAATTGTGGTAAAAATGTATTCATAATAGTTTTGGACCCCTCTAAGACTACTTTGGCCTACAGAAATAAATAAAACCATGCATGCTACTTAGTACAAGTTGGTTCAATGTTATTAGGCTCAATTATCTTGAAACTCAATCTCTCTCATGGATCGAGCTAGAACTTTTCTCCTGTGTATACTAAAACGTGTCAAATTTGATTAGCTTTGTCACATTCATTTTAGTGATTAAAATAATTCTGGCCACAATCAAAATTTAGGTAAACTTTCATGAAGTTGGGGCAAGAGTGACGACCCCTTCAATTTGTCCTATATCTTAAGCAAACAAGAGAACTATCGCACAAAACGGTGAAGCATATTCCAGTCTCTGATTAGTTAGTTGGTTAAGTAACCAGAAAATGATTCGAGTGTAATGAAGCAGATTAAGTAACTGATTGGTCGGTTTGAGTTATTAATTGGTAAATTCAGCGGAACGTTTTCTTAGGGTCTATGTTTGATAAACAACTCTAGAGGAACAAGATTTCCAACACCGGAAATAGTGCGGCAACCAGTAAGATTAGTTGAAAACATAAAATAAAATAAAAAATGTTTCCCCTAATATTTCTTAGTTAATAGTATTTTTGACTTGTATTACCAGATTCAGGATTTGCATAGTATGTGGAAAATTCGAGGATAATGATGACTTAAATGGCGTGGTAGGTGTACTTCACCTCTTTAACTATATACATTAGGGACAATGGCTTTCTAGTTTTTCCTCAAAATCCAAGTAGCTAACCCACGAATGGCCGTTGACAACAATGTAAACAAATTTAAGGAGGTTTTGAGAGAGTAAATGATGATCGGGTAAACATCAAAAAGATTTCGAACCGTTTACAAAATCTTACTAGTGTCTTATCAGGAGAAATACTTTGTGTCATGACTTAATTAATTAAGTTGTCTTAAGCCGACTTAATATATATAGTACAATAGTTAACTACAAAATACTATATATCTTTAAGAAGGGTCCAGTATCACTTCAAGTAAGTTCTTTAAAGATGCTTTGCATGATGTAGAGGGCAAGTTTCAAAGAAAATTTTCTTAGCTGCATTAATTGAAGTGACTATGCATGCCGTACATGTTCTATCTATCTAGTCATTTTTCTGTCATTTATTCTATCTACCTACATAAATATAGTACTTTAAATACAGACATTCACGTATACATCAAGAACATATATTGGTATAATTGCTTAGCTAGTAAGTTGGATTTAACTTGCTTTTTCTCATAACTCCATAATGTGGAAATGGGATACATGTGTACATTGCTTCATCAAAAGAAAATTTCTGAGGACCTGAATTTGGAGTTTATTTTCCATGTTCTGCTTTTCATTAGACACTAATATGAATCATATGATTAAAAAAAACTTTATCTAATGTTAACATGATATCATATCGCTTTTCCAATCTAAAAATCAAACTGAATCTTGCCTTGCCAAAAAGAAATTAAAAAGTATAGCTTCATTCTCTGTATTTGTGTGAGGGTTGTTACCGATTTTCCAAGCAACTAAAAGACATGAAAAAGTTTTGACAAATAACAATTTCACAAGTTCATCATTGACTTCCTCCATTTTGTCTAGGTTTTTATGGTGCCCTTGAAAATCAAGACAAGACACCAGGAGAAAGCAACGCTGACACGTGGAGCGTAAATAATAACCAATCCAATTACAACCGGTGGCTGTCACTAGTCATAACAGATTCTCATATCTCAACAGTAAAACGATACCATAGAATTTTTGTGTGCTTAATTTTGGATTTCATGTGAAGTTAACCATGTCTACAGACTTAAAATACAAAATTAAGAATCCAATTTGCATTTCATGAAAATAGTAGTTTTTTTTAATAATTATTATGAAAAAGTTCAAATGAGTTGAATTCTGAAATTTATTAGAATTGAGACAGATTTCAAGATTTAAAGAATGCTTATAAAGTTAATTATAAATTATTTATTAACAAGATTCTCACATCAATAAAAGTAAAAATCAAATTTTACATTTTTGTGAGATATGAATCTATTTCTTAAAAACTTGATAAACCTTTTTGTTGGCTGAAAACCAAAGCTAAGTTCTGATGTTCCAAATTGTATTCTAGTTTTATCAGTTGTGTTACCAGTTGCACTATGAATGTTAACACTAACGTAACACCCTCAAAATCTGTTTGCTTTCGTATGTGTTACGGTAGGTCAACCAGATCTTAGACCCGGATTTGTTTTGCTGGAGTAAATGGGTACAATAAATAGGGACACTCAAAATCTAATTAATTAATCCAAAATCTAAAAAACTGAACCGAAAAAAAAATCTGGTCAGCTTTCTAATTCAAATTTAAAAATTAAGAATTTTTTATTTATTTATACACCGAGTTAAACTTAATTAGGTGTAAGTATATTGTAACATTGATAATTAATTTAAAATTATATATATAACAATTCATATTTATATTTTGATGAATTTGTTCAAACTTATTTTTAATGTATTTTGATTATTTAATTTAACTCGTGTTTCAATATAGTAAAATTGAATTTTAAATTTTGATAAATTTACATATTAAGCCTTAAAGTTCTAACAAAAAACTATCCTTGAGCTGAAGCCGTTTTTCGCTCAGTTCAAAATTTCAGTGTTCAAGTCTTCCATGAAAATAAGTCTTGCATGAAAACTATAAGGATAAAGATGCAAGCGCTTTTCGCTTTTCTTGGCGTCATTGGCACTGTTTGGTTGGTGATACATTCACCAGATTCTGAAAAGTTTGCACTTTTGTGGCCAAGCTTGAAAAGCACGGTTGAAGCTTTGGCATCTGGCAAGTAGCAAGAGTCCCAATACATTGTGGGGTTTAGAATCAGCATGACGTACCTGTTGTCCACCTAAACTACAGCAAGGTCCTCTTCAAGATAAGGGACACATAATTTAGTCGACTAAGGGTAACATACGAATATAACATTCTTATTGGGAAGAAACACTAACCACATATTTTTTTTTCAAATATAATTTTGTTATAAAGTGGAATTATACGCTGACCTTGTTAAAATGTAAATTATTTGATGAGACGGATATAAATTTTACATAAACTTAAAACGATTAAATTTTTTAAAAAAAATACTATGGCGTTGCTAACATAGAGCATAAGAATAAATTTCATTGGACAGAAAATCAAAGGATCACTTCGGATTAAGACTTCTTTTATTTTTTAAGAAAATGGGGATTTTGAAGAAAATAAATATGCAAATGGATTGATTATTTTGAGAAGTATTTACAAGAATTGTTTCAAACGTCCATTTGTCCTCTAGCAATAACAAGAAAATAGTTTTTGCATGTATAATTGATTTAGAAAGATGTTTTTTTTACAGCAGTTATAAAAAGTACTCAAGGTAATGTCCCAGGCTACAAGACAAATGAACATATGAAACAATCTTTGTCGTATAAATAGTAGTACTTCTCAGAAAAATCCATTTGCATATTTACTTTATCCAAAATCCCCATTTTCTTCAAAAAAAGTCTAGGATTAGTGTGTCCAGTGCATCCAACACGTGGCCCAAGAATACAATGATCAAAGCTCGACCAGAATTTGTAACGCCGTTAATGTATAGGTATAATGATGAGACAACTGCCAAATTGTCACGTTTGGCAAAAAAATTTGCCAAAATATCACGGATCCGAAAATATTTGTCAAAATGCCACGCTGGCAAATTCGCTGCTCAGAGAAGCGAAATCCGTGGGCCACGTGGCGTTCCGCGATTTGAAGACGAAATTCGCTGGGGGGTCCAGCGAAATCTGACACATCAGCGCCTGTAACGCCACGTGTCATGCCCTCGTAGTTCGCTGGGAGGACCTGCGAATTACGTGTATGTGCCACGTGTCAACTCCTCATTGGTTGTAAGCAATATATTTAAAATTTAAAAATGCGTAGAAACTTTGGAAGGTCATAACTTTTGACTGGGATGTCCGATTGGGGCGTATGATATGTCAAAACGATCGTAATTGATAGGAGAAGCTGTTGGCAAGTACCCAAAGGGGACTTGACCAAAATTTTTTCCCAAAAGAGGCCTCTAAGTGCCTTAAAATTACGATTTAAGCTTCAATCACTCAAAAAATTCATTTTTCTCTGCTTTTTTCATTATTTAATTACTTTATTTGATGTTATTTTTTATTTTTTCAATTACTTCTCTGAATTTCGAGCATTTTGACATATCGTACGCCTCTATCGGACATTCCTAACAAAAAATATCGTTGTTTGATGTTTATATGCACTATCAATTTAACAGCCATAACTTTTGGTAGAAATTTCCGATGGAAGCGTACGATATGTCAAAATGCTCACAATTCAGAAAAGTAATTGAAAAAATAAAAAATAACATCAAATAAAGTAATTAAATAATGAAAAAAGTAGAGAAAAATAAATTTTTTGAGTGATTGAAGCTTAAATCGTAATTTTAAGGCACTTAGAGGCCTCTTTTGGAAAATTCCCCTTTGGGTACTTGCCAGCGGCATCTCCTCTCAATTACGAACACGTGGCCACCGATTTCGCCTCAATCGGACATCCCAGTCAAAAGTTATGATATTCCGAAGTTTCTACGCATTTTTAAAATTTTAAATATATTACTTACAGCCAATGGGGAGCTGACACGTGGCACATACACGTAATTCGCAGGCTCCCCCAGCGAACTACGAGGGCATGACACCTGGCGTTACAGGCGCTGACGTGTCAGATTTCGCTGGACCCCCCAGCGAATTTCGTCTTCAAATCGCGGAACGCCACGTGGCCCACGGATTTCGCTTCTCTGAGCAGCGAATTTGCCAGCGTGGCATTTTGGCAAATATTTTCGGATCCGTGGCATTTTGGCAAATTTTTTTGCCAAACGTGGCAATTTGGCAGTTGTTTCGTATAATGATAGTATCAAAGAATGCCAAATCACCAAGCTTTTTATAGGTACAACAGACGAAAACATGTTGGGCATGGACAGTGAGTATCCCAATTGTGCTATGCACCTATCATGAATTCATGATAAAATGCTTCAATTATTTTGACACATCGACATGTCAAACGACCTGTGTCCACGTCGTGATTTGAAAGACACAGGCACGAAAATGGTGATCAACCGGGGGACAAGTGTCTTGAGCGACAATACTCCAATAAGGAATTCAATTAGAATTTTGCTAGTTATGCATGAATTACAGGGCCCCCCAAAAAACCCAACCAATTGATATTATCTGTGTGTGCTTGGAAATATTTTTTGAAGCAAGCAACAAATGTCCAACTCGCAGATTGTGACTAGAGGGGTTTGTTTGGCAGGCTGTAAGTCTTGAAACCCACTTCATGCACTACTGATAATAATCCATAGAAAGGGTCAATTTCTAACATGCACACTTTAACATCTAGTGAAGCAAAAAAAAAAAAAAAAATTGATCAGGGCGTTTCAACGGGATTAAAGTGACCCTTCATTCTTTATATCCAGCTATTGATTCTTCACTCATCAACAACCTGAGATCACTCCACAACATCTGCCTCGCTTTCACATCATCATGAACGGGAAGAAAATAAGTGGGTACACTCTTGAACCAATAATACAGGACAAGACACTCCAAACATGCCATAATCAATTTAAGGAAGACGGTACACAAACAAAAAATATATATATAAAGATTTTCAGTTGCAAACTACAAGCAATCCTCAACAGGGCAGTTTGACTTTACATTGTATTCTCCACAGGTAATAATAGTATGTCAAATGAGCAAGTGGACATACATTTGTATATGTTGTTCAATTCATTTCAAGTCAGAATAGTGACTTGTCTAAGCAATCAATCAAGTCATGATTGGGGTTTGATTCCTATTTCTTCTGAACTCCAAATCCCACAATAATCTTGTCAACATAAACATTCTTAACAATTGAGAAACAATCCACGGCAATGAAATCATAGAAGCAATACCTAAGAGAACGAAGAATTCTCATCCATAACACACCAATCAGTTGCCCATTAGCACCATCAATTACCAGAAGTTACGACAACATTATACTCATTTAAGCGTCTCTGAAATTGAGCCAACTGTGTCTGCAATTGAAAGATTCCTGCAGCCTTTTGTGATAAAATGGTATTCAACTTGGAAATATAATCATCCAGTTGATTTCCTGGTTGGTCAGCTCCAACGAGTAAATTCATCTCCTGCATAGGAAATTAACAATATTAAAGAAAATACTAAGTTTACCCAATCATCAAAGGCAAAAGACTTGTACCCACCTCCCTAACAATGTCTATTGTTTCCTCCACCTGTCTCCGGTGAGCAGTTACGAGATCTTCCTCTTCCTGTTTACCAAGCAAAACAGCATCATTCAGTACTTTAATAGTCAAAAACATTTTAGTCAGTATAGTAAAAGAATATACCTTCAGGAGGGCATTTAAATTATCGTCGGGATCAGAATGATTAGCCTCAAAATGCGATTCATCCACATGTTTAACACGAGATTCCATCTTCCTCTTGTCCCCCACGGCAGATAATTGGTTGCTATCCACCCTCTTACTTGTTTTTCTTGTTCTATCCTGTTCATATGATGGTCCTAGGTAATCATCTTCATTTGCAGTTCTGGCGTTTTGACTGCCTCTTTGACCATTTTGTGGATCAGAATACACAGATGGTGTCAAATTTCCTCCCATTCTACCACTTGGAACACGGTCCACATTATTCGGAGGAGAGGGTTCTCTTTCTAGCTGTTTGGGCCAACCAAATCGATTCTTGTCACTGGAAACATATGTTATTTCATCCTCCAAGGTATCATCATGAGATAAAACTGAAGAGCCAGGCAACACAGTAGAGTCTCTAAGGTTTGAGGAAGAAAGAGGATCCCTTCTAGAGGTGTTCCCTTTTGACAGGCTCTTAACTCTGAAATGTAACTTTCAATTAGAATATTTTATAGTATCAGATCAATCGCTTCCTTACCAGAAAATTTCAAAATATATACCTGTCAGCATATCTTAATGTGTTAAGAGTATGCTCACATGAACCTGAGCTAGGTGAAATGCATGATATCATTACAGTGCGCGAATCACCAACAAAAGAATCTCGCAGAACTTCAGTCAATTTACTTCCTCTGAAAGGGATATGCCCTTGGTCATTGTCTAGGGCTCTAATGCATTCTTTCAGAGCAAGTAAACTTTTATTTATTTCTGCCCCTTCAATCCTGGAATAAAACTTAAAAAAACAAGTTAATTAAACCAAATAGGCAATCTTACGTATTTACTTCTGGACATAGACACATACATTATTTGGCAAGTCTTCCAGTTACTCAAATGAAATATCAGCTAAAAATCTGATTGAAGATAAAAACAAAATCCCACCTAGTCTGCTTGTCATTATCTGTCGTATCTGCACCACGTTCACTGCCAGCCAGATCTATAAAAGATAGTTTGCCCACAAGTCGAGCAGGCTTGGATTCAGTCCCATCAGCTGATCTCTTGATACAAAGCTGAAGTATAGCATGTGATCGAGAGGATTCCTCATTTGCTCCAGTTGTACCAGTACTTCTTGTGGAACTTCCTCTCTCAATAAATTCCTTGATTGTCTCAACTTTAGATACTCTATATTCTTGCAAGCCAACAATGCAAACCTGCTGTTTCCCATCCTCCCTCATGCAAAGTTTTCTGCAAATCAAAAACTAATCAAGCAAATAATCCCCAGAGTTATAATTATTCCAGTTCGCAAGTTGATGACTTACTTTCGTTCATTGAGGAGATCAAAAAGTTTCCCCCCGTATATTTCGAAGAAACTAACAAACAGTTGGAAACCTTGGTTCCGGTATGTGTGGTGCATTAATCTTAAAATATCGTGTGATGCTTTGAGAGGCAATGGTTGCATAGTATATGTCTTCCCACTCCCTAGATAATGAAGTAATTTAATATCAACTAAAATGTTTTGAGGTAGGAGAAAATAAAGGTAAATAAAATACATGTTTAACAAACTGCTTCATGGATTACTAATGAAATAGAGATTAACTTATTCAAAGTATATAGTAGAACACCAACTAGCTAGCTACGTACCCCATTGCCCGGAGGCTCCATGCTATGCGCAGGTAAAGGGGAGGAATATTGTACACAACCTTACCCTTGCATATGCAAAGAGGCTGTTTCCGGATTCGAACCCATGACCAACAAGTCACCACGACACAACTTTACCGATATGTCAGGGCTCGCCCTCATAGTAGAACACCGACATCTATTCAAATTCATCTCCAAAAAGAGAGACATTCATAAGATATTCTAATTTAATTAGGATAACAGTTGTAGTTAAGAAAACAAAGGAAATAGGCATTATACAATTAAGCAATGGGGTAGAGGGAGTTTATAGAATTCAGAGAAGAAAGTTGAAAACAAAGATAATGAAGATTTGAAGAGGAAAAAAGAAATCAAGCACAGTCAATCATTGACCCAGATAATTTTTTAAGTGGTATATCAGTATATGTAATAAAATTTGATCCACTATGCGCCCAAGACAATATTTACTTGACATGTATAAATTGAAACAAAATACCACATACAACTAATATCTAAAAGGAGAGGATTAAAATGCACACTCTTTATGTGATTGAAAGGTCTGCAGATAGTGCTAAATCTTATCAAAGGGAAATTTATCAAAACAAAAGCCAAATAGGTTCATGTGGGTTAAAAAGAAAACACAGAATTTGTCTTGTGATTCAAACCTTTAATGTAAGAAACACAGACAGAAGTTTGCAAGCCTATAAAGCAGAGAGATGCCATTTTGGTGGTGTCCGACATAACATATTGACTGCACGTATCCAGATGTAACTAATTTTAAAATTATTCGGATACATAGACAATACTTTAAGCAACTTATAACAATACTCCACCAATCAACTTCATTTTAATATATAATGTACTTTTTAAGATATAAGTAAAAATGTCAGCTCATCTATATGATTACACATACCTATGAATACTTAAATCTAAAATTTGGTATGTATGGTCATCGAGATAATATAGCATTATTCAACGCTTAGATTTTTTTAATTGATATATCCTATATAAGTGGAGTAAGTATGAAGATTTACTACTGAACTAAGTACATTTCTTCCCTACACACACAGAGTCCATTGTCCAAGTACTACCATTTTTAGAATTTGAAGTGTCCCTGATAATTGTTATTTATAAGTAAATTGTGTATTTAAATTACATAGCAATTATCTTCTTTTTCCTCTTTTAATGCTTCTTTTGTGATTGAAATGTAAAAATCTAGCTTTTTCTGAGCTTTTATCCAACAAATGCTAAAATTAGTTGATTTATAGTGTGTTGATTATATTTTCTTTGCAGGATTACACATTAAAGACTTGGAAGATGAATTAAAGATATGAAGTAGCACACTCAGCACAACAGGCTGCTTAGCGTGTACATATGGGCTTAGCTCGCCACCAATATAAAAAAAAAAAACTCAATAAAGCAAAATTTTGATTATAAAAAGGGGAAAGCAGTCAGAGACAAAAAAAAGAGAAGTCAGAGAGAAACCTAAGGCACAAAGGAGAGAAGAATCCAGTTCACAGAAGTTGGCTTATGCCCCTTGTTTTACAAATTTCCTTTCATTCTCTTTCATCATTTGTTGTTCCCTTTTGTTTTTCTACGCCTCTCATGACAATAAGAGGCTAAACCACTCATTGTTGAGGGTTCAGCAACCAAACACTCTTGATGTAACAATTCTCACTATCTATTTAATATTATTTTCATATTATTATTCTTTTATGAATCTATTGTCGTGTTTGTGGTTTGATTATCCATGTGCATGTAATGTCTATACTTTGAGAACTGGTAAAGAACATCTAGACAATTCATATCGAGGAATAGAATGAAATTGTTTAACCTTAAAGATACATCTCTACTCTGAATTCAAATTATTTGATGTAGCTTTCTGAGGAATCAGGAGTGAACTTAGGTAATTTAGGCTCTTTCATATAAGGGATCATGGTTAGAGTAAATTAGAGAATAAAGGTAATATGAAAATAATGTTAAATAGTGAAAAATCCTTAACAGCGCATCAAAAGTTGTTTTGGTAGGCTAAACACCCAACATATCAGATAATCCTGCATCAATCGTCAATTCACCTCTCCAAGTGTTTGTGTTTTTTTTCTCTTGCTCTTAATCTATTTCGAAATTTATTTTATTTTGAATTTATATTTACGCATATTATCATCTGCAAATCCCAAAAATTATTATGTTAATTGCTTACATTTAGACGTATACAAATTTTGAGTATAATCAAAGTCTCTATGGACTCAACACTCGGTCTTACCATTTATTGACTACTTGGACATATTTGGTGCACTTGCCAAACGAGTTAATAGTCCCCATGTTAGTGTAACGTCATGTGCCAGTGTTAGTGCTTCACAGTTGCAAACTGTTATGTTTAACTTTCAATTATATATGCTTCATGGATATGGAAGTAAAAAATCATAGAACATACAAACAATTTAAATCATTAGTCATCTTCACTTTCATTCATGTCCTTCACTATAATAGTAAACCCAAAATGTTTTGAAATATTCATGGAACATTAAATGTCTGTATCCTAAAAGTATAGTGAACAGATAGTAATTGCTCAGTTCAATTCTAAAATGTTGAAAGGTGTTCTTAGTATTTATAATTTGGTGGTTAGTGCTCAACAGAAACAAAATCTTACCAGTTTGACCATATGCAAAGCAGGTTGCTTTTGTTCGTTGGAAAATCAGAGGAACAATCGGCTCCACAGACTCAGCATACACCTAGAGCAAACAAAAAAGTAATTAATCTATTGAAACCACTGAAAAATTAGTCAACATGGTCACAAGAGCTACAGCTAATTAAATACTCACTTCATCATTTGAAACATCTTCATTCAGCATAGCATCAAAAACAAACTCATGTTTCTCAATATATTCTGTTAAGTCAACCTGCAGACACAAGTGAAGTGGAAATAAACTCAGAAAAAGGTACAAACCCAGACAGTGCAGTATGAATGTTTCAATTGTAAAATTGTAACATGAATGCATCAACATTAATTAATTGGAAAAATATTGACCTTAGTAAATTGTCTCTTTGACAGTAATTGTAAGGTCCAGTCAGTACAATTTGAATTGTTTACACACAGATCACAGAATGAGAAAGAGAAATTTTGAAGTAATTGATTATTTGATACTAGCTTGAACTAGATTGATGTGAAAGGTTGTCTACATCTAAGTCAATCTACTTTGATTTCTTTTAATTTATTTTTCCCTTACCCTTACTTTGAAGAGCCAGGTTGTTACTTTGAATTTGGATACAACAAATAAATGAGCAAAATCTTCATTTAAATTTGCCAGGATCATTGGCAATAATATATTTTGAGGAAGCTTATACTTATCAAATTCTATTAGGCATAATGCAATTTATGTTCTAAGAAACCTTTAATAGAACGTAAAAAGCATGAGACATTGCATATGTGGAAGTTTGATGTTGAAGCATTAGAGATAAAAGCAGCAGAGTATTATGTCATTAAAAGCAGCAGAGTATTATGTCATGATGTTTAGTAGTTTGGTTGACTCCTGTATTGCTTGTGAAAAGTACTATGTATGTCAAAATATCCCATGCCAACTGCTGCAAAGGCAGCATAGAGTAGTTTGTATTCAACTTGAATACTTGATAATATATAATCCAGAGTTGACATCAAGAAAATGTAGACATTTTTTACAACCTAACACTTGCTCACCTTGAGTTTTCTTTCATGCACTGTGAGAAAATTTGAATCTATGTAAATAATGTCTTCCTCTTTCTTTGCTATTTCCTTCTTATTTAGTGGTCTCTTCCGAACCTGCAACAGGTTGCAGTATTATAGGCCAAAATGCAATTGTTAAATGAACTAAAGCCAAAGGCCCTTAATTTATCAATAAAAGAAAAAGTCACATGAGCCACAAAAAGGGAACACACGACGAGAAGCATACCACAACTTTGATCTTGGCAACATTGTTTGCTCTCTCTTTATCTGCTGAGACACTTTTAAGGAGATGGCTCTCAGGCAAGCCCCGAGACCTTGGTACAAGTTTGTTGCCAGAGAGAATCGACTCGTAGTCATCAAAACTTTGTCCCCGAACAGTATGATTCATTAAATAGTCATTGTGAACACCATACATCTATTAAGAGTCAAATTAAAATTTCCAGTCAGTTAGGTGTTCACAAAAATCATCATGCTGAACACCGAAAACCTAATTAACTGCCAATAAATATGCACGATTCACTCAAATTATTAGGCAAAACATAAAACACTAGCTTCATGATGCTCATTCAAGCAAGTCAGTTCAATTCAAACTGATTGAAATTAAAACATTTTATCTTTTTCTGCTTGGTCCTCACAACTTTTCAGCTAAAAAGTCTATTTGATTTACAAGCTATTTCCGTACACAGAATAAGCAAATCAAAAAACACACATACACCAAACCTCAGGTAAAAGCTCGGTATCGAAAGAATGCAGATCAAGCAAGCCACTAGTTAAAACGCGATCATCGTCGTTTCTCCTCAAGCTCGAAGATCGAGTCCCAAACTCCTGCATAAAACGATTCGTTCCGTACACATACCGACGAATAATTAGCTGTCGCCATGTTTGATTTTCACATAAGGAAACAAATGATCGAGAAAACCGAAAACGAAAACCTCACCTGCGCATACGCCGAAGAGTGTAACCACCTTCCGTGAGCGTCGAACATGAAGTTATCGGAGCTCTGACGGTGGTGGTGCACGGAGGAATTAGATCGCGGCATCGCTCTCCCACCAACCACACTGGTCAACTTCGAAATTAACAATTAATTTCTCGTTCAAGCACGAGTATTCACTATGCACGCGTACAAGACGAGAAATAGAATCGGAAACAGAAACTGGAGAATCTAAACGGAGATGAACGCTTCAACGCTTATCTTATCATTCCTCTCTCTCTTTTCCTTTATCAAAAATTTTATCGGGAAACAAACAGTGCTGCGAGGATAGAAAGTGAAAGAAGAGTTTAAAAACTTCAAAAGGAAAAGCGCTCTTTCTGTGTGACGAGAGTGAAACGGAGTTGAAGCGCGTGTCGTCACGCCGCAATCGTGAAGAGGAGAAGGACCGCGTGCGCGGGTCCGGTTAATGTTTTCGATAAAAGGAAGTGTACCAGTGTTTCGCGGCTTTGCGTTTCTTGGCTTTGCCCCACCTGAAAATTTTGAATATCCAACCACGCGCTGTGGTCCAGCACGTTTGACAGGCGCGTGTTTGAGTAAGTCGCGATACTACAGGTGCTCACAAATATGGGTAACATGTAAATTCGAATTGATCAAAAAAGGATTCAAATAGTTTGGGTTAAATTATTGATGTATTTGGGTTAAAATCAAATTAAATTAATTAAATTGTTCATGTCCGAGTAGAGTATAGGTTTAGATTTATAAATTCAATCAAAATTGAATTGAATCGATCAAATTTTTTTTGAGTTATTTAGTTTGACTTTAAATATTGTGGATTTAAAGTGTTGGAATTGCAAGTATTAAAACTTCTTAAGATATTATTTTCATGTTCATTATTATTTGTTTCATCTTTTTTTCATATTTTTTTGTTGTATTTATAATATTAATGAATCATATTTTGTTCATTTGTTATAATAAATTGTTGCAACAAACCTGGTTGTAGCAAATCTCATTGCAACAAAATTTATTATAAGAAATTAGTTTGTAAGAAATAGTTATGATTCAAACTATTATAGTAAATTTGGTTGAATTTTTTTTGTTTTAATTTGTATAATTATGATGGTATAAAGTAAATCAATTTTACTACTTTTAAATATTTGATAATATTGTGTTAATTGTATTGGATATTTGAATGAATCGTAATATAAAATAGTAGTTCTAAAAAGAAAAAAAGGATCAAATTTAAATAGATAATATATTGACTCGAATCGAACTAAATTGTATGTGAATGAATTAAGTTGAATTTTAAAAAATTATAAAAATCAAATCGATTAAATTTGATTGAATTTGATCAAAATATACTGAATTTGGCTCACAAATACCCCTAACAATAAATTGTCAAAAATGATGGATTTCACGTCGTGGAGAGTGCATGGTTCCACTTATGCTTTTTTCTATATCAAAGTATATTTTACCGAAATCAATCATATTTTAACTACATAAAATTATTATGTTTATTATGTGTGACTCAGCTTATTTTCTAAGTAATTAATACAATTGTACACTCAAGCTTAAAACCGTGCCCTTTAATTGAATTAAAACAATTACATAGATCCATCCACTGGTTATTTTCGACTAAGTTCATACTTTAGTTTGGGCCTTCTATCTTTTATTGGGCTTTTGCGGAAGTATTTGTTACTATGCTTCCTTCGGAAGAGTAATGAGAGGATACGATTCTTTGGAAGTAAGTTTCAAATGGTAACTTTACTACTTCAACTGCTTACTATTTGTTGGTCAATCATGATGGGTTTACTCAAACCAGAAACTGCAAATATATATATATCAAAGTCAGATTTTGTTTCGTTTGGAAAGTTATTCAAAATGGTATTCCTACGAACACATTTCGTGCCTCTAGATATGGCTAATCAAGAAAACTACAAGTCTGTAACTCGTTTGAAACATGTACGTATAGATGGGTATATGGCCCGTGGTCAGCCTGCAGCCCACTCGGGCCTAAACTCTCAGTTTCATTTACATTGGCCCATTTTATAGGTTAAACGGGCTTGGTCTGCAGGCTTGGATTGTGGACCAACCCGTTTAATCAACTTAATATTTAAATATATATATATATATATACTAAATAATTATATATTTTCGTTTGATATTTATTATATCTTCATTCATATTCAAATGTCCTTGAGATACTTTGTTTTTGTCACTAAAACAGTTTTGCTTAAATTTATTCATGTAAAAAAATATATTTTAGTCCCTATTTTTTAGTCCTATAATATGTAGATCCTTTGCTTTAGTGCCTAACAAATATTTCTCAAAGGAACTCATTCAAAATAAACTAAATATTATAGAGGTTAAAAAAATAAAAAAGATCAAAATAAAAAATTATAGCTACCAAAAGTTAAGCAATATTTTAAGAACCAAAAGCAAATTACAATTATATTTTAAAGATTGAAACATATTTAAATCTTTATTTATTTATGACAAATCGTGTCACCCATTTTGAATTATTTTTGTTTAATATGTCCTCAAGAGAGTGTCTCATCACTCATGAAAATCACTACAAATCTCTCTTGAAGGAATTATCTTAGAGCTATACAACTACGAGAATAACAAAAAAACGAAATAAGTTGAGTTTTTCACAGAATTATAGGTTTTTCTCTTTTCCTCATTCTTTTAATTTCTTTTGTTATTTTTTTGTATAGCTAGATCTTTCATTCTTGAAGTTGAGCATTTTTTTTATTTAATTTTGTGAATCTTAGTTTTGGGTTTTGATAAAATTTGATTTCTTTTATTTTCGAGCTTTTTATATTTTAAGAATCGACCACTTTTTGAGTTTTTTTGGTTTATATGTTCAACAAAAATTTGATATATGATTTGAACCTTGTGACTCTTTAAACTAAAGATAATTATTCAATATTTGTTACTTCTAAGAGGATTTTGTTTCTCTTGTTCAATTTAAAATTCATTTTAAGGCAGCATAAAAAAATTCAAGGAGCTATTTTTTATATTAGGAATACATATAAATAAAATATCTCCACACTTAATCTGTTTCCATCTTTTTCTATATCTTTTTGGGATAGATACCGTGAAAAAGAAAAAGGAAAAAAGTTGTAATTTGTAGGAACTAAAATTAATATGAGAAAATAAATTATAAATTAATAATATAAAAAAATTATATTATTATTTAATTATAATTAATGACATATAATAATTTTACTCATTTTTATGATAATTAATTTTTATTTTAATCTTTCGGTTTATCTAGATTTTAATTAATCTAAAATTTGATATGAATAAAATATGAAAAAAAATTTCTCTAAAAATTAAATTTAAATAATATCCGCCAAGATGATAATTTTTTCAAAAATTATATCAGTCATTTATTATTAAATAATAATCTAAAATTATTTTACACATTAAATGCCTGAATATTAAACTTAAATAATATAATTTCTTGCACGATATCCGTGTTCATGTTAAAACAGCTGTAACGGCGGTTAGAACATACCACATCCACTGAACCTCTGTTGCGTTTGGTCCAAGTCCAACCTAATAAGAAACCCCGTCAGCCGTTAATGCGATCCAGCTCAAAGATTCTCTCCGATTCCTTTCACTTTAGATCCTCTCCGTTCGTCATGCTTCCCACACTCTAAAGTCACCAAATCAAACGGTCAACATCCTTCACACTTATCCCTTTTTTGTTGTTATCCGTTGCGGTAATGTTAACATAATCTATCATAGTCATATTAACAAAAGACTTTGATGCGAAATCATTGACAATTGGACTTTTGCAATAGTTAGCGTAAAACTCATCATATTTATCGTATAGGATCACGGTTGAATGAATGTGTAACTTTATTATTGTATTTTTTTTTAACAAAAACTATTAAAGTGTGTATCAATTCAAGTAGAGTTGTTTTAGCTTAAACGTAATAATTTTGAATTTGAATTCGTTAAATATTTGGAAGCAAATTTTTTTACACTAATTTAATTTGACTCCACTAAAATTTTACTTACAGTAAAGGATAAGTGTAGTTTTCTGTAAAAAAAATGAGAAATATTGAAAACATATTTTCTAATGTATATTTTAAGCACCCTTTATTTAACTGAAATTTATATAAAAAATAACAAAATTTGTATTTCTCAGTAAATCTTAAATCTTAACCAACAAAGGAATGCGTTAAAAAACTGTGTTTTTTATTTTTTTTAATGCCTCCTAACTCGTAACAAATACAAATAGTAGAATTAGGAAAAGGTAAAGGTCATTATCGTAAACAACTAGCCTTAAAATTCGCCTTTTTGTGTCTTCTTCTTCACTTTTTTACTTCTTCTCTCATTTCTTCAACCTCTTTCTTTCCACTACAGCTCTGTGCTATTGCTCTCTGCGGCCAAAACGCAACGCGGCTTCGTCACTGGCGAATCTCACATTCCGAGCTACAGAGTCGAATCGTTCGCTGAGTCTCGTCACCGAGTCCGATCTTCCGGCATGTTGGACGGCCTGCTCGGTCGAGGATTCGCCGCGAAATGGTTCAACGCTGCGATTTTCTATGCTACTTTATTTTTTGATAGCTATTAACTGATTCGGCTTGAGAATGTAGTTATTGATATTTGTGTTATGCTTTGCTTTTTTTTGGTGTAGCAAATCGTTGATGAAATTGACGAAGAATCGGATCGACGTGATAAGGAGGAAGAGAAAGGCGACGGAGAAGTTTCTGAAGAAGGACATCGCTGATCTGCTAGCGAATGGTTTGGATGACCCTGCGTATGGAAGGGTAATTACTTTTTAGTTTTTATGTTCATTTTTCTTATTTGGTTTGTTGTTGTGAATTGCGATGTAATGTAACACCGGAACCGATATTTTAGATCATTGCACTGCTTTTGAATCTCTTTGCCTAAAGAGCATACGAGATTCTGCTAATAGTAAAAAAGGTTAGTGGTGGATCCTGAAAACAAACGGAATATAGCAAAAATTAAAAGAATAAAATCCTTTAATATCTCTAGCAAATTTTCATTTAGATAATACACGCACACAATATTATTTACTTTTACTTATTTTTATATAGAAAAATATCACCATTGTCAAATAATTGAGCTAGAATAAACTAAAATAGGAGGTAAATTCATTGTCATGAATGGAGATTTTATTTTATTGGGTAAGAATTAAATAAATGTATAATTAAAAATTTAGGAATAAATTATGGAAATAGTGAAATACATTGTGTGAATCAATTATTAATTTAATATTGTGTCAAAATTCAAATGTATGAAATGTTAATGTCAATTTTATAAGTGTAGAAAGTTTTGGTATGATCAACTGGATAACATAGGATTGACTAAATTTAAGCAATAATATTTGGGAGGAAAATAAAAATGACAATATATAAGATACATGATATGCAGAAAGCCACGAGATGTATTGAGAAAGATGATATATTGAGATACTTATTCTCAATAATCAAGAATGAAGAATTAAATTTAATATGGGAGTTGATAATTAAGTTAATAAATTATAAGTTTATTTTGGAAAATAAAAAAATTATACATATAAATTTTAGAAGTATTTTGTTTGGTGGGGGGTTGGGGGGGGGGGGGGTTGTTGGAATCTGCCCGTCGAAGGTGCTTAATGGATTCAAATAATGTTTTGGCAGCACAGTGGAGACTTTGTTAGACTAGAACTTGAGTGAGATGGCTTACGAGAACTGTTTTTCAACTGCATGCTTGTTTTCTTTTTTTGTTTAAAGTTTTAGAATGATGAATTCCTATCTACTATCTACTTATTGTTTAATTGAAAGGGACTTTAGGACTTACAAAGTGTTTTGCTTGTCTCCATGATTATTGTCATTGCAACATAACATTTTTGCCCAATTTATGTTTTATCCTTCTTGTGGGGTGGTTATACAGGCTGAAGGACTCTTTGTTGAGTTGACTTTGTCGTCTTGTTATGATTTTGTTGATCAATCTTGTGACTTTGTGTTGAAACACCTCCCAGCGCTGCAGAAGCTGAGGTATGAATCTATTTTAATGATTTATGCTTTAGATATTGATGTGACTTTTTTCTTTTTGTTATTTTTTTTTCATTTTAACCATGTTGATAATTGATAAAGACAATTTGCTAGGCTTTATGTGTCTGTTATTATGACTTCTTTTTGGTGGTTATTTGAAAGAAACAATCAACCAAGAATGTATATCTCAAGTTTCACTGTCCTGTGATTTCCCATTCAAAATCATTATTTATTACTTAGAAGATATTAAAACAAACCTTAAGATCATTTCAATGTGTCTGATGATGTAGAAACTTTCTTACAAAATCATCCACTTTGCTGTTCAGTGTTCACTTTACTTTTTAATATTAAGATCAAATGAAAGTTCTGAGGTTTTGTTTGGAGATTATTCATTTGGGTTCAAGACAGACAGTCCTAGTTGGTTGGTTATCTTCTTTCTTTTGATGTTGTTATAAATTGTCTTTCCTCCTTGCATGCGAAACGAAAACAATTGTTGAAATGCAATACTTTTAGAGGGAAATATTTCCTTCTCTTGTGCTATGACATAATTTGTGAAGTAAAACAGGATTAATATTCATCCGTACAACACTATTCTTACATGGGTGTGCATGTATATAGGCTTTAAGTCTTCAGCATGTAGTCCTTCTACATGATGCAGTGCACTGCTGAACATAGGCTCTGACAAATGTTGACCTTTTTTATTGATCCTTTACTTGAAATTTCAATACTCAAGGTTATATTATTTAATTTATCTATCTAAATTTTGTATATGATAATATCCAATAATAATAATATGGTCAAGAAATATTCATATCATGGGCAATACAAATTTTATTATCTGATTGTTATGTTTTGTCATAATTATTGTGAGCTGATTATCAGATTATTGGCTATCATAATTTTTCCTGTATTCATATTTTCCCTCATTTCTTTTGCAGTGGATGCCCTGAGGAAGTGAGGGAGGCTATATCATCTCTGATGTTTGCCGCTGCAAGATTTTCTGATCTACCAGAGTTACGTGATCTTCGTCAAATATTTCAGGATAGATACGGAAGTTCTCTAGAATGTTATGTCAATCAAGAGGTCACTCTTCACACCCTTTTTTATTTCATGAGAATTTTACATATTTATGACTTGCACTTGAACTGACTCATTGAATTTGCCAATTATCAGTTTGCTACGAATTTGAATTCAAAGTCTTCAACGTTGGAGAAGAAGGTTCACTTGATGCAGAACATTACTTCAGAGTTCGCAATAAAATGGGATTCCAAAGCTTTTGAACTAAGGATGTCAAAATGCTCTGTTTTTGCACAGGTGCTGTCTTCAGTCCTTTGTTCTCAAATGGATCATTTTTGCTATTATCTTAGAAAAATACTTTCCTCTACATTTTTATTTTCCAGTTGGGAAATCATTTTGAGAATATACGTGAATTTTATTAATTACTTACATATGTCTGTCTCATGCAGGACTGCAATAACTTTAAGTCTAACCACGCAAGTGATCGTGATATACCATTACAAGGCAAGGATGCTACCCCAAAAGGAGTCAAGTTTGAGAGAAGTCATGACCATCCTAATGACAGGCACAAATTTGAGAATGGCAAGGAGGCTGTTGTCTCAAAGGGAGACGAAAATCATCTCTGTTCCAAATCCAAACCTCCAATCCTTGAAAATGGATTCAAGCCACTAAGAAGTTACGATGAAGTCAATCTGAAAAGGGATAGCCATAGCAATCCGTTACCTGGAACAGAAGAACTTTCTAAGATGAGTGTTAGAGGCTATTGGAAGGAGGATAGTATGCTAAAACCAATTGGATCTTCTTCCAAGGATACAAGAGAGGAACAATTTGAAGGTGGTTCCAATCTGCATGATAGTTGGGGGAATGCCAGGCGTGTAAAAGAAAGCCAGGACACTGCTACTGCTAGGAAGTCTCCTGGTCATGTAGGATCTCGTTCAAAGAACAATGTGAATGAGTCATATGTTCTTAATCACAGTGGCCTACCTGATGTTGATTACTTGGAGAGAAAAACTCCAAAGGATGAAACTCCTAGAGTAAAGCCCTTCTACAATAATGCGAATCCACCTGCTTATACAAGAGAGGAACAATTTGAAGGTGGTTTCAATCAGCATGATAGTTGGGGGAATGCCAGACGTGTAAAAGAAAGCCAGGACACTGCCACCGCTAGGAAGTCTCCTGGTCATGCAGAATCTCATTCAAAGAACAATGTGAACAAGCCATTTGCTGTTAATCATGGTGGCCTACCTGAAGTTGATAACTCTGAGAGAAGAACTCAAAAGGATGAAACTCCAAGGGCAAAGCCCTTCTACAATAATGCCATGATCCCACCTCCTTATGTAAAACCTCATTCTAAACTGAAGAACAACAAGCTTGGAAGCAATTCGGTATATTCAAATATTGACAGTGATGGCATCCGTACATACCCTTTGGTACATGAAAAGCCTGATGCTACTCCTACAATGGACAGGATCCAACCAGGTTTGGATGATTCTGATTGGGATTTGCAGGCCATTAGACATGCAAGACTGAGTAAACATGGTCATGGAAAAGAACTCTCTGTTCAGGAAGATGCTACAGAAGTCGTCGTATTAAAACAAAAGTCTACAAGTAGGAAGCACTCAAAATCAAGATCTACTCAAGATGATGCCAGTAATGAAGTTGTGAGAAAACCAAGGAGCAGGAGACGAGATGAACAAAAATGTGGCCTGCAAATTTTGTTTGATGATGAGCGGCACAAAAATGATGAAGAGGAAAGGGTAATAGATAGATTACTGATCCATTATAGCAAAAAACCATCCATAAATGTTCCTGAAAAAGCAAGAAGAAAGTCTAGAAGTCGCCATGCACATCAGATGGATAACTCAACCAGAGATGGACCTGATGAGACACCAGAGATCGTTACTCGTCCACCAAGATCAGTTTCACTTCCCCATGAACAAACAGAAGCTGTGGAAGTTAAAAAAGTATATGCTCGTGCTGCTTCAGTTCAGCCTGAGAGGGCGAACGAAGCTCGGCATGTACATCCCAAGTTACCTGACTGTGATGATTTAGCTGCTAGGATTGCGGCCATGAGAGGAACATAAGTGATAGATTCACGATGAATAAGTACTAGTCTACCAGCATGATTGCAGTGATTATGGTCATCATGCTTTAATCTCACGTACGGTTGGTATTGTTGAAGAATGCACTGTAGCGCTTTAATTTCCAAGTGTCGAATACGCCAGAGCTATATTATTAGTCAGCCATGGCCGTTCCTGTGTTGTCATCATATTTACTAATGATGGTTTTACGCAAAATTCGAGTTTTTTCAAATGTTATGATTGTAAAAGTGTTTTGTGTCGAGTAAATGTGGTTTTGTACCACAGTTTGCTCGACCATATACAGAAATTTTCACCAAAACATACAGGAAAAAAAAAATTACCAAAACATACATCTTATAATTTTATTTACCAAAACATACATGTTTATTATTCACAATGTAAATTCGGATTTGGAGGATCCAAATTTACACTGTGATTTTTTAAAAAAATTTCAAAACCCAGTTGAGAATTCGGGTCCCCCCAACCCGAATTCTCAACTGTTTTTTTTTTAAGATAATAATAAATAAATAAAGAATTTGATTTGAAAATAATAAAATTAAAGAATATAAATAAGGAAAAATTAATTTTAAGTAAGGTTTAAACACGCGTACTTGCATATAATTTAATAAAATTATATAATATACAAAAATGATAATTTAATATTTATATCTATTTAAGTTATGATAAATAATGTTGATTATTCACTGTGAAAAATGAGAAAAAAAATTGGGATGAGACAAGGAGATAAACATAATAAACACCATTTAATAAAATGAAAATAATTGAATGTTCTAACAGTAAAAATTAAAATACAAAAATAACAAAACTAATTATAATTTGAAAGATGTTGTGCAGCGGACATGTCTTCTTCCATTTGAATCATTCCTGTGAGAGTTGTTGATCATGCCCAACATTCTAGTGTAGCAGTCCATTATTGTTTCGAACCTTTTTTTGTAACAGTTATTTTAATCAGTCGACATATTAACAATCACTAATACCGTGAAAACAATAATTGATAACAAAGGCAACAATCCAAACGACCAACAACATTATTTTATTATTTCCAAATCAAATTCTTTATTTATTTATTATTATCTTAAAAAAAAAACAGCTGAGAATTCGGGTTGGGGGGACCCAAATTCTCAACTGGGTTTTGAAATTTTTTTAAAAAATCACAATGTAAATTCGGGTCCTCCCAACTCAAATTTACATTGTGAATAGTAAACATGTATATTTTGGTAAATAAAATTATAAGTTGTATGTTTTGGTATTTTTTTTATTTTTTCTGTATGTTTTGGTGAAAATTTCACCATATACATTGTAGTACCACACCTCCAAACATGAATTTCGTTGAGGTTTCACTATTACAATATTGTCGTTTTTATTTTACAAAAAAAAGTGAAATTGATTGTGAAATGATCAATGTCGTAGAAGTAAAGGTTTATCTTGTCTTTAAGGTTATGTTTGGTAAGAGAGAAAGACATAGAGTGAATAAAAAAAGAAAAGAAAAGAAAGAAATAGGATGAATAGAAATAAGTAAGAAATACAATAAATCTTAAAAAGTGTTCGTTGAGAAAAATAGAAAAGAAAATACTCTCCCTCTTCCAATCTATATTTTCTCTTCTCACCTCTTTCCATTTCCACGGTAATTTGGTAGCACTATTTAAAAAATATTGTATTAGGATGTTTCAATATATTTTTCAAAAGTGGAGTTTGTCAAATGCCAGCTTATTCCATCCGGCAAGTGTTGATGGAGTTGGTTGTAAATTTCTTTTAATGCAGAGTTGGATTGTAATTTTGACAGCCTATCATTAATTAAAGAGC
This sequence comes from Glycine latifolia, assembly GCA_013407115.1. NCBI lineage: Eukaryota > Viridiplantae > Streptophyta > Magnoliopsida > Fabales > Fabaceae > Glycine > Glycine latifolia. The sequence goes on along the minus strand of CM023949.1, from coordinate 27,801,496 downwards.
TTTTTTTCTTTCTTAAACACGTTTACTTATAAATTTATCTACATATATTTTTAAAATGTAAGGGTAGGATAGCCCATCGTAGTGTCTTTTTCTCACATTTCTTGATGAAAGGAAAAAAAATCGATTCTCTGGAACAAAATCAACACCAAGATAAATTGGTTTACAGTTTTTTAATACAAGTAGTAATTCTTTTAGTATTAATTTTAAATAAAAAAAACTAAGTTCACTCAATTTAAGCAAAACAAATCTCAACCCAACATATAAATGGGCAGCTAGAATGAGGAATTTAAAAGATTTTGATAGTTGGTCAAATATAATATTTGTAGTGGGTAAATTTTATTTATATTTTATTGTTCTTAACTAAAAATTTGGTTTATCAAATAATAGTGATACATGAACATTTCTTAATTTTAAACATTTGAATGATAATTTTTATTTTTCTTTATCCATTTTTGTTTATCACATTATATATTCTTTCGTACTTATACTTTTATCTTTTTTTTGTGCACTAAGTGCTACATAGGATTGTGGGTATCATCAGACATTTTCCACTATTAACTTGACGAATCTGATCATTGTCAGATCTTGCAAGTTCTGCAGCCCCAATTAGTTCAGACTTCAGAAACAAAATCCTTTACCCTTCCGTAGAAAACCATGATCCCTTTCCAAGATTCCCTTTCACCACCACTTCTTGCCAGAGGGTAGGTAAAGTAAAGTACCATTTCCCGCCACAAAAACCCTACCTTCACCTTCAGTTCCCGCCACATATATGTTCCACAAGAAGAGAAAAGAGAGGCAAGTAAATCACCAAACTTCAAAAAAAGAAAATGAAGGGCACATCAAAATTCATCATGGAAGCAACCTTGGTAATGGTGGTAAGCCTTGCCATTGTTCTAGGCCTCATACTAGTTCTACTAGCTGAACTCTATTGTTCTCTCTTACTCCGCCGCCGCCAGCTGAGAAAAAAAACCCACACCATTCCCATCTCCACCACTCAAACCACCACAACCATATCAAATCATGCTTCTTCCCCTTCACACACACCACAACACTCTCCTTCTCCTCCTCCCTTTAACAACGTTTTTTACTCACAAGGGGTCCTCCAAGCCCCAAGAAGCTTCCTTTTCCCTTGCAAAGATGAACCAAATGCAACCCCATGTGGCATTGGACTTGTTTCTGCTGTCTCATCATCTCCTTCGTTAGCATCATTCTTGGCAAGAGCTCCACCTCATTCTCTTCTTCAACAACAAAACACACTTCAAGTTAGTGCTAGTGGCATTAATGAAATTCCATGTGCTGATTATAATAGCAAGTCTTGTGGTGGTGGTGTGCAGCACCACCTTGTGTACATTTCCAACCCCATTTATGAGAACGAAGAGGGGAAAGCAAGTGGGGCAAATGATACCCCGTTTGAGACACCACACACTTCACCCTCTCGTTTAGAAAGAAGTGGTTCTTCTGGGGAAGATGATGATCATGCTGGTGCGCAAGGATCACCACCACCACCTTCAGTTACACCTCCTCTCACCCCTATGAAGAAGCTCCCTGCAGCAGAAGGTTCTTCTGTTTCTCTTAGAGATGCCACTTCCTTGGGTACTTCAGGAAGTGATTCTCAAAGCATCAATGGGCCATCTTCTTCTTCTTCCTTGGATACCCCTTGTACTTCTCCTTCATGGTGATTTTTTCTTTGTCAACGGCCAAGTAAGAGAAAATTATTGGATGATCTTCAGGGCTAATGTAATGAAATTAGAGAAATGCTAGCAACAAATTCTCTTAATCATAATTTTTTATAGGCTCCACTTGTTTTATGACTCTTTCTCCTTATCATAAATAATTTCTAACCAACAATAGAGTGTATATTAGAGAATGTATTACTAGTACTTATCATGAAATTATTATAAGAAAAAACTTAGGTACAGTACTATATATAGTTGGTGTTATTCTTCAATTAGAGTAAAAAATTTACCTTGATAATAAGCAATGCCATTTAATGAAATTTGTTAGTATTATTATAGAACAACACCAATAATACCTATATGTATCTAAGTTTTGTTTATTGTATGGTCCGAAACTATCAAGTTTTTATAGTCTAGTCAATTTTCACATGATCCAATCGAGTTTTTTAGCTTATGAAGAAGAGTTAATGAAACTCAACTATGTGCACCATAATGACTTAGGATCATGAAATAATTTTTCCTTGAATTTATGTGTCTAGAGTTTTAGTTAATTTTCACGTGATACTAATACCAGAAACATAGACGTGGTGATTTTGGTTCATCCATTAAATTTCTCCTTACTTACAATGAGAAATATTTTGTTCTTTTGTTTTCCTTGGATGTGTTTTCACTGTTTTGTTATGTGGCAAGGTTGTGAATAATATTGTTGGTGCTAATGACCAGTAACGTAAGATCTAGCCACTCGTCTTGGCAGAAAAGGAAAGACAAAAAATGCTACGATTAATTTCTACTGTTCAGGCGTGGCTATGCCTCTTATAACCATGTCATTCTCATGACAACTCTACTTTTTATATACCTATCTTCGCGATCTTACCGTTTTTACATTAGGGAAATGCATATTATATGTTTCTATTTGCTTCACTTTTGTTTGGTTTTTATAGGAAGTTGTTGCTATTCTAGTAACAATAGCAGACAAGCTCTTGATTTTCCCATTTTATTTATATAATTTTGGGATTGGGAGATTGTGCAAGTGAATTTTGAAGGATAACTTACTAAAAAAGTTTTTTGTTATCATACGAATCCAATTAATTAAAATCTTATATCTCAGTTTTTGAGGGTCCTGGTGTCACGATTCCAATGTAAAAGTGCGTTCAAGACTAAAAACAAACAAATAATGTCACTGCAACTGCAAGCGAAGTCTTGTGTTAGTAGTCCCAAGTCCACTTCGATAAGGACAACTCTTGTTCTGCCGAAACACGAGATTCTGAAATTTTGCATTTATTGTATAAATATAATTGTGTTGTTTGGTCAAGTGTGTATATAGAAAAGGATAATTCATTTCTCCAAGCAAATCCAAGAATAAGGTAAGATGAGTAATGTGACCGAAAAATATAAAAATAATAGACTTAGTTGTGTGTTTGATTTTAAGTTTTTAAGAATTGGTTCAGTCTAAAATTTATTTTACACATATTTTTATATGTTGGATAAGAATTCAAAATTTATTATATATTTATAATTGATTATGGGTTAAAACAATTTTGAATAATTTTTACATTAGGTAAAAACATTTGTATTAAATTTTACCTTCTAGCATGATTTTATAAATCAATAATTTAATATAAATCACATCATATAAAAATCAACTTCATTGAAAATCAAATTTATCAACATTCATTTAAACACAAACTTAAAATATTGTGAGAAATTATGTGTAACATTACTAAATGATTAAAGAAAGAAATACAAGCATCCGGAGCTCTCATCGATAGTTTATACTTAAAGAAGTGTTTAAAGTAAGTTTTTATTTATTTATTTAGGGTTACGGCCATCTTTAAAAATAAAAAAAAAAACCTTTAGTTAGAAATATTCATGATAAGTTGGTGTCGAGTCTCGAAAAGAGTTTTTTTTCTTTCCTACATATTACACTCTAAATCAAGATTATTAAAAAATAATTAGACATGTACCACGTTAACTAATATAGGCTAAGTCTTAAGAAAATGACTATGTAATGTAAACAAGATTTACAAAATAGATCAAACTCGCACTTACCAATAGCTGGTCCACAACTTAATCTCTTTACAATATTCTTCTCAATTTATTTTTTTTAAAATGGCTCTAATACCATCACGGAATGAATAAAGCTGCATGCTTTTGATTTGCAAGTTTTCAGAAAACCTCTTCCCCTTTACCAAGTTCCCTACCGTTGTATGAGTACCCAATAAGAGAATGCCGCAGTTGTATTAAATTACATACAACGAAGGGGATTTTCAACAAAAATATTATACGGGTTTCCACGTTGTGAAACCCACTAATACCAGCACATCACAGAATCATTGCTAGATCAAATCATCAATCCGTTGCTAGGAATTATGTAAGCAACAAATTAAGCATTCCTCCAATTCACACAATTTTAACTGCATAATAGCAATGAATCAAAAGACAATGTCGTTACATAAATACATAATCAAGAGTGCAAAAAAAATCGATTAAAATCAAATCAGATTATAATCGAACCTAAATAGAACTAATTTTTACCCAAACTAGTTCAAGAAAAAAGAAATACATTGTTTTTATAAAAATCAATTAGACTAATCGAATTATTTCTATAAAATCGATTGGGTTAACTTAACCGATTTTCATTTGAATATTTTTTTTATTTGAAAAAATACAATTCAAAAATCAGTTCGAAACTGGTCTAGCTCTTAAAACTAGTTTAAAATTGTTTAAAAATCAATTCTGTTTAGAACCAGTTTTTTGACATCAGATTGATTCTGAATTGGTTTCCAAACCAATTCAACTATTTGGATATAAAATCAAATCAATTAAAACAGTTCGGGACCAGTTTGATTCGATTTTTTAGTGAACTAATTTTTGCACAACCCTAATCATAGTGTCATCAAATCAGAACCTAAGAAAAACTCAGCACAATATTATTGAAATTTAATTTATTATCTTCACGTTTGGATTGGCAAAGTTAAAGCTACTAATATTAGCTTTCTCGTCTTTCCTTCAATTTGACGATTTTAGATTTTTAGTTTGAGATGTGCATGTATAAAGTGGATCCAAACACACTATAATGGTTATACAGAGTGAAGTAAAAACTTAAAAATCAGAGCAGCGACCATTGCGTTCCCAATCACCATACCTAGTGGGCTCGGGTCCCTTGGGTCCACCAATCTCACCGGTTTCTTTGTTAATACTGTCAACATCTCCGTCGTCTTCTTTGGGCTCATGTCTTTGTTTGTTCTCATCATGGAGAGATTCTTGAGGTGGTGTCTGTGCTTGTTCCCTGACAGTGTTTTCATGTTGTGGCCGAGTTGAAGAAGAGCAGAGGAGCCGTGTCACTGCGTTGGAAACAATGTGAGTCAACTGCTCGGATTTGGTGTGGCGGAGAGCAGTGTTGGCTACACAGGACAGCGACCGAGGGAAAGAGGTGGTCATTGTTGTTTGTTAATGATGTCAGGCAGATGATAAGAAATAAGAAAACTCGTATCAGAACGAACAAAACCCTGAAAATATGGTAAACAGGAATAATTAATAAGAGTACCACAAATCTTGATGTCTCAGGCTGTGAAAAATCAACAAAATCGCCATATGAATCATTTTGAAGACAATGGATATGTGTTTTGGTTGAAGATCATTTTTCAACCCGTTCAGCAGCAAGTGTAACACCACATATAAACTATTTTATCCTAAAAGTTTTCACTTTTTATCCTGTAAATTTTCACTTCAACCATACTAAACTCTCTAACTTATGTGTGAACAAGGAAATTCAAAGAATTACAAGATTTAAATTATGGCGGACTGTTCCACTGCTAGTTCCAACGGAAGAACCTTATCTCATTATTCATCACCTCTTAGTACAGATTTTTATGCAAAATAAAGCCTAGAACTATTGCCTAATGCCTCATGAGGTAGGTATTTATAACATCATAGGAGGCAATAGACCATAATCTTACCACTGCTGGGTAGGTCTAGCCTTTTCTTGCAATCTGAAACCATTAGTGAGAGAAGGTTGTGAATTTGAAAACTAGGTAGAAATTCTAATAGTTAAAAGCAATGAGAAAATATAATTTACTACTCTCCGTCTCTATTTATAAGATTGTTTTCAAATCTTTATGTGATTTTTTATAAGATTATTTTCTAATTTTAGATATATTAGTTATTTTTTTCTTATATATTTTTACTTAATTATTCTCTCTCCATACATTAATAAGAAAAAAGTAAGTGAACAAAGAAAGAATAAAAAGATATTTTTAGAATGATAGTACAAATAATTGAAATAATACAATTTTTTTTTTTTAAGGAGCGTGAATAATTTAGAGAATCTCATAAGTAGGGATGAAGGAAGTATTTGTATATATCAATAAATACCTGTAACAGTAAGGTGCAAATTTTTACAAGACTTCTGAGTGCTCATTGCTCAAACACATTTTCCATGGACACACACATCAAAACCATTGTGATAACAATATTCCCGGGCTCCCATTGGATCTCAGGATAACACAAATTGATAATGTTCCCGATCACCTGTTGGTTACACAAGGTAACGACGCATGGATTGGAGATCTCCAATGTTGATTCTCATAAGAGAAGTTCTAGCAACATACTCCTTCTAACACATTTTATATAGATTAGAAATTACTGAAAACTACAAAATCAGGAGAGAGACTCGTTGAATAACAAGTGAGACCAACAAAAAATTATGATTTTCAACTATTTTCCTCATTGTAGCATTTTCACAAACACCTTATGGGAAGAAACACACGTACTCAGTCATTCTATTTTCCCGAGGTTGTAATTCTAATTTTGATTAGAAAAAAGCGCTAAAATGAAATTGTAACTACGGAGTAGGTTGGTGGGTTAGAAGCCTTACCTGAAATGGTTTCAAGCTTGTCTTTGGATTTGATTCTTGTTTCTGCGCGTTTGGCTCATGAATGAGGAAAATAGAGTGAGGATTGGGTATTATGGCAGTGTTTGTTTTTTCTCAAGTTAAGGCCACCGATAGAACTTTCGGTGCTTAAACCACGAATTTGCTGTCAAGTGAAACACGTTTTCTCTCCTCATTTTGCATCGGCTAAATTACTTTTTTATCTTTATGATTTTAATTTAATATCAACTGAACAAATTAATGTAAGCTATTATCTCTTTCAATATAGCACCTTTAATATTTTTAGATTTAAATCGAATTTGAATATGCTTTTTTAAATCAATCATTAAAATTAACAATACGTCAAAATATAAATTATTTAATAATTTATATGTTCAAAAGTATTTCTTTATTACGTACTTTAATTGTAATATAATTTCAACATTTGGAATTAGTTATTGTAAATTATAAATGCTAGTGGTATAAAATAAACATTTATTTTGTACAATGTAAAAAATAAAATGTTAGTGTATAACAGAATACAAGAAAAGAATTTAATAATATTTTTATAGAATAAATAAAGCGAAAATTCATTTTATTACAAACGTGATGATAAAATACATTAAAATAAAAAATTTAGATGGTAAAATTTATAAGATGTTAAAAATTAGATGAAATTGTAAAAAAAATAAAATGATAAAATTCATAAAATTATAAAAGTTTGGTGATACATTTTGTGAAAATAAAACTTACATGATAAAATTTATCAAATAATAAACGTTTGATGACAAAATTGATAATTAAACATAAATTTAACTATCAAATCATCAAATGGTGTAAAATTATTTTTGATGTAGTATATTTTAAAAAATCAAACTATAATCAGATATATAATCACATATAAATAAAATATTTGATATTTTAAATTATTTTTTATTATATTTATCATATATCTTATCATTTATCTAATATTGTCTCTAAAAAATAAAAATAAGGATAAAAATGTAAACCTATACCATTCAATATTAATTGCTTTAAATTAGATAGGATCTAATAAAAATTTTGAACAAATTAAATCGATAAAATGATAAATTAAAAAAAAGTGAGTGATTGAATCAAATAGATTTTTTTTTTTTTTTCAAAACTGATACAATTCAATCAACAAACATCCCTAACTCTCAATAATCGTAGTTCACATTTAAATTCAACAATCATAAATGTATTTACCAATTTGTACCCAGATGTGCTTGGCTTTATCAGGAACGTAACAAAATACAAGTACGCATGCTAATGGCGGGAAGAAATTGAGGAAGTCTAGGTTCCTTCCAACCCTAAATGCCATGGAAACCCCTCACCTTCAAAAATGTTTGGTGTAGGTCCTGTCTCCAAGAGGACCTCAGGGGTGCCATCCCTACTCTAATGACCCTTCTTCCTGCAATAGCGAGTGACATTGGTTTTCTTGCAAACGGTAAAGTACACTTTCCTTTCTTTCTAAATGTTGAATCATATATGCTGTCTACTTGTAACAACAATACTTTTTTTTGTATGAGTATCGAACCCAATCTCTATGTATGGTCTAATTGTAAGACGAAAATTACTATAAGTACTGAGATTTCCTATCTTGTAACAAGAAGATTGAATCTCTATGTGCATTACATTTGATTTGTTTAGCCGTATAATATAGTTTAGAGGAAAATCTATATTGCTTAAAAAAACAACACAATCAAACACAGATTTTAATTATTCATGAGAATATAAAAATAATTCCAATGAATTTTAATAGTTAATCAAACACATTTTTCAATAATATCCGAAAATAACATTTTTAGAAAAAAAATATTTTCAAAATTTTAAAAATTATCTATAAAACAAATGTCCTTAGGAATTTAATTTATATACACTTATATAATGTCATCTAAGCATGTTGTGTTAGATGAAATTGATGATTTTTATAATAATTATATTAAAAGATATACTATTTTTTAATTATTTGATAGTATAAAAAAAATTCATCACTTTATGGATTTTATTTATTTATATATACTTACAATGTAAAGTGTCATCTACTCAGACTTTTTGAGGTTTGTTCTCATTGACTTGCATTTTTAAATAGGCTGGATTGAATCGTAAAAAAAAAGGCTGGCTTGATTCGGTTTGCAAAATAAGTGGGTTATATTTTCTTAGTCTGCAACTCTCCATTCGCATTGCAAACGATAAATATTTTTTTAAAAATATGTAAAATTAACTATATAAAAAACTAAAAAAATGTAAATATAATTTTTTTCAAATTTTTTGTGAGTTTTAATTTATTAATAATTAATAAAATTTTATAATATAATAAAATATACTAATAAAAGTACAAAATACAATAAGTATTAAAAAGTAAATAATTAAAATGAGACATTGAAAAGGGAGGGAGAGAATGATATTACTATTTACTAATAACTAACATAGCAAATATTAAAAATAAAAAATCTGAATAAAATGAACTAATTATTAAAAAAAATATTCTTTTTAAAATATAATAGCTAGAGAAACACACCTATTAATCTGTGGTCCAAAATCCTTTAAGTTTGTGAGTTACACAGTTTGGGTCGGGAAAAGCCCTATTCACACGTTCACACT
>CM023949.1:27776955-27787325 GCA_013407115.1 Glycine latifolia | reverse complement strand
GAGGTGTAAAAGTGGCAAAATTAATTTCCAAATATTAAAACTATTTTGAAAAATATCTTATGATGTTTAGCATTTTTTTCAACAAATTGGACCAAATGAAATCAGTCTAGAATTCTGCCTGAGAATCAACATATTGTATTTTTTTTCTTTGTCCCTTTGGACATCCATGTAAATTGGAACAACACTTGGCCAATGAATTATCATTTCAAATACAAAATGCTTGTAAAGTGACACGTGCCCTCAATAAATCTCTATCAGTTTTTATCTGCTTACCTTTCATGGAAGGACAATTATTGGATCATATTATTCCATGGGACCAATAATATATATCCTTTGTAGAGTTGATTAGCCAAGCTTTTTTGTCAACTTTGTGTGGCTTGTACATGAAACACAAGCAAGGTTGAAGTGATGTTTAATAATATACGAAGAGTAGAAGATTTCTGAAAATATCAAAAAGTATTTTCAGCACTTTACTCGATATATACAAAATCAAAAGAAAACTAATCCAATTAAAGAAAATAATAATTACACGGATATACAAAATAACTACACACTTAAAGTTAAACTTATTAAAATATCCTTTCTAAAAAATAAGTAGGTACATTTTAACAAATTATTAATATGCATTTGAAAATGAAATCATTATATTGTTATTTGAACATTTTTGTTGAAATGCTTATTGAAAAAATTAAAATAGAGGTTTAAATAACTTCTTGCTTTTTATAACATATGGTTATTTTCATTTTTGTGTTTTCTTTAAAGAAAAACTGTTTGCTTTTCTTTATTTCTTCTCCTTACTTTATCTCCTAATTTAGGAGGTCAAATGGTTCTTAAACAATAGAAACTAAGATAAAAGAATTCTTATATAACAAAAACATTTATTAACAACTTTCACTTTTATAGGGGCTGAGATAATAAGATGAGGACCTAAAATGAAAAAAAAACACAAATAAAAAATTAAGAGTATCAAAACTAAAAATAAATACATAAATTATACCAACTTAATTAAAAACTTCTTTAAACCTAAAATATAGTAACTCTCATTCTCACTTATTCTTTTTAGAAGCGATAGTTTAGTAATTTAGTATATGTTAGAAGTTATAACAATATTAAATTTCTTCTTTAAAAAAATCCGTACATATACACATGAAGAGTTAGCCGTTGTTGTTGTTAATTTTTTTACTATATGCATGGATTTCTTATCTTATATATCATGAGACAATAAATATATTATTTTAAATGTTTTAATGACTTAGAATAATAAATAATGAATATTTTTTATATTTAACAAATGCATCAATTAATGAAAAGATATCGAGAAAAAAAGAAATACTTACATATGATATTTATAGATCTTGAGAAAGTATATGATAGAGTCTTAAGAAAAGTTTTATAGTGGATTCTTAAGAAGAAAAAAAGTATTATTAAAGTGTGTACATGCAATCAATGATATGTATGATGAGACTACCACATGTGTGAAAGCATTTAATGGATCATTAAGGGATTTTCCTATCACGGTATGTGTACACCAAAGTTCGGCTCTTAGTCATTATCTCTTTGTCTTAGTGATGAATGAACTATCAAAAGATATTCAAGATGAAATGTCGTGGTGTATGTTTTTTGCAGATAATATTGTGCTTATTGATGAGACCAAAGATGATATTAATAAGAAACTTGAATTGTGGAGAAATACTTTGAAATCTAAAGGATTCACGATAAATCAGAACAAGACTGAGTATATGAAGTATGAGTTTTCGCTAGGTAGAGATGGTGATCAAGACCCTGTGCATCTAGTTGGTCAAGCAGTACCCAAAAAAGATGTTTTCAAATACTTGGGATCATTTTTGTAAAAAGGTTGAGAGATTGATAAGGATGTAAATCATAGAATCAGAGCAGGGTGGATGAAATGGCGGAGTGCATTTGGGTTTTTGTGTGATCGCAAAATTCCTCTTAAGATAAAAGAAAAATTCTATAGAATAGTTGTAAGATCTGCAATGTTATATGGAGCTGGGTGTTGGTCAATACATAGACAATATGAGCATAAATTATGGGTAGCAAAAATGTGAATGTTAAGATAGATGTGTGATTATACGAAAATGGATAAGATAAGAAATGAATATATTCAACGAAAGGTAACAGTAGTACCGGTGAGTGAAAAGATGAGTTTGTCACAAAGAGAGGTAGAGGTAGACCGAAACTTACATGAGTAAAGGTAATTAATCAATACTTAATGGAGTGTGATATATATTGACAGAAGGTATCTTAGGACAAAATGAAGAAAAATTATAAGTTTGGTGGAGGGTTAGACCCATTATTATCTCTATGTTCAAGACAGTTCATTTTTAGTTTTTTTTTCATTTTTTCCTTCTTCTTTACCTTTTTTTTTTCAACTTTTTCGTATTGATCATTCGGTTCATCCACTATCGATCTTAATTAACTTTCATAAATATGTTGTTGACATTGATGTTCATGTTGAGCAAAATTAATCTTTTAATTTTTTTTTTAACTAATGCTTGCATGAAACAAAAAATGTTTATCATATATATATATATATATATATATATATATATATATATATGTGTGTGTGTGTTTTAAAAATGTTTTATATTATTTTTGTGGTTTTACACAACATGCTTTTATTTGTGCAGGACATACAAGTGGAAGTAGCGTATGGTGACATTTCTATTTGGCGTAACTAAAAAAGGGAGGTAGTCCATAACTCCATATGCCAATACCGGCCGTGTTGTTTTATTGACAAACACTGACCACAATTATTTTTTTCTTCCTTTTTTGGGTATATTTTGCTTCTCATATATATTTGTTGTCTTCAATATTCTTACGTATTTAAATTTGATTGAGCATAAAACTGCCAGGTGTGCAATCAGCCATATGAAAGCATGAACTTCCCACGTGGTCACCCTCTAAGTCTTCATGTTGCCTCTCTCATCCATTGCCATGTTCTTTCCATTTGATTCCTCATCCAATTGGGTCCCCCAACACAATAATTAATACTTTATCCGTCAATTAATCTCGTTTTTTAAATTTGTTAGTTAATAACATATAATTAAAATAATAATATAATAAAGTGTATAATAATCAATTTTAAATTGCACAACAAACACCGTTAAAAAAAATAACTCAAAAAGTTCAAGAACTCGATTTATTAAACAATTATGAGCACATAAATGTATAAAAGAAAATAATTCTTTTTTATGCTGGTATTTTAATCCACATATATTGGTGTATATGCCCTATGGATTGGATTAGGATTAATTGTTCTCTTTAATGTTCATTGGTGCTTTTATATACGACTTAAGGTTCCCCTTGTACTTTTATATTATAAACATGTTGCTCATAAAAATTCTTAGGCAACTTTCATATTTGATTGGTATTTTAAATAAATTAAAGAAAATAATTATAAAATATGATGCACTTTAAAATTTTAAAAAAAGTTAAAAGATAAGAAATCTTTTCAATTTATGAATTATTTGCTTATGATAATTTAAAACAAAATCAAAGTTCATGTGAATAATATTAGATGAGAATTTTTTTTTATAATATCAATAAACTTTTTCAACACTTTAAAGTATTTTGAATAAATAAAAAAATATAGATAATGTTATTCAGACGACAAATTAATAGTTTATTCTTCATGTCCTATCTTTTTTTTTTAAAGTGTTTTTTTTTTTTGCATCATTAACCGTTGGATTCCTTATTATTTTAGACTTTTTCTCATCTCTCTTCCATCCAAAGATCAAAGATGGATAGAGGTGGATAGATCTTAATGTTATTGATATGTAAAACCATCATCATCATTATTATTATAAGTATATAAAAGGGTCTATCTTTGCCTTGGTGTGTTTTATTATATGTAAAGAAACATCCTGTTTTCCCAACCAACTTGAAGCTCCTTCCAACACCACCATTATCATCCATGGCATCTCAAGGTCATGGTAACAAGCTCATCGTTTCTACATCACCAAAGAGTGACAGTGGCAGCGGCGGCGGCGGCGGTGCGGTGGGATCATTGCCCAAAGGGCAGTGCTTGTGCTCACCAACGACACATGAAGGGTCCTTCCGGTGTCGTTTGCATCGTGGGCCTACAGCCTCACCAACAAATTGGATGAAACGCTCCAAGTCCATGCCTGCTAGTAAGCCTGTGGTTTCTGACTCCACATGCTGATGATAACACCAAAAAATGCTATTGTGAGTTATGTGTTCATGTGTACCTTTATCTGATATATGATATGAATCCTTGCTTGCAACTCTTGAATTTTGGAAGTGTTAATTATTATATATATGGTTGGAACTTTGTTGTTCCATCTCTCAATTTCCCTATGCTTAATTACATATATACATAAATTAATTATACAAGTAGGTGTGACTAATTTGATTATTGGGTGGATCATGGAATTGCTGGGTCTTAATTTCCTTCTTTGGCTTTGTCATATAAAATAACGTTCTACGAGATTTTTCCACTTTTCAAGACAAGAAAATAGAAACAAGTTTCTTGTTGTTTTAGAATGAAAGAAAAGGTGGTTTTATTTCATATTAATTATTAATGTGATTTTTCACATCTCATCTAATTTTAAGAGACTGTTAGTTATAATCTTCATATCTCAACTATATTTTTTCTTTTTTCACATCGAATTTCTATTTCTAAACAAACTAGAAACCAATGAAGTGATGGATTTCAAGCAACTTCATGTTTTTTTAGATATTCGACGGGTTTAGATCCCGTACATTATAATATATTTTATGATTTTTCTTCTTCTCAATAATATATCATAAGAGAATTGAGGATATGTTTGATACTAGATCATGATCAAACTGCAAAAGCAGAGGTCCATCCTTTCAGACAACAGAGTCATATAGTTTGGAGTTGTAAAATTAGAAGAAAAAAGCTTTATGTTTTTTGTATTTTAAATATATATTTTATGATTGGTTTTCTCACAATAAGATGTTTTTTTGTGACTGAGAAGGTATAGCGTTGTTTGTGCATTCACCAGGAATTAAAAAATAGAAGAAATCAAAAGATTTTATTTGTTGAATTACTAGTGATCTAGATGATCAGAACAAATACGATGATTGATAATTTACTTGGTTCACCCATTTTGATTATTAATATTAGTATTTTTCTGGACAACAAGTAAACGAGTTGGATGGGTTTTGAATGGCTTGCGATTTTAGCATATGACGATGGCGATAATCGTGTAATGTATGTATTAAAATCAACTAATTAGTAATACCAGAAAAACCAACCCCACCCCACCCCGATGGCTCTTGAATCTCGATAAAGACACTGCCATGCCATTATCAAGATTTTTAATTTGCTTTGTCGCCTTCTTCCACTAGCTTCTTATTTTGAGAATTAAAAAAATAAAAAACACTACATTCAAACATGCAATTTGTATTTTAGAAATGGAAATCAATAAAAACGGATTATCCTTTAGCTGACTTTAAAAAAAATGAAGCTTGTAATATTTATCTGATTTATACTCCACCAAACAATATGACCATTTATCGTTATTAAATGTGAATTTTATGTAAACACATTTTATTAAGCTTATTAAATGATAAAATAATCATTATTTGATATTCACCAGAAAAAAGAATCATTATTAGATGAAAAATATTCTATGATTAATACATCATATTTAAACTCTTTAACTATTACCCCAGTTGAATAAATGGTCACATGTAACATTAACTATACCATAGAATACGTATTTAGTTAGCAAAAACTATTCTACCTCTTCTAAAAAAAACTATCCTACCTTAATCAGTACGTCGTCTAGAGTTCAAAAATTAAAAATGCAGATATATTTAAATTTGATAGGGATCTTTATAATCTTTAGTGGTTTCGGTTGACTTACATGTATATGAAATTAAAAAATATATGCATTAGTTTTGTGTCATAATTATTGATATCTCTTCTTAAAAAAACTATTGATATCTTAGCGTTTTCATTTTAAAAAATTGATATTTTATAAACTCAAACTTATTAAAGTCATATTAATTATTTTTTTCACCGATTAATAATTACTTCAATAATTAACGAAAAAATAATATTAAATAAAAACAGATAAATCTAAACATAATAATATTTTATATTTCTTTAATATTCCTAAATATTATACATTATATAGATATGAAATGGAGGTAATATTATATAAGAAAAAGATGAGATAGGTTTCACGCCGCTCCGCCGTTTGGGAGTAAAGAATTCAATGGCAATCTTTTCAGCATATATACCTGTGTGTGAATTTTGCACCAACTCAACTGCCCCGTGATCGTGATGATTTCATTACAAATTTACAATGGCACTCAAACTCGTTGCCATCATATGAACTCTAGCTAATTATCTTTCACATGGAAATCAATGATTACTTGCTCTAAAGTGGACCTATATATCCATAAATGTATATAATATTTTATCTCATTTTAAAAATAATGGTATCCTTAACAAACTAGAATTGATGTCACTATCACAAGTCTAAATATTCTAAACCACTTTGATTATTTCAATTTTTTAAGATATTTGGATAGATTACTTGTTAATAAAAATTCTGTCACTATCATTTACCTAAAAGAAAATCAGTCATGCACCGAATAAAATAAAAACAGTCACTATCACATGATTTACATCTACTAAGGAACTTTAATTATTGTTTGGTGGTTAGTAGAACTTATCCATATAACAAAATAAGGGGGGAAAGGGGTTGCTAGGGAGGGTGAATGTAAAATGTATAGACAGGAACATAATTATATGTTTAAATTAAATTACAAAAAATATATTTACCTTTGTAGAATTTGCTTTGTTTTCCTTTTTTTACAACAACAAATGAAAAGAGTTTAAAATTACGTACATTGTTAATTTGTCTCGACTAAAGTATTATCTCTTGGGTCTAACATTATGTTTAGCATTTTGCACATGAAATGAATCGTCACACTCTTGACTCTTGAGCAACCCTTCAGCGATACCCATATCCAACCACCTCGTACCCAACCAAGTCCACAACCCAAGACCAATACAAGCAGTGGAGGTGATGATGCCCGAGGAAGCCTTACAGGCCCATGTGGGGATGGTGGGATGGGCATATATGATAGCGAAGACAGCCCGGATGACCCTCCTATTAATACGTGTATAGTCACATTCAATGATTTTTAGATTAATCTTTAATTCAAAATTTAATCATACTTAAATTCTTTATCCTTCTCCTAATATATATTTTTTGGAAATTAAATATCTTCCTACAAACTCAATATTTTTTGTTAACTAATCTACACTTATTGAGTTATTTAATTTGTTTCATGTGACCTTTTAACTTTTATTATTAAAACTTTTAATTTATTCTCTTAATTTTTAAAAAGAGAATAAAAAAAATTAAGTAAATTTAGGACATCAAATTAAAATTTTAATAATAAAGAGACTAATTAAATAAATTAATTAAAAAGAGGGATGAAAATATTAATGTAGCCTATAGATTTCCCCTCCTTTAAAAAAAAAAAAAGCCTATAGATTTCCCCCTAACAACATATATAATATTTACATGTCCCATCTAGGGGAATTCGATCGGAAGGAGGAATATTTTTATTTATTATCATTTGGGGATAATTTTAAATTTTTTATCAAAAGATAATATGTCGTAATGGGTATTATAACTTTTGAGTTAAAAGTCGTAACACATATTATGATTTATATATTTTTAATTTTTTTTTAAATTGAAGTCGTAAAATTTACAACTTCAGCATAATTTTTTTAAAACGTAAACCTTTAAAGTCGTAAAAATTTTACGACCTTAAAGTCAAAATTTCTTTTACGACTTTAAGATTTTTTTAATAATACGACTTTAAAGTCGTAAATACTTTCACGATTTTGAAGTTGTGAGTTTTTTTTAAAAAGTTGATGAATTCTTTTTAATTGTAAGTAATTTTTTAATTTACTTATTTAATAAATAAATTAAGAAAAATATAGAAAATATATTAAATAAAATCATATGACAAAAATTAGATATACAAAAAATTTTAAAAATATTAAATAAATCATATAAAAAAATAGAAAATATATTAAATAACACAATATTAAAAATATTAAATAAAAACATATTGAAATATTAAATCAGACAAAAAAATTAAAAATATATTTATGTGTAATATTTATAATAAAATAATATTAAACATTTTCAATTATGTTTTAGTTTTTGACGTAAAATATCATTTAATATTGTTAACTGTTATTTTTATTTAATTTTAAAGTGTTTTTATACTGATATTCATCAGTGATATGATCTTCATGAATATTTTAAAAATCATATAAAAAATTACTTATACTTTATTTAATATTTTTTGGATTTTTGGTATATCTAATTTTAATATATTATTTTATTTAATATATTTTCTATATTTTTCTCAATTTATTTATTAAATAAGTAAATTAAAAAATTATTTATCGTTTCTAAAAACACAAAATTTATCAATTTTTTTAAAACAAAAACCTGACAACTTCAAAGTTGTACAAGTATTTACGACTTTGAAGTTGTATTATTAAAAAAAATGCTTAAAATCCTAAAAGAAATTTCGACTTTGAAGTCATAAATTTTTTTACGACTTTAAAGTCGTACATTAAAAAAAATAGTAAATTACACTCGCATCGCCTGTTTTTTGCTCAAATTTCATCTGATATTTCTCCATTTTTCCACATTACTTTTACCCCTGTTAACTTTATTAACTAATGTCAATTGAAATATGTAAGCAGACAAAATTGCCCTTACATTTTAATTATAAAATTCAAATTATCCCCTCTCGATTAGTTTCAGAATTTATGGTTCACGTTCATCTTCATCATTTGTGGGTACTTTTCATCTTTCTGTTGTTGGCGAGTTCTTCTTCAGCGTCCAGGGGGTGTGAGTTCCTCTTCACCGTCCGCAAGTTCTTCATCGTTTCTCTTCTAATTCGTGAGTTCTCCATTGTTCATCTTCCAGTTTGCGATGTTCACAAGCGTCTCCGTTTGTCTTCCTCTTCGACGTTCACAAGCACTCTGTTGCTCTTCCTGTTCCACGATTTTTGTTCACACTAGGGTTCTGCTTGTAAATGACCACTGAACCTTGTATATATGTTACTTTTTAAGATTATTTATTTAATTTTGATTGTTTATTGTTATCTATTTCTGAATGGGGTTTCAATGGAGGACCACTTATGATTTTTAAAATCATTTATTTATTATTATTGATTAAAATGATGTTAATGTTTGGGACCACAAGAAACATAATGGATGAACTGATATTTTATTATTGTTGATTAAAATAGTGTTGATGTTTGGAAACACAGGAACACAATTGATAAATTGAAATACACAGGTCCTTAACCAGACAACGTGGATATTTTGGTTCACTTTATGGATCAACGAGGTGAACCAAGTGAGATATGCAATGTTGATCCTAATAAGTTTGGAATATTCGATGCACATGATTGTGTGAACAACATTACTAATGACTAATATTTGTCACCATGTCACCCTTTTATTTTGTGGTTTCGTCATACTGGTAGTGGTAAAATTTTTCCTCTTAAGACTGATCATGATGTGCTGAAAATGTTTACTGAGAATCAAAATTCAGTTTATATTTATATGTATGTTAGTAGAACAAAGGATAAGTTTTGGAACCTACCTGTAATCATAGTTATTAAACCCGATTTGGTTCGGTTTGGCCGGCCAAACCGGTCCAACCCAGATCCGATGGTATTACCGGATCGAGTGCACTATCGGACCGCTCAAGCGAGTGACCCGAGATGACCCGGTCAAACCCAGCCAGTTTTGATGAAATTCGACTACCCAGACGGTTTTTAAAAATCCGAACTGGGTTGTGCACGTTGTCGCGCCACTCGACCATCTTTGCGAGTGACCTCGTCGCTGATAACATTAATGAAGATATCGACGTAGTAGACCAGCAGGAAGAGAGAAGAGGAAGAAGGTATGTAACCTCCCGGGCGCTGACGAGGGCGGGGAGTGATCGTCGGTGCAATAAGGCACGGACAAGGAGCGGCTCCTGGCAGGCTTCCAGCGGAAGGGGTACATGAATGAATCGAATACACACCCGAACGAGAGGGATCCAGAGGCTGTGCAGGTATGAGACTGTACAGTTGAGGATAACTTAAAGAATTTAATAGGTACTACCTATACCAACAAGGTGCATCTACTTTTCGGTAGCCCATAACTTAAGAACTCCACAGTTAAGCGTGCTTGACTTGGAGCAATTCTGGGATGGGTGACCTCCTGGGAAGTTTCTCAGGAACTGTGTGAGTGAGGACAAAACACACTGAAAAGTCTTGTGTTGGTATGTGGGGACAGTCGTTGATCCTACAAGTGGCCA
>CM023949.1:27753550-27776855 GCA_013407115.1 Glycine latifolia | reverse complement strand
GCACGCTTAACTGTGGAGTTCTTAAGTTATGGGCTACCGAAAAGTAGCCCATAACTTAAGAACTCCACAGTTAAGCGTGCTTGACTTGGAGCAATTCTGGGATGGGTGACCTCCTGGGAAGTTTCTCAGGAACTGTGTGAGTGAGGACAAAACACACTGAAAAGTCTTGTGTTGGTATGTGGGGACAGTCGTTGATCCTACAAGTGGCCAGACGTTACAAGTGGTATCAGAGCAGGGCCTCTCTACTAGTACGGTGTGGTTCGAGGACGAACCAGGCGGAAGCTGGTGGGCATGTAACATCCCGGGCGCTGACGAGGGCGGACTTGGAGCAATTCTGGGATGGGTGACCTCCTGGGAAGTTTCTCAGGAACTGTGTGAGTGAGGACAAAGCACACTGAAAAGTCTTGTGTTGGTATGTGGGGACAGTCGTTGATCCTACAAGTGGCTAGGCGTTACAGGGTAACAGACCAACAGGTAGAGAGAAAAGAGAGAAAATGAGTATACGTGTGAAGAGGGGAGCAGCACGAAGAAAGAAGGAAGAAAATGAGGTGCAAGTCATTAGAGAGAGTATATATAGTGTTGGAGATTAGGTTTTCGCCTTGGGCCTCCAGATCCACATGTGCTTCTTATACCCCTTTTATTGCTTTCTGTACTCCTACTGGCTCATTTTTTGAATTAAAATTGGACTTGTGTTTTAATTTAAGTAGTTGCTATTTACACTCTCTTTTATTATTAATACACTTTACTTATATTATCAACTTTAATACTTTAATTGTTATTTTGAATTTTTTTAGTATACTTTTCTTAATCAGATAATATTAGTTATATACTTATATATAATATAATTTTAAATTTTTTAATATAGACCGGGTCAAACCGGACCAAATACTGATCTTCTGGTTGGACCATTGACTTACTGACCTATTACCTTGACCGAGTCAATGACCGGATCGATTTTCACAACACTGCTTGTAATAGAAAATGTGAATAAACCTATGAGTGAAAATGTGAATGAACATGTGAGTTAAAATGTGAATGAACCTATGAGTAAAAAATGTGAATGAACCTGTGATTGAAATTTGAAGAAGAAGAAAAAGGAAGGGTGTTAACACTGTATTCCAACAAGGTGAGTTCATGTGCAACAAAAAACTGGGTTCATGTCTAATTAAAAAAAATGGGTTCACATCTAATTACAAAAAATACAAAAAGAAACAATAGTCTTAAAATATTTTTAAGTTGAGAGGAATAATATGACAGTATTTTAGACATAAATTTTCATTAAAAGTCATGTGATCATTATGTGCCTAATTTTCTATTAAATTATTAAATGATGTTTAGGACAAATAAAGTTTTAGTGTAATGTGAGTTAAACAATTAATATTTTTTTTTGTGCAAAAAAAAAAATATCAAATAAAATTTAAACAAAACAGATAAGATACGAATATAATTTACTAAAAAAATTTATACTTCAATTTAAAAAAATAAAAAATATATAAGTCATAATAGTTACAACTTATCTTTTGTAGTGAAAAAGTTAAAATTCACCGCAGATTATGATAAAAAAAAATTTGTCCCCTTCCAATCAATCAGTCACCATATTTTTTAATACTAGTCACCAATTTTTTATTTTTTATTTATTTTTGACAGTAGTCACCAATTAAAAAATGCCAAAACATAATTGTTCACATTAAGCATGCCACAATTGTTGAGTGTCAAGTTAAGCAAAAGCAAGGATTAATAATGGTGTTTGTATAATTTTGTTTTACGTGTTTGTCTCCTGAAAGGACCATACAATCTTCGAAGATGACCGGGAAGGACGAGTTCGTCTCTTACTCGCCCCTTCCCTCCAACCCTAACCCTAACCCCGATCCTTATCCCAATCCCAATCCTTATTACGACCCTAACCCTCATCCTTACCCCCAAAACGTCGTCGTTTTGCTCCCCTCCTACCGTCCCCGTTTCCAGCGCCGTCGCCGCCGCTGCATCATCTACTCCTCAGCACTCTTCCTCTTCCTCCTCGTCGCCGGCGCCGCCTTCCTCCTCTACCCCTCCGACCCGGAGATCCGCCTCGCTCGGATCCGACTCAACCGTATCGGGATCCGAACCAACCCGAGGCCCATTCTCGACCTCTCATTCTCCCTCACCGTTAAAGTTCGCAACAGAGACTTTTTCTCCCTTTCCTATGACTCCCTCGCCGTCTCCCTCGGCTACCGCGGCCGCCAGCTCGGCTTCGTAACCGCCGGCGGCGGCGGCCGCATCAGGGCGCGCGGCTCCTCCTACGTCGATGCCACGCTCACCATCGACGGATTTGAGGTTATCTACGATGCGTTCTACTTGCTCGAAGATATCGCTAAGGGTGTGATTCCGTTTGACACTGACACGCGAGTTGAAGGGAAATTAGGCCTTTTCTTCTTCACTGTTCCTTTGAAGGTGCTTCTCTTAATTCCATTAGCAATCTTTTAATTCAGTTTCAATTGTTTTTTACTTGAAAATGTGTTCACACTTCATATGCTGCACGAGCACTTTGGTTAAGGAGTAATAAGTTTGTATATTGACTTATATAATAACTAACTAACACCGTTAAAATTACACTGGTAGTACTTAGATTTTAAATTCTAAGGAGAAAGAGAGAAGGAAGAATAAAAAATGCTTAAGAGAAAATAATAAGGAATCAAATATGGTTTTATGATCCTATAGGTTAAATTACAAGTTAGAAAATGAAAAACAAGTTGGTCAATTGATGGAACGAGTAATACTGTATTCTCCTACAAAATCTAGGAGTTGGGAACATAAAAATTTAAAGCTTTCTTTATCTAGTAAGTAATATGTTTAACAGCAACATATTGTTGGAGAATTAGAATTGTTCTTGAGGTAAATCAAGTTAGTTACTTGCATATTTCGTTTCATGCTATTTAGAATTTTCCAATGACCAGATTAGTTAGATTTGACATTTAATTTATTCGAAAGATGCTTTAGGGGTGGAAGGTGAAATTTTTTCTCTCAATGTGTAATTCATTTGTGGGTAGCTTTGTCTGTTAAGGACTTTTTCACAAAAATAGGAGATTTGGCAATTGGCATTTAATCACTTTATGTTTTTATTAACTTTAGCATTGCTTAGGAGTTAGGAGAAATGGTGGTAAAAGTTTATTGTTATTATTATTACTACTACCTTTATTTTTTGACTGAAAATGTAAAGCTCAAAATCTCCTATTTGATGGGTGGAACTTGTCATCTAGTTGTTGTATATACTTGAAATTGACATGATTACTGTGAATGCTTCTGTCTTTTTGATACCTTTATATCTAAAGTACTGTATGCTAAATTCAGGCAACAGTGTCGTGCGAAGTGGATGTGAATATAAACCAGCAGACAATTGTACGTCAAGACTGCTATCCTAAGGTGAGGATTTTTGTTTCTCTTATCAGTCGATTGTTTGCAACTTCGGCATATTCATGGCCAAGGAATGGCCCTTTTCAGCTATTGATAGAAATTGTTCCTTTCCATTATTTTGCTGAATTGCATACTTATTCTGATTTATACTTTTGCAACTAAGTTTTAGGTGCAAAGGCAATGTACATGTCTCTTTTTGTATCTTGTGTAACTCTTGGCAATTCTGTATTAAGTTCTGTTTCCTTTACTATCAAACACTTTGTCTGCTTTTACTCCCCTAGATATGTGGGGATACGTTAGCCATTAAAACCAAGGCAAAGCTAGTATGAAATAAGAGAGGCAATATTGCAGAGTCCTCCTCTATGTTATATTAGAAGCTGCATAAACTTGGTAGTAGGGTCTTTTTATGCGTGAGAAATCTGAAAGAGCAAGGCTATTGCTTGTTAGCTGGAACACAACTTAAAGGGCTGAGTGTCTAATTTTTCTTTAAATCATTGCTTTCCTTTCTCCTGCCAAAAGTTTTGAAAATTCGACAAGCAAAGGTATAAAATGTTGTTATACTGTATATAGCAACTACGTATATTAACTTGCAAATCTTAAGAGCACATATCTTACCTTCTTACCACAGAGATCTTTTGTAGCTTAAGTGTTATGCAAATAGGGTTTGTTTGTATTTTTAAATTGTTGTTATTATGCATGTTTGAATTTATTATATAGAATTTGCTAACCATTAATTAGTTGCTTCAGTCACTAGGTGATCCGCTGGATGAGAGCGCATATATTGAAGCTGGAGATACATGATGTGGTATCAACCTTTTGCATCCTTTGTCTATACAGCGCTGGTGTTTTCATTACATTACATTTAGCGTGCTGTATAATTGTATATGGATCACACACCCTTGTAAATTATGGTTGACTACAGACCACTTGCATTTTGTATTTAACGCTCGTATGAGGTAAATTCAATGTAAATGGTACCTGGGAGTTTGTCAGTCATATAGTTGAGAAATAAAAGTATATTTTACATCTCCTTTTAAATGCCGCGCTTATAAGTTAACAGTTCACACCCTGGATTCTAGTTGAGTTTTGTTTTGGGAGTGACTTTTCCACTGGTTGTATGACCAAGATTGCCGTATTTTATTCACAAGGAAATGACAAAAAAAATGGAATAGTGATTTAACCATGTGATTTGCTTTCCCTCGTTCCTTCTAATACTGTAACAATATTTTTTTGCCCTATTTGAAATTCATGAAATTTGTTCATTATTCTTTTGTTTCAATATTTTATGTGAAAATTTTAAGACACTCCAAATGCCTAATTGGATGTTTGGAGTGAATGAGGGCATGGAATGCCCTCTTTGTTCGTAGGCACGGGTCCTACCACCATATGATATTAAAAGTCCTGCATCGAATTTTTAATTTTGACTTTCAATTTCTTGGTGAATGCCGTCGTCAGAGAGTGGTTATTCAGTTGTCATCTAGCATAAAATTTCTGGTAGTAGTTTCTGTTTTAACAGATATTCTGTTCTCAGTGAGTGGGTTCTGGCAGATTTCTAGGTGGTGGCACACATGGCCATGCCCCCATTGAAAGGGAACATAGACCAAGGTTATAATTCCTTATTTTCTTCATCGTAATTTAAAGATTGGGTGCTTTTGATCTATGTTTTATTCTCATGGACGGTGAAAGGCAGCATGTAATACCTTAACGATATCATTCGTAAATAAAAAATAAAATAAAATGTTTCTGTAACTCATTTTACGATCGAGCCAATCATGAGATATTTGTTTGAAAAAATTTGAGATATAGTGTGAATTTTTCCTTGAATCAATATCTCATGGATGGGAGTAAGTGTATAACTATACCCTTATGAATTTTGAATTTGGTGTATACTCTGATATCTAATAATCATCAAACAGTCTCAGTTAAACAAGGGGGTACAATATGATTCTGAGATTATGAATATAAAATGGAGGAACAGAGTTGGCGTATAGGCACCTTCAAAGCAACGAAGTTGCAGCGATGATGCACAAGCCTTCCTTAATTGGCACAGGCAAAACAAACATTTTTTTTTTTTTAATTATCAATCACAAATGCAAGTAGCTTCCAACCTTTTGTGATCTCAAATTCTCTCACTATTCATCGTGAAAGAAGAAAAGAGGAAACACTTATTTACATGCATGCTTATAAACCAGAACATTTACGTACGCTTAGAATTGTATAACATCCCATCACTTAATTGTTCTACCACACCATACATACTTGCCATGATGCAACCGGCACCGGAACGACCCCGGATGCTGCGACGGCGAGCACACGCATCGCTGCACCGAACCACTCTCTCCAGAGCTTCCACCATCATAAATCTGCCTTGCCAGTGGTGATGACACAAGCCATCTTCTATGCACCATCAACCCTTCTCGGTTCACAAAAGGAATTCCCGGGTGACACATTGATTCTTCTTCGTGCTTTCGTAATAGTAGGTATAATAATGCATATATATAATTCGTGTCTTACTTTCTCAAGTTAAGAGTTCAAAAAGAAAAGAATCTCTGAGGAGGTAATATGACATGACATTGTGGAAGAAGAAAAGAAAGGGGGGAAAAGGTGGTGGATAAGTAAAGGCTTCTTTGGTGTTTTGGCATAATAAGGGATAGATTCCCTTCAACAGAGGTTTGTTATTTTGTTTGTTTTGCACTGCAAATTTTGCAAGCACTACTAGAGGTTTTTGAGAAAGAGTGTATTTTTCATTTTTTGTTTTGTATGTGTGCGCGCATAAAAGAGGCCAAGCCGAACCCCACCCTGGGTTTAGACCAAACCCACTAGATGAAAGAAAGTTCCAAACTAGTGTGGGCCCCACCACAAATGAACAAGCATCTCTCTTTGGGCATCTGTCTTTGATGCTGCCACGTGGGGTATTTAGTGGCTTTAACTCGACAAGAGATCTTGCATGGCATGTACCTCTAGCTCTAGTGGGGTTATACATGAAAGTAGTTCAATTCGCAGGAATGACTCACCGCCACTGGATTTTTTTTGGAGGTATATATGTTTTTTTAGAGATGAATTAAAACCTTCAAACTCAAGATTACTAGTTATAATATTT
Source organism: Glycine latifolia (assembly GCA_013407115.1). Lineage (NCBI taxonomy): Eukaryota > Viridiplantae > Streptophyta > Magnoliopsida > Fabales > Fabaceae > Glycine > Glycine latifolia. The sequence goes on along the minus strand of CM023949.1, from coordinate 27,770,365 downwards.
TATGTGATTTGATTGACGCTTTGATAGTTGTTTTGGAGATATTTATGGGCTGATTTTTAAATTTAATATATATTAAATAATTAATTTGAAATTTAGGGTAGATTTGAAACTATTTGGGAATCTGGTGTACTTAAATATGTCTGGTTTGGACGTGTTTAAACACGCCTAGATGGGACGTGTTTCACCTGATAGTGATACGTGTTAGGGATGTGCAATATTGAGCGAACTTCAAACGGTCATAACTTTTGACTGGAATGTCTGATTGAGGCGAAACTGGTGGTCAGACGCTCAAAATTGAGAGGAGAAGCCGCTGGCAAGTTTCAAAGGGGACTTGGCCAAATTTTTTTTACAAAAGAGGTCTCTAAGTGCCTCAAAATTACGATTTAAGATTTAATCACCCAAAAAATTTATTTTTCTATGCTTTTTTAATTATTTGATTACTTTATTTATTTTTTTTTTTATTTTTTCAATTACTTCTTTGAATTTCAAGCATTTTGACATACCGTATGCCTCCATCGGACATTTCTATCAAAAGTTATGACTGTTTGAAGGACATATCGTACACCTAATTTGGGCTATGACCATTTGAAAGACATATCGTACACCTAATTTGGGCTAATTTTTTGCAAACATTAAGATGTAAAAATAAAAACATCAACTTAAACAATCATGGATGAATTAAAAATTATATGCATATTTAATTATATATAGTAATTAATTTGAACAACAAAGTTAATAAAAACTTAGTCCAAATTAAGTAATTTTTTTTGGTATATTTATTTACCAAAATTATACTATAATTTTTTAAACGTTTTCAGTTCAAAAAAATTAAAAAAATCATAATATTGTGGTTGCAACACATTTTTAAAAAAATCACAATATTGTGTAAAAAAGTGTTAGCGACTGAATTAGAGATCGAATTAGAGACGGATTTATACTAAATTCTAATATTGTGTAAAAAAGTGTTAGCGACCAAATTAGAGACAGAATTAGAGACGGACAAAGACACACCCCATTTGGACGTGTTTGAGTACCCCAAATGTCCAAATAGTTTCAAAAGTGTCCCACATGTCAAATTAATTATTTAATTTATATTATTTTTAAAAATCAGCCGATATTTATGTTCAAGAATTTGATTGACCATTTTAATAAATTTTTTTCTCTATTTATATTTTTTATTTATAAAATTTCAACTCAAGATTTTAATTAAAAGATGCAAACTCAATTTTACTTGGGTCAATACTTTACTACCATATCAACATTTTATTAAATACTAAATCTCAGTTTATAGATAAACCAAATTATGCTATTAAAATAGTGAATAGAACTAAATTTATGAAGAAGAAAAGAAACAAATTCGAAAAATAATAATAAAGGGAGAAAATCCACTATTTAAGTTTAAAAGTTCATTAAGTGGTTAACCATAGTTAGAAAACAATATTACCTAATTGTTCTCTCTTGCTGTTTTATCGTCATAAGGTGTTGTTCACGGAAGAGAAGCAGCACAAACAGAAAAAGGTTTATTTCATTGAATGAAGACTTCGGGCGTATTTTAACTATGAACAAGTGTTTATTTCACAGAATGAGGTTGGTTGTTCAGGACCATGTTTTGCAATGATTATGATAATATATATGAATTCACAAAAAAAAAAAATGATAACACATAAGAAATGTTGTGATGAATTTCCAAATCGGATTCTCAACCCAAATCTTTCTTCTCTTATCAATTGCATGTCCTTTACAATTTAGATGCTTAACCCAAGTTATAACTTCTTTCCATAAACGCTTTAGATGAATGCATACTATGTCATACTATCTTACAGAGGGGATAAAACTTCTCTGTAGTACTGAATTTTTTCAGTAGAAGAGAGAAATATACAATGGGTGTGTGACACTTACATCTATTTTTTTCGGTAGGAGAGAGAAAAACACGACACACATTCCGGATAGACTAAATTAAATTCTCTCTAACCAGAAGGTTTAGTTTCAGTACTGGAGATGATTCATTTCCAAGTGCAAACCCAAGTTTGAGTAACTCAGAACCTGAATCAAATATACTACATTAAACAGGAAGTCGCGTAAACATTTAACTACCAAAAATGTTTCATGGTCAAAGTTCAAGAGATCCTTTGAACTTTTCAAGTTTTAGTTTGACATGTCTCTGCTCAGCTCATCACCTTGACTTGGATATCAAATCCCAATTTTATAGTGTGAAAACAAGGATCCCGTTGTAATGTTGTATAACTTATTTCCTCAATGATATAATTTGTAAAACAAGTAGTTATATTAAGTCTGTATTTAATTTAGTTTATATTTAAAAAATAAGTATTTAGTTTTGTCAATCTTTTCAAAATAAATAACACTCCTTAAAACTAATCTCAATCAAACATGTACTTATTCTTATAAAAATACATATAAACTGACAAAATAAATACACATTTCAGGCTTGCGGAACACGTGCAATTCATAATGAGGTTAATGATTTGGGAAGGAAAACCGAACTCCATAAGGGTAAGTCTCAGGAAGTCCCAAGTCACTCTATCATAAGCTTTTTCAAAATCGGCCATAGGTGAAGTTACTCTGAAGTGGGCCAATGAGGTTATCCTTGTGAGGCCAGAGTCTATGAAACAGTAACTTTGAAATGATTTTAAAAATCACATTACAGAGGCTAATGGGTCTAAACTCTTTCATGGGTGTGGGATTGTCAACCTTTGGGATAGGGATTCATTTAGAAAACGGCTTATTTCACTTCCTTTCTTGTAACAGGCTTGATCAACTTCTCAAGAAGGTCAACGCCTATGGGCGTGATGTTGACAACTGTAAACTGTGGGGAAAGCATGGTTCATTAGAAATGAATAAGCTCTAGAAGAAATTCTGAGCCTCAGTCTTCAAGACCACATCATCCGTGCACCATGCACCATCATCCGGAGGTTCGTTGCCGATGCCATCGCCATTCATAAAACCCGTATGAAAAACAAAACCCAGCATGGAAAACATTATAGTAACTATTAAATTTTTAAACTACACGCTCTTTGATTGTCTTAATATTTGTTTAATTATAAATTTTACATTAAAATGTATATTATGATATAAATAATTAGGATTAAGATCATCGACAATTTAAAAAAAATCTGATTGAGATCTCAACCTTTCCTTTAATTTTAATATTTGATAATTTTAAAGGAGAGAGAAGGCTTGCATTAACGTTGATAATTTGACATATCATCCAAAATCTTGAATAATCCCGTTAAATTTATTTCCTATATGAGAATACTTAATCGTACAAAACTGGGAAAACTCACCCTACTTCACGCTGCCTATTCTAATAGTTCAAGAGAAGGAAAACAAGGTCCTTTATTTTCTTTTTTTCTTAGACCACACATAAAAAACTTGACTCGACATAAAACCCAAGACATACAACAAGAAATTGCACAGGAGATAGTGTGTTATAAAAACTATTCAAACGTGGAATATTTTTCTTGACTGACCATGTCAACAACATATCCTAGATATCATTAAAAAAAAAAAATATTCTAGAAAGCTTGGGGTTGAATATTTGGTAGTTGTTTCTTGAGAATCCAGACTTGTAAGACAAAAGTACAGTTACATACACATGTAACATATTAGAAAATTCTCCTTTCCCTTCTCCTGCGTTTCCCTGTCCCCACACGATGTCTTTTTGATAAATATGTGATAGATAAGTAATATGAATTTTATCAATCATTAATCTCTCCGATTAAAAAAATTAGTTGATTATTTTTAATAACTTTTTTTTCAATTATATTTTTTTATCTATCAAACTTAAATATGAGATCTTATTTAAAAAGATCAAATTAATATGATTCAAACCAATAATTTGTTGATATGTATTAATTAGTTTTTATATGAAAAAATTATTAGTATTTTAAAATAATTGTAATATCTATTAATTTATACATAACATATATATATATATATATATACACACTATAAATTAAAATGCAAATATATACCACATAATTATTGATCACAATGGAACAATGGACACATATTAAATCATAAATTACTAAATAAGAAACTTAAATAAATAAATTTTAAAATAAGTTTAATCTCTATAATACTTAAAGTAAAATTATTTTAAAATTATAAACATTTGATAATTACTGGAGTCAACGAGTCGGCAACCGAGTCGAAACCCGTGAGGCGTCTTCAAAGTCACTCTTTGTTTCGTTGAAATTTCTGATAGACGCCACGCCACCACAACAGCCTTTCTCATTTGGCTCCTTCGTTCTCTCATTTAACCCTTATAAATATCACTCACCCTTCAAACACAAACACAAACACAAAACACCCTTTTCATATTTTCTCAGCTTCCTTTTATTTGTTCAATTTTCTCCCTTCAAACGACATCGTTTGGAAATGAGGACTCTTTTCGCTTTCCCACTTCTCGCTTTGTTCATCATGGCAATCTCCCGTCTGGGCCAATCTCAAGACTTGCCTCTTTCTCCAGCACCTCCTCCAACCAGTTATGGTCAGTGAAAAAAAATAAAACTTGACATCTTTCTTCTTCTTTTTCAGTTTTTAATTTTCTTAATTTATATGAAGTAATAAAATTCCTTCTTTTTATTATGTTCTATGTTATAATTTACTAATCCTGTTTTTGTTTTGATTGTTGCAGGAAGCGCTATTGATCAAGGAATTGCTTACATTCTTATGCTTGTGGCTCTCGCAATCACATACATGATGCATTAATTTTTCTTATTCTTATTATCATGGCGAGATTAGAGAATATTTCAGGATTTTTTGTACTGTAATTATTATTCATGGAATTTGTTATTATTTATTCTGAGTAATTTTTTTCAGAGGATGGTTTTTCTTTTTCTTCTTCTCTCAGCTCTTTTTTTATTTATTTTAAATTTCCTCTTTAATTTGTTGGATGTATGGGGAATTCTCTTCCCTTTTTTAATGACGCGGTTGGCTGTGATTCTGTCAGATGACTCATGATAGAGATAGGAATAGGATTCTACTCTTACGCGTAAAAAGAAATCTTATTTGATGACTTTAAAAAAACCTAAAATAATAGATTCCCAATTCTACACGCTTACAAGCTGGTCAAGCCGTGCGAATTTGAATGTTATGGGCTAAAAGGATTAATAACCAGTTATTTATTTATGGGCTTTTATTGGGTTACGGGATATGCTACTAGCAAGCAAAGTGCAACTTACTTCACTGAACTTGCACTGTTTCATGTTCTGTTAATAAATTTTAAATTGAATTTCTGATTCTGGTTTATTTGACTTAGGGTTACTGAATTGGCCCTTAATTTCACTTAACAATGTTTTTAAAAGATGGAAAGAATTCATCCAAAATGTTGTTTATATGAAAAATCACACACGCACAACAAATTATATTGGACAGGATTATTATACTCATCGATATGAAAAAAGGTGGAAAACCAAAACGTAGCATACGCTCAACCAAGCATGTGGTTAATATACATGTGTGTTGGATGTCCATCTAAACATACTTCATTTGAGATTAAACTTGAAATGTTTGTCTGTCCAAAATGACACTTTAGACGAATACACCTCTTGTTTATTTTTGGTCTTACCCGTCAACATGGAACTTGTTTTATTTTCCAACACTTCTCCTTGAGTTGAACTAGATTGACCCAATTATAACTTGCCTTCAATCCTCAAGTTGGCCTTCTACTTCATGTTTAAGACTTGTAGAACATAGTTCTTTTCCCCATTAATTATCTAGACCTTTATTAGTTTTCTTTCTTGAGTCTCTAAGACCACATGTTTGCTTTCATTTATCAAATGAACTCATGGATGAATTCACTTGCAGGTTGCAAGTTTGGAGGAACTTGCCTCCCCATGCCTTTTTTTTTAATTTCTAATTTTTTTACAATGTATAATATTTTAATTTAGTATCAAATTAATTTTTTATTTATAGGATTTGATTATAGAAATAATAGTATTTAAGTATTATTTATCTCTTTCCTAATTTTGACAAAATATTCTATTTTTATTTTATAATATTAAAAATAATAGCGTTCTTTCTCTTTTTAGAAAAGAAATATATTATTTTCCTCTTTATAATCTTCATTTTAGAAATAATTACACTTTTCCCTTTTTAGACAAAATATTTGAGTATTATTTATTTCCTTTTTAATAATATTTTCCTTTTGCAATGTATTGTTGTTACTTTGAGCGTTTGGTACAAGATTCTTTTCAATTTCCTGAGAATTTGAAGTTGAAAATATTTGTTTTTCATGTTTGATTTGTTTCTAAAAGAATAATATTTCCAGAATTTAATGCTCGTTGGTTATTATTATTATTATTATTATAAAAGATAGTTTGGAGACTAACATAATTCATTACGATTTAGTAGATTTTTAGAACATAATTAATATATTTTTTCTTGTAAAAAAAATACTTAATGTATATAGCAATTTTTTTATAAATTCATGATTTTTTTTGGATAGTAGTATGTAAAACTATTAATTAACCTTTGTAATTTTGGGTCTTTTAAAAAGATTTTATTTTCATTTTCTATGTATAATTTTTTTTAATATAGTCGACTCCTTCTATCATTTAAATTTGACTCTTCCATGCTTGAACTTGTCCTACTTTCATAGGTCTTAGAGGCTACAGACCCTTTTTGATGGATTAGTCTGATCCAAGTTTGATGCAGGAGAATGCATCATCTTCTTCGTTTGAGCATAAGTTTGAGATTGAGATATTTCTTTGCCCCAAATACCCAAAATACTTTAAATTTATACACTTCTTGCTTATATTTTTTCTTGCCCATTAATGTAAGTCTCATTTTATTTTCCAACAAACTTAATGGTGCTCGTGACAATGCTTCTATTAAATAATGCTTCATTTTTCTCTTAGCATGTACAATTAAATATGCCTCATATAGTCACATTATCAATAACAGTAAAATTATAGTTTCAATAGAAAATCCTAATAACCCACACAGTTAAATGTAAGTTGAAGTAGATATAGAGAAATTCAGTTCATAAAAAAATGAGAGTTTCTGAGAATTTCTCTGCCTAATAATACGTCTCCAAGTAAACCATTACGAAACATGTCACTAAGCACCCTAACCTCAAAATAATAAATTATAACAATGCAGCTCTAAAAGAAAGAAAAAAAAATCATTCACATGGCAAGTTGCTCCACAAACAGCTCCACAAGGCAATGGGATGCAGTATGTCATGTGCATCACGTGCCCAAGTTACAAATACACATTAGAGAATGTGATAACATATTGTGATCCACATAATCTAGGTAGAAGTATTTGGTGACGTTGGTCTTGGGGTAGGATATTTTTTATTAAAGATAATAATAATTTTTGTTCAGTTGAGGTTTTCTGGTTTGCTTTTACTACTTGGCCGGTGAATAACAACACCATTCTAGGAAACCTAAAAAGAAAAAAGTAATTTCCTAGAGAGTGGCCAATTCCCTTGTTTCAAATCCAAAACCAATTGCTTATATTTTTTTTTTTATCGACAAATATTAATTATTAATTTGTTAATTATTTTAGAAAGTATCAAACTCAACTTTTCTCATCTCTTTTTTCTTAACTATCTAACTAACCTTATATTTTCACATGCTTAATAGTTATATTCAAAGTCTCCTCACTTCTGACTGAACTTACCTGCACACATTTTTTGAGTTGAGAACACTTGAACTATTTGTTCTAGTAAAGCCATGGATATAAGAAATTGTTGTCATTCATGGAAGAGAACCACCATTCAATCAGGAATGTTTTGTTGCAATGAGATTGAGCATGGAAATTGTAAATCAAGGTGAGGTGGAAAATGTTGTGGATGAAGCTCAAGAAAGAGAAGAAGAAGCTGTTTGAGTCTGCATCATCACCCCTTCAGGTCCCTTATGATCCATGCACTTACTCTCAGAATTTTGACCAAGGGACTGCAAAGGATGAGCCAGATAACTTCTCTAGATCCTACTCTGTTCGGTTTGCTGATCCTTCTACTTTTAGAGTACTTGTGAAGAAAAGGGTGGTTTAAGATAAGGCTTTGGAGTTTGGAAACTTATGATTTTACTATCTCTGATTGCAATGTTAAGTGTGCTTACATTTAATGCACCTCTAACTCTCTCAGTTTCCCCTTAACACTTGGCCTGATTCCATGTGGTAACCACTTCTCTGAATAATTTATATAGCATGTGAATATATGCGTTTCTTAAGGTCGTAGAACCTTGAGTTCAGGCCGAATTTTTATTTATTTAGTTGCCTTCTGATTGAATATTGTTGAAGGGAGAATCATTAATGAATTGAATGTAAAAGTTTCACCTAGTTTTGAAGTTAATGATTTTATCATCTACTTTAGAACTCAAATAAATACTGTCACCTTAGTTTTCTTCTATTTTATATTTAAGTATTTTCAGAAAGTATTCATTATAAGGGGCTAAAGTACTCCCTCTATTCAAACTTCTTAATACTCTTGTGGCCGACCTCACCTAGTGGGATAAGTTCACAAGACTTTATTACTTATCCCAAGACTTTATTTGTAATTGTTGTTGCATTATTTTTCTTTTAAGTGGTTGAGCATCACACAAGCTCTTTATAAATTATTATTACTAAGAAGATGCCTAAAACTTAATGCTTAGCATCCCAAAAAAAGAGAAAAAAAAACATTGTATTAAGTAGTTGATCCAAATGATGTATATGTTTAGTGTTTACAAACACCATGGGAAAATGAAGTTTCAAAGCCAAGGAGAATTGTAAATAGGAGTTGCAACAGATTTAACTTTGAGAAACTTATGAAGGGCTTCCAGTCCATAATCTCTTCCAAATCCACTCATCTTATACCCTCCGAAAGGGCAATCAATATCAAAGGCAAAGAAGCAATTGATCCAAATGATGCCTGCACGGATGGACCTTGATACAGTGTTTGCAATATCCAAGTTCTTGGTCGCAATCCCTGCTGCTAGGCCATATTTGGAGCTGTTGGCTTTCATAATTCCATCCTCAATGGTCCTGTTGCACGAATACCATACTTGATTCAACATTCAGTTGCACAATAACAAACTTTTTTTCTTGTACTAAGTGAAAAGCAATATAAGATGGACTCACTTGAACTTGGAAAGTGTCATCACAGGCCCAAATATTTCCTCTTGTGCAATCAACATGTCCTCCTAAATGAATTTTTCAAAATGAAGCAAAATAATTAAGGTCAATTGTTCAATTATGATAAAGATAGCTGGTTTCACGCTTCTTTTTAGAGCTCGAATGCACCTTAACATTTGCAAAAATGGTAGGCTCAATGTAGTATCCCTTGTTGCCCGCTGGCTTTCCCCCAGTCAACAGTGTGGCTCCTTCACTCTTTCCATGCTCAATATAGGAAATAATTTTATCATATTGTGCCTTACTAGTCTGCATTAGAAAATCATGTCAGAGAGAATTACATTTAAGAATTTTCTTTTTATGCTAGCAGCTACATGGAGATTGAAAGAGAAAATGTTAAGACGGTTACTAGTAATGTGGTACATCACTTTAATTCTAGTGTGAAGATAGTTGTGCACTTGTGCCAATTTTAAGTATTCTTACTTGGGGTCCTTGCTGAACTTTAGGATCAAAAGGGTCCCCCACAACCCAAGTTTTAGCCTTCTCAACTACCTTCTTCTCAAATTCATCATAAATCCCTTTCTGGACATAAACTCTGGAGAATGCAACACAGATTTCTCCCTGAAAATTATAGTATTTCAAACAGCATAAGTCTGTGTTCTTTTCTATGTTACAAAATTATAGTATTTCAAACAGCATAAGTTTTATACCTTGTTGTGTAGGATGCCAAAGAGAGCAAGATCAACAGCTTTGTCTACATCAGCATCATCAAAAATCAAAAGTGGTGACTTTCCTCCTAATTCGAGTGAAACAGGTTTCAAATTGCTTAAGGCTGCAGCCTGCATTATTTTACGACCTGTTTCTGTTGAACCTGTAAAACTGACCTGTAACATAAAACATATTCACAGCAAAACTTAAGAGTTGGTGACAAATGCAATACCCTTCAACTTGATCAACGCCATAGAGCGTTTCACACTCAAATTACCGCGTCAATGTCCATATGTGAACTTATTGCCGCCCCTGCAATTGAGCCAAATCCGGGTACTACATTGAGCACTCCATCTGGGATACCAGCCTTAAAGAAAAGGGAAAACAAAAAACACCTTGTCAGCTTATATTCATGTCCAACATCCATGTATTAATGGTACTAACAAACCAAACATAAATTTCCAAGATACCAAGCTATGCCACATGCTAATGTTCCTAAGGTAGCATTTGACTTAAAGACGTGTTTCATTTTCTTTGATTCAATTAAAAAGGGTGGAACCAAAATGTACCACTTTTTTACACCATGTTCTATTTTTAAGATGTACCAAACATAAAATAACACAGTAAATGTATGTTACATTGGAGATTACACGTTGACTAGTGATATGGCTAAAATACTTAATGTATTATGGAGTCAGAGTCTCTCCACTTATATACACTATTTTGGTCATATCATTAGTCAATGTGTCCAACATGATATGTTCTGTTCCATCTTAACACATCTACAAAATGCTACTTTAGCTGTGTTTGATAAGCAACTGATAAACAAAATGTGTTTAACCATACCAGCTTAGAAAGATGAGCATAAAAGAGTGATGACAAAGGTGTTTGCTCAGCAGGCTTGATGACCATGGTGCAGCCAGCAGCCAAGGCTGGGGCAACCTTGGCGAAAAACATGACGGTAGGGAAATTCCAAGGGATAATGTGTCCCACAACACCAACAGGTTCCATCAGAGAATACAAGTGGAGGTCGCGAGATGTTTTGAACACATCTCCATGAATTTTATCAGCAGCACCGGCATAGTAACGTAGGATGTTGGATGCTTCAGGAACATCCACAGCCTTACACCAGCTGAAAAGCTTTCCCCCATCAATGGTGTCCAATGCTGCTATTTCTTCTGCGTTCTGTTCAATTAGCTGTGACCATTTCAGCATAATCTTTGCTCTTTCCTGTCCAACATCCCATGATCATACCAAGTTAGTTAATGCTGCTCACTGCTTTTGACAGCTTGAGAACATTGCCTATCTTCTGCATGTGTAAAATTGTTGAGACTTCACTTCTTTTTTATTATTATTCAGAAGTTGTACGTTAGATAATGTGTGAACCTTTTGCAAACTCTATTTCATATACTTATATACTATCACTTTTATATTGAAATTCAATAAAAATTCACCTTATTGTCGTATCAGATTAATAAACATGATAACATAGTAAAATGGTGAGGTTGGAGTAAAAATATATTGAAAGGGCATGCAAATTAAACTATTTTTATTTTGATAACCATGCAAATAAACCAATTGGAATAGAATGCAATCATATGAAAATAAGTAGAGCAAATTATATTAACTCTCCCTATCTTAAGATTTTTTTTTAAATTGCACTTGATCTTCTATTTCTTTTAAGGTTTTTCAAACGATTAAGGAATATTATTAGAGACTAGAGAGATAAAAAAGAAGAGGTATTGGAAAAATTTTAACAAAACTTCGGGACAACAACTAAATAGATAAAAGCAGTGACTAGAATAGTTTTTTTTTTTTTTTTGACAGAGACTAGAATAGTTTATAAAGCATTTGTATTCAAACAATTAAATTTATTTTTTCAACTTTTGTTTTGAATAATGCTGAACAGGCAACTTTCTACCTTGAAAACTCACAACTCTGCTTTTGGTAGTGATGAGTGCACAACTTTTCAGTTAATTATAATTGAAATAAAAAGATAGGTGAAGAGCTGAACTTACAGCACCGGGGATGCGTGGCCATGGACCAAAATCAAATGCTTCACGTGCGGCCTTCACAGCAATATCAACATCTTCTTTGTTAGCCTCTGCTATTTCAGCAATCACTTCCTCTGTTCTTGGGTCAACAGTCTCAAACGTTTTTCCTTTTTTTTCCAAAAATAGAAAATTCCAAGTGCATACAAGTTTTAATAAGTCAATTTAATTTTTCAAAAATAAAAAAGAAGGAATCATTTTAAATACATTTTTACTTGCAAAAGAATAATTTTAAATTTTTTAGAAATAAAATGAAGTACTGACAATTTATCATGCATTAACAATTCTAACACAAATGCATCATTCATATCAATTACTAAAGGGGTTGTATCATTCATATCATTACTATTCTTATCAAACCAACCTCCCTATTAAATGGACTTTCCAAATTGTATGTGATTACAAAATAAAGCTTCCTCTTCTAGAATAAAGATATATTTCTATGTCAGGTCCATGTATCTAATCCATTTTGGTTCTATGTAAAAATATTGTTTCTTATATATACGAGTTTAATTTCTACTGTAACCAACTAATCAAAATTCATTATTAATTTTTATGATAGTTATTGCAAAACACAATATATTTATAATATATTATGATTTATGATTCGACAACAATATAAAAAAATCATTCACAACTTTCAGTGAATAAACTATTTGCTTTACATATAAAGGGAAGAAACATTTACTAATGTTGTAGAATAGAGGTAATTGATGAGGAAAGTAATTGGAACCTGAAACAGAATCTAGGAATTCTCCATTGATGAAAAGCTTGGTAAACTTTACTGTTGGAATCTTGACAAAGGATTCTGAGTGGCCATTGCTGAGATTTGCCATCCTTATCCACTTGAGTGAATGATCTGCTAGCTGAGTGTCAAGTACCAAACAAGTTTCTGGAGGCAGGGTAGAGAGTGTGTGTAGACTGTAGAGGGAGCACAAGAGTTATTTATATGTAGCACAACACAACACAACACAACATATGCATTTCTATCTCACTTATTGCTGCTATATATGAATATGATGGTCTATATTGGTAGCTAGGCTGGTTGAACATTTGGTAGCTAGATGGCATAGCTAGGTGGATAGATATCAATCTCAAAACGGTTTAGTTTGTTGGCAATTGGCCTCCCCTTAATACATGGAATTCACCCTTTTTTTACTTTCGCATTTTCCACATCATGGTCAGAATTTGTGGGAATACAACGAATGATGCAAAACCAAGAAAAGAGGAAAATAAAAGTCTTAAATGTAGAATTTAATTTCAATTTCAGTTTTATATCTTTATTAACTATTATCATTTCTATTCAATTTCTTTAATTTACTATTACATTTAATAAAAATTTCATAATTAAATTAAATAACCTTTAATTGTATGTTTACTTTGATATATATTATATTTAATAAATTTATTGTGTTTAATAAATATAACCTTTAATTTTAGTATAATTATATATTATATTTAACAAATACTATAGTCAATATGTTATAAGTAAAACTGACTATATATGTTGACTATGAGCATTTATATATTATATTTAGCAAATAATATGTTTACTTCTGATCATTATCAAAAAACAAAATGTTTACTTCTGACGTTACCGTTTTTTTTTTCTTTTCCTTCCCTAGAATCAAACAATTTACCGAGATTTACAAACAAATTAATTATGGATGTGCAGTGGTTATTATTAAATCAAGTATAATACTCAATTCTCAGTTTTCAATTTAGCTAGCGCGGTATTGTTAAAACAATTATCAAGCAGTAAAAAAATTTATCAAACTTCACAAAAACGAAAATAGCTCTGGTATTAGTGTGTATGATTTTTCAAACCTTTTTTTTTAATATAAAAGTCACACATGAAATGGTTTAGCTGTCATGCAACAATATAGGATCAAGTAGATACAAATTAAGTTTTATAAGACTTATTTGACGACCTTCAAGTATGACGTATTTGCAAGCAAATTTCACTTACAATATCAAAATTTTAATTTTAGAATTGTTAATTTAGAATGAAATTTTTATTTAAATATTATCTTTTAATTCAAAGATTCATTTCACAACCATTCTTGTGAGGATATTAGTCAAAACTAAAATAATAAAAAAGGTTTAGTTAACTATTTTTTATTCTATACTTGTGTCTACTTTTCGTTTTAGTTAGTTCACGTACTAAATTCTCTGTTTTTATCCTTCTACGAGCAATTTCTTTATATTTGAGTCCTTATGTTTCAATTTTATGATACTTTAATACTGCCAAAAACCAATAACTAGGGACTAAAGCATAAGAGAATTGGTCGTATAAAAACTCAAATGTAAAGCTTCTAGGTATATGAATTAAAACAAACAAAAAATACAACCACATGGATCAAATGAATAACTAAACCTAAAAAGAAAGGTCTATCTCACCTTGCTTGATTAGAAGATTTTTTTATGAAAGAATAATTATATGCATATAGACTGTGTTTTTTATAAGCTAAGTAGTACAATAAAAAATAAGTCTCACATCACTTAAAAATAAATAATAATTTATAAAAGTTTTATATTGATAATATTTTTTTATATTTTATTTTATTATAATTTGTCATATATAATAGAATTGTTTATTTTGTAATAATTACTTAAAAAATATATTTAAAATGATTTATAGTTATAGTTGATATTGTAAAAATATTTATACTATTAAACATTAAACTCATATATTATAATAAAGATGTTAAGATGTCATTTTTAACCATTTTGAAATTAAGGAAAGTTTTTTTCACCAACCTAATGATTATAGCAACCATTTCACCGGTGCTATATATGTTTTCAGTATGTCATGATATCTACCTAACGTAGTTATTTGTTCTTACAAATTCAAAGGGCCAATCAATATATCAATAATAGTCACAACTCTGCCATCCTGATCCTTTTAAGATTTCAAAATAACTTAATGATAATACTTTACCATCAATTAATTGTTATGTCAATGCATGTCAATCTCACATGCTTTGGAATAATTCTTAGATACCATGCAGTGTTAGGTGTAATAAAAGTAAACCCTTCATCCTATAACCTAACTTTTTATGCAAGTTACTTCTCTATAATTGTGGGGGAAAAAGTTGAAATGCATGATTAAAGCATTGATTGGTCTAATTTTTTGTTTTTGGTTTCTTTAAAAGAAAAGTTGGGTTAAACAGGCGTTTCTTTTATAAAAAATCTATTAAAATAATAAATAGTCTATTTTAAAAAAAAAACTATAAATATTTCTTTAATTAGGTAAATATGAGTTAACTTCTATACTCTCTTTCACTTTTTCCTTGTTTTTGTTTCTCTTTATTGTTCTTTATTTCCTTACTCATTGTCTTTCTCTCCCACTCTCTCCTCTCTTTTTTTATGTTCTCTCTCTCATTCTCACTTTCTTTTGGGTCATCTCATTTAAGTTAAAAGAAATAAAAAAAGTGTCAAATAGTGTTCATTTGCTCTTAAACTTCTGCTTTGAACTTTAACTTTAAAGCAGTAATTTTAAGCCAAAAAATAAAGTTTCGCTAGACATAGTTTAAGATATTGTGCACATATTTAAAACTATAAAAGGTCTTACAAATATATATTTTGAAATATAATAGAATTAAATAGAGTAAAATGGAATAAATTACAATAAACTTTCATTTTATCATTTAGATATATTAATAATGTAATACAGAAGAAAGAAAAAAGACTTTTTCTATCACATTCCATCCAAAATAGAGAAAAAGAAGCAAAGTGATCGAGATACTAAAAGTCATCGATGAAATCTATTTATCATGTTTCATATCATTCTTTTATTTTAAACAATAAAACATTTAATATAATTTCGTAAGAGAAGTACCTAAGTACAGAAACAGAGCACAGTCAATGGTTATTGCATATTTACATTTTATCTGTGTTGATATAAATACTATACAACTAGAAGCTGTCCCCGGCCGTTGGAATGACAGATTACAAGAACCATTTTTGTTCGAATTACCAACAATACCATTCCCCGTTAAGCTTACTCCCGATCACCAATTCAATAAGCTAATGTGTGCAGCAGGATCTCTATATATGCCATAGCACAAAAGAGCAATTGAGATCACAGGCAACTGAACCATATTAATCGGTTCATAAACAATTTAGCTTTTCTTCTCAGATGATGTGGTTAATTTCTACTCAAAATTAGTGCAATTTGAGTCTAGAAAGGGGTGTTCACGGGTACGGGTTATCCGTGAACCCGAACTGATCCGAATCAATCCGAACAGTTTGGATTGGGTCATTTATGTATTTGGGTCAAAACCGAACCGAACCGATCAAAACCGTTCATGTACAGATTGGGTCACGGGTTTAGATTTACAGATCCGTTGACCCAATGACCCGATCTGTTAACCCGTAATAATAATATAAATTTTATTATATATATATATATATATTAAAAATTAAAAAAAAATGACAATAAAAAAGGTGTGGTATTGTAAATGTGTGGGTTCAATGAAGCCCAATCCATAATCATCTTATCTTATCTTATGTTTAAGATTTATGTTTCTTTTTATTCTCTCATCCTTCTCTGCACTTCTTGTTACCCTTTCATCTCATCTCTTTCTCTGCACTTCTGTTATCATTTCATCTCATCTCCTTCTGTGCAACTGCATTAGAATCCTTTGTCTGGATTCTCATTAGAATTCCTTTGGGTTCGTACTTATCGTCTGGCTTTGGCTACCAATCACTCCGCTTGAGACATTTTTGTTCGCCATTGAAACTCTGTCGTGGGTAAGTGTGATTCTTCGTTGCTATATTGTGATTAATATTGAATAGTACCCAAATGCTATATTGCTATATTGCTATATTACCCAAACGCTTTGCCTTTAAAAAAGAATTTGTGAGGTAACTATTTGTCTTTTGATATATATGCTCGTGAGTCATGAATAATGGAGCTTGAATATTATATAGATGATAAATTCTAATTAGTAGCGTTTTAAACACATTCCTA
>CM023949.1:27607087-27737260 GCA_013407115.1 Glycine latifolia | reverse complement strand
ATATATATATATATATATATATATATATATATATATATTGGTTAGTTAAAAATAAAAATAAAAACCCAAGAGCCAAGACTAGACATATCACATATGAAACTAGCGTAAACAAACTCTAGTGATCACCTAATAATATCATCAGACATCTAGCACTTTGACCTAATGATAACATATAATTAAAATAAACTTCGATGTTGGCAATTATTTAATTTAAAATTCTTCGGACTTAGAGCCGAACGAGGCATGTCTCTTACGAATATGAGATGTTGGCAATTACATGTAATGTATAAGATTACGTAGTAAAATAAAATTTGAATAGCTTGATCTACTATGAGTATGCATCTTCTATGTTTATGCTAGACTAGTATGCATCTTCTATGTTTATGCTAGACTAGTATGTATGTCTGCTCCCATTTTCTTATCAAGTTTTTAATTTTCTGTCTTTGTTTAGTCTAGATCATAGAGGTGGTGGACAATAAAACTATTAAACGCACGTTAACGTTTGTTGCTTTAATATGAATGTGAATTACTGTGTCGACGGCTTTAAGTGCTTCTTCGTTCTCTAAAAAAAAAAAGAAAAGTGTTTCTTCGTTTGCAGCCACATATATAGGGCCTCTTAATTAGGTGAAAGCTACGTCATGATTTGCGTTCTTGTTTAATTTAATTTAATGAAAAAAGGTTACATCTAATTGCCCTCCACTTCATAATTTAATGTTACTTTGACCTCTAAAGCTTCGAGAAAGCTACTATAAACATTGTTGATATTTGTGGAACATTAACGAACGTCTCTCACCATCGACGTGTATACAAGAAAAGAGGATGAAATACAAGCTAACTCTTTCGCTTTAAATAAATATTGTATTTGAATTGAAATTTCGATTTGATTACACAACATTACTCGTACAAGATGCTCTTAATTTTATTGACAAATGAATTGTGTTAAAATAATGGGAAACCCGCGTGATGAAACAAAGATATGGCAACAAGATTGGGTTTTGGAACTTCGAATTTTGCAGTGTTTTCTCATTATACGTACTTGGAAAATCCTTGTCTCTCTAAATTTTTTAAATAATAAAAAATAAAAGTTAAATATAGTTAATAAAAAAATTAATAATATAAAAGTAGTAAGAAATTAATGTAAGTTAAAAGAAAATTTTAAAATTTAAGAAATAGTTTAAAGGTAAAATTATTTAATGAAAGTGAAGAGTAGTTAGTGAGTGATTACTTAATTTTGGTTAGTGAATCAGTTCTAATATGCATAATTAAATATGATTAATTATTATTACTATTTTAATATTATTATGAATAAGGATAAAATGATCTTAAGAATGTGAAAACCAAAAATAACTACACAGAGTTGTATCCCATCCCATTTATATATTTGATAGATACCAGTTAGATGTGTTATAGTTTTGACGAAAAAACCCTTAAAAATTTTGGCCAAAAAAGAAAAACAATGATTATATTTGTCTTTTAAATTTTATTGGGAACAAATTTTAAAATTCAAATGTCTCCCTAAATTTGGAAAAAAAAATATAAGGATCTAATTAAGATAAAACGTGTAAGATGGAATAAGGTTAGTCCATATTTAGATTTTTTATTTAATATGTGAATGTCCGTAAGCTTTTGTTAAATAATTAATAACTTGAATAATTATTTTTAGTGGAGTTTTTTTTTCAGTTATATTTTTTATTTATAAAGTTTGAATTTAAAATTTTACTTAAAAAAAGAAATTAAATTCAGCACTACCACTTGTTATTCATATTTAGATATTTAGTGTTATAGGTTTTTTTTTATAGATGTAGTATAACTTAATTTAGATACACTTTTCCACAAACACTTGTATTAAAAAAATAGAATGAAATAAAAAATTAAAATGAATCAAACTTTTTAAAAAGGTAAAGGCAATGGACCGCGTGTGGCAAATGTATTAGCTTAAAAATATTGTAAGTTACAGCTTTTGCATTTTGTTTTTAATGAGTTATGCACTCTTGTAGCTTGGAATTTTTAAATTCTTGACGACCCTTTCAAGAATATGCCTCTGAGGAACACGTTGAAGGAAATGATAAATCTTAATAGTAGAAACAAAAGTTAATACCTAATCATGTCTTGTTCAATGGTTTCATTAGTATTTTTTATTAGTCAAAATGTTAGTTATTAGTTTACATTAATGTGTTATTTTATATTTTGCTCTTTATTACTTCACCTATGATCGAGTAAGCTATTTTTTATATTGGTAAATATTACGATAATTTCTACTGTATCTCCATTAATTTCGGGTATTAATGTAGTTGATCTTTCAATCAATAAAAATTAAGTTGTATTATTATAGTAACATTTTATAATTTAATGATAATTTTTTAAAATTTTAAATTTTGAAAAAATTGTTAGCAAAATATTAATTTAAAGCAAAGAAAAACAAATAAAAATATATCAATTAGCATAATAACAAGCAATATGTGACAACAAATCAAATCAAGAAAGTAATACAAAATTATGTAATTTTATACTTTGTCAATTTTTATATAATTTTATATGCAAAAAGTATATATAATTTTCTTTAGGTATTTTATATACTTTTGTTATCCTTTAGTGCTTTGTCAAATTTTTTTTGCATAATTTTAACATTTTAATTAAGTAAGAAATATAAAACAAATTAAGAATTAAATTCTCGTAAAAAAACTTAAGAAAATTATATAAAATGCCCGAAATTCATTGGTAAAATACAAAGATTTTAAAAAAAGATAAGAATGTAATTCAAAATTTTAATTTATCTAGTTTAACTAGTGATTTCAGATTCAAACCTTACTTAATTGCATTAAATATGTTATTTATATAGATAAACATAAAGGAAAAAAAAATGAGAGAAACTTGTTAAATAAATTGAAAGGGGAATGAAAATAAATAAATATATTGTATAATTTTTTATATATTATTAAAAAAATTACTCTATTATTTTTATTAACATAAATAATTTATTTTAAAATTAATATTTTCTGTATTTTTTTAAATATATTATGCACAAATTATTTAATTTCCTAGTAAATTAAAATAAAATAAAAAAATAAAAGTTATTATATTCCTCCCATCTCATGCTAATTTAGTAATTTGAAAGAAATTTTCCTGGAAAGCTCACACTAAAATATTATTTTTATTTATTTTATCTCAAATAAAAAATAAAAAATTAATATTTTATTTCATCTTTATACTTTTTCTTTGCATTAATTAAATTTTTAATCCTTTAATTTTTTTATATTATAATTTTTAGTCTCTCAAAATTTTTAACAACTTTTAGTCCTCCATTGTTTTTTATCATAATTTTTAGTCCTTTTAAAAGTTTTTTTTTTCTATTTTTAGTTTCTTATTTATTTTTGTTGTACAAATTAGTCCCAAATATAAATAAATAAGGGATTAAAAATTGACAAAAGAACTAATTTCAAAAAATAAAAACAAATAAAAGACTAAAAGTAATAAAAAAAATCAAAAGAGTAAAAATTCTGACAGAAAATTGATGAATGAGTAAAAGTTATAAAAAATTTGAGAGATTAAAAATTAAAATCTAGAAAAGTTGAGAGGCTAAAAATTTTATAATTTTTTTTGCTCTAATTCTATTTATTAAACAGAACATAAAAGTTATTTAAAAACGATGAAATTTTAAATGATCAATTAGAAAATCGTCCGATTATAAAAATATATTAGAAAAAAAAGAAGAAAAAACAAATTCTTATAAATATATATACTGTAGTCTTTTTTAAAATGATATACTCTAGTCTCGTATGACTAACTTTTACGTTTTTATCCTTGTTTTGCTCTATATTTTATTATATATATTTATATATCACATCCATTTTTTTTTCTTTATTCTTTTTCTTCATTTACCCCCGATATGCCCAAAAATTCCACGTTTACCATTTCTCGAAAGAAACTTATCCGTGATGTAAGCAGTGAGAACTGAAGTAAGTTTTCACAATCTTTGTTTAGACCATAGTTATTTCTACATGATAATATTTGAGTCCGATAAAATCAATATAAATATAATTGTATATTTAAAAATTGAAATACTAAATTTTAATTAAACTAAAATAATATCACCCAAGCTGAAATAATATATTTATTTTATATATATTCAATTTTTTTTTTGTTTTTATCATTCTTATTTGTTTCCTTTTTATTTCTTTCGTAATCGTACGTGTTTTAGATTTGACTATTCAGTATAAAATAATTAACAGTTATATTTTGTTAATTGTGTTGTCATTAATATTTACATTATTATGTTATATTTAAAAAATTATATGAATTTATAAATGAATAATTTTCTCATAACAATTTATTTTTAACATTTAATTAGAATTCACTCATAGAATAAATGGTTTTTTCACTGCACTATTTGAGATGACGGAAAGACAGGAGAGAATAAGCAGCTGTAAACAGGGCATGCAATATAATTATTAAATTTATAATCATTATTTTAAAATAGTTTCTAATTAATTAATAATGTAAACTCATTTTAAAATGATAATAATAATATTGTATCGAAGTTAAATTCTATGTTTTACTCTCACGTTTAATTAAAATTTTATAATAATATTTTCTTTGTTAAATTTAAAAATATGATTTTACATATTACAATTTTGCTGTATATACAATGTATAAATTATACATTATTAACTAGTGCCTGTTTTATGAGATTGTGTTAAAAAAAAATTCTTTTTAATTTCATATTATTGAATTTTTTCTGAAAGAAAGCAAAATAGTGTGAAAAAAATAAAAACAGAAATACAAAGGAAATTGAAAATTGTGGCCAGGAGGAGGATCACTATCGTTGGAGACGTGGATACCGTCAAATGTCGTGCCATAGTTACAGTAGAAGAAGATTGATTCAATGGTGAGCGTAGGAGAAAAGGAAATTGAATTTCATTTCTGGTTGCAAATTGGTTGCCTCCTCCACTCTTGGAATTGTTCGTGGCTGCAAGCACACGAAGGGATGCGAGGGGGGCATTTTTTATGGTTATCTGATTATTTATTTTTCTTATCTTGATTTTTGATTTAGAAAAGGTTCCAAGCACACCAGGAGAGTTGTTTAATTTAATTTAACCCTGTATTTACCAGTCCATGGATCCACATGTTTGTAGTATATTGACAATCATTCGTTTTCTCACAATAATCAAATGTTGGGCTAGTAGGTTATTTAAAATAAGTCATTTTTTTATGTATTTATTTAAACTGTTTTTACTTGAATATTTTTTACTTTTTTTAAAAATAAATCTTATCTATTTCTTAAAGATACTTATATAAAAACCTTTTTTAAAATTACTTTTTTAAGTTGAAAAATTGACCTGGTTTTATGAAATCTAATAAGATTTAATCGAAGTCACACTCGATTAGTTAAACAATATACTTAATTATAATTTCTTTAATATCTATTTTCGATTGTTATGAATAAAAAAAAATATAATTTTAGAATTGAAAATAATAATTTCAATTTATGACTTAAAGACTAATTAAAGAAAAAAAATGTTTTCAGTATAAACTTTATTTAAAGGTGTAGTGTCTATAATGTCCCTAATTTGAGCGGAAAATTATTAAAATTTCTGATATCATATTTCGTACTTTTATATGTTAAAATACTCACTATTACTAACAAAACAACATTAATAAGATAATACAACAAAGTATAAAAAATAATATTAATATATATACACATACAAATTAATATTGTATCTATATATTTATTAACTTATTAATGAATTTAGTATCATTAACATTTTTTTAGGGGAGTATCATTAATATCCTAAAACATACTAATTTATATTTATTAATATTCATTTTAATATTTTATTTATATATTTACTAATTAATAAATATATAAATAAAATATTAATAAATATAAATTAGTATGTTTTAGGATATTAATGATATTAAATTAATTAATAAGTTAATAAATATTTGTTGGGCAAAAAGCTTGGGTGACTAAAAGTTTAATTAACATGTTTAAAAAAATGTGATTGAAAAACTAAAATTTCACTAAAAATGATTAATTAAATTTTTCGATAGATGTTAGTTTTTGATAAAATTGATATATATTTCGTATAATAATATGATAATAAAAAAATATTAATAAGTTTAATTAAGTTTTGTTACATATGTGTCAAATAATATATTAACATTATGTTTGATTAGAGAGAAAATAAAATATAATAGAAATAAAGATGTATTTTTTTAAAGATAAAATAGAAGGAAAAAAAGAGAATCAATTCAAAGGATTGTCATGTAAGATTTGTGTTTAAGTGAAAATAATTTATTTAGTAAAAAATATTTGATTTTTATTGAATATAAAATTTCTTTATTTCATTGATGGTTACGAATTGCAAACTATATTAATTTTTAATTGAATAAATTAGAAGACACTGTGATATCAGGAAAAAAAGTTATAAAATACTATAATTGACATAATAAATTAATTATATAAAAGCGTTATACTATTAGTTTATTATAAAAGTAATATAAGTCTGGCTGGCTCGTGAGTCATATGTGAGATGTACCTGTTTCTCTGTCCACTCGTTGTTCTTGTCACGGAGTTGTATATATAAAAGAGGTCCCATTCTCACTTATTCGAAAACCACGACCTCAACACATATTTGCCTTTGATCTTCTTGTCTCTACTGCTTTTATTTGCAAACACACAATTAACGATGGATGCTCTCTCCAACGGCCACGACTCTTGCTTCTTCAAGATGCCCCCGATCAAGTTCACAAAGCTCTTCATCAATGGGGAATTTGTTGATTCCCTTTCAGGTTTTTAATTAATATACTTATGCCTCCTCTCTCCTTTATCTACCTATATATATATGTTCTTTTATTGCTCTTCATCTCTCTTTTTCTTTATAACTAGCTTTTTTATGTGGAAAAAGTTATTCCTACGCTGTATTTTTTGGTGCATAAGTGGACAAAAAGAAGTTAAAAGTATGACCAATGATATAATGAAAAATATAGAGACAGGGAAAATGAGATAAAGTGAAGGACTAAATTTAGATGCATGTTATGTTATGAAAAATCTAGTTGATTACTCGGGATGGGTCTCCCATCTTGTACTGTTCTGTAATTCAAATCAGAATTCCATCTCAATAATACATGCTCATGTTTAATTTAAATTTTTATTATACATGTTATGAGATAAAACTTCAATTTTGATTAGAAAATAACACTAATAACACTTAAGAAATCGCATTTTAATTTTGTCTTCCAGTAAAACGGAAGAATATTTGGATGTATAATGATAAGATTCTCTCTGCTAATCCTATTCATCCTTCTCTTTTTTGCTTTCTCTCTTTTTTAGACTCAATATCTTTCGTGTAAAAATGAAATAATATGAAGGTCTTTGTTAATCAACAAGAACATTAGGTTAAAGAATTAGAAAAATAAATTATTTATTATGAACAAATTTTATGTTTTTTAATAAAAAAAATTAATTTCTTAACTAATATCATAAATACTAAGCTACAAATCCAAAGATAGATGAGTTGGAAATTCCCTGTATAGCTTAGGTTTATTCAATGGTTTGTGTAAAGCGGTGAATAGATAAGAGTTGCCCACTTGATCCAGCCTTTGCTCTCAACCATGCAACATACTGTAATATTCATGAAGAAATAATTTTTATTTTAATTCCGAAAATTTAAAAACAAAAGGTCAATAAGTAGTTCCTACTTTAATTTTGATAATGTATACTTATAACAATAATGAGTACGTTTATCTCGAGGTTTGAAAATCTAGTCTATATAACTAAAAATTTATGAATGTTATAATTTCATGTTTGTTATGAGTTTTAAAAATTATTTATAGGTATTGACTATGTTATAAATGTAATAGTAACACTTTTGGTATATATTAATAAAAATAAAGTTAGAATTTAAGATCTCGTAAACTATTCGAATTCTCTACCATTAGATGAATCCTAGTGAATCATTGATGTACAAATTTAAGATTTCACACCAATTATGTATCAATATCTTTGACCGTAAAATGGGTGAGTTTATTTTGATTCTCGTTTATAATGAAAACATACGTAACGGTTATATCTTGAAAGCTCCCAAAGGTGAAAAATGCACCATCACAGGTATCAATTGGAATGGCTAATATATCAAGTTATCAACCAAATATTCAAGTGATGAAAAACTTTTTTTTCTTTAAATAAATTGTGAAAACCTTCCTGAGTTTTTGTGCTCTTTTTTATTTTGTTGCTTTCCTTTTTTATTTATTATCTAGTATTTATTTAATTTTTGTTTATAAAAATGGAAAAAACAGGGAAGGAGTTTGAAACGAAGGACCCTAGGACAGGGGAAGTGATTACAAGAATCGCAGAGGGAGCAAAAGAAGACGTGGATGTTGCTGTCAAAGCGGCACGTGTTGCTTTCGACTATGGTTCATGGCCCCGTATGCCCGGCGCTGTACGTTATCATTTCTCCATTTTTTCTGTATAACTGTTGTGTTGTGAGTTATGACAATTAATTTGTGGGTTTCAATAATTAATCTCACTCCATTTTGGGTAAGGAATCAAAGTACGTACGAAAATTTATTAAGAAAAATGCGTCTAGTACTCCCTCTTTGGTAGTGTAAGAAAAGAAAGTAGAAACACGCTCGTGTTCTAATTATAAGGCCTAAATCTACATAAAAAAAGGTCTACATTCAAACTGTAATTTTATTTTTATTTTTATTTTTTTATTATAAATTCTTTAGTTGAGTTTGATTTTGAGAGTTGACATTTATTTGGTCTCTTTTTAATAAAGTACAATCTAGAATATCTCAACGTTAATTTGTTTCTTTTACAAAACATCCTTCATTAACATTAATTTTGAAATGATAGGCGAATGTGACAGTGATAGAAACATAATTCATTTGGTTAGTCTTTTCACAAGAATAGTTTTGAGAAAACCAATTAAGATAAATGTAATGCTTTTAATTAAAACAATTAAATTTTTAATCTTGATAAATTAATTAATTAGACTTTATAATATATATCGGATAAAGTATTACTAAAAATTATAGCTACTACTATAATAAAAAAATATATGAATTATTTTAAATATAGAAAAAATTGATCATATAAAAATTCTCGGTTTTGATATCTTAACTAATTATCTTTGACCTGTTTTCTGAATTAAAATCTCGAACTGGATTCTAAAAGATGCTGGTTAACTTCATCTTGCTTCCTTTCAGAAAAAAAACTTCATCTTGCAATGCGGGCTCATTCAGTATCATTTATTGATCTGACTACTTTTCTCCAATAAACTTCTCATCAATCTTATCGTGTTCATTAATGATTGTTGTTTCGTATTGATATTTTCTTCCCACTTGTTGGATGGCTGGTTCTAGAGCCAGCTTCGATCCTAGCATGATTCACGGGTCATCCGTCGGTCCCTGTGAGTCTGTGACTTTGATTGACACGTATGAGCGTGTTTGAGTTTTGAGAATGCGTCAAATCATATTATTGAACGGAAAAAATGAATTTTCTAATGAAAAATTAAAGTGTTAATTTTGCGTTCTGTCTAAGAAAATGCAGACACAAACGCGCAGTCATATATATATATATATATATTTTTTTTTTTTTTGTATTTATTAAATTTTTTTTAACTAAATGTTGGCATGCATGCATTGCATGGTTGATCATATTTGGGTTCGAGGGTAACGATATAAAAGCTAGTACGTGTTGGGTAACAAGTCGATTAGCCTGATTTTTACGTTAACTTTAACAAAAAGACGCAGAAGCGTATATTATATATATGATGGATATATACTATAATTAAATTCATATAAGACGCAGAAGCATATATATGATAAATAAATTTAATTAAAATACATTGCAATATATATTTTTTACATTTTCATATTATTAAAATTAAATTTTTTTACTATAACAACTTTAAAAATCCTATGTAAAACGCTATCTAATTAGTTAACAGTATAAAAATAACAATATATTAAAATTCATCTTAAAAAAATTTGAAGAACCCTCAATTATAATAGAAACACACAGTAATAGATAAGCGGCTAATTAATTAGTACAAATGATTGATTTTTTTATTAATTAATTGCTTTTATTTTAAAAATAATTAATTGTATTTTAGGATATTATTTAATTGCTAATGATTGATTTTGAGATTTCTTAATTCTATTAAATAATCATTCAAATAGATAATATTGGTCAGTTTATTTAAACTTATTTATTAAAAATTTCTAATGATTAAAATTATAAAGATTTGTAATTAAAAAAAATCAAAACTATACGACTTAAGCTTTTTTTCTTCTTCCATTTATTAATTAATCTCAGCTGACCATGAAATTGAAAATTAAAACAATAGCGGACCGCGGGAACCTAGATTCTTTTCAAGGCTTGTTCGGTTGTTGAAAGTATTAAAAATTTCACATGGATCTCACACTTTCATACATAACTTGACTTAAAAAATATATTCTCAACTTCATTTTTTTTCTGTTATACCGAACGGTACATAAGTGACACTGATAGGGAAAATATATTTTCCATTTCAGAATATTTAAAATTTTAGCAAATTATTTTATTTCAATATAGTTGTTATTTTAAAAATTATGAAAGTTATTTCTGTTCAATTTTATCTGTTTAATAAATTTCTCAAATAAACTAAAATAAAATGAAATAGAATATTAATTAATTTATAGAATTTTGAATAGTTATTAAAAAAATTAGTTAATTACAGTCGCATTTTTTAACTGTAATTACTTTATATTTTTTCTTGAATTATATATGTATTTAATATTGCTTATAAAAGAAGATTATTAAAAATTAATATATGAAATATTTAGGCTAGTTGAATAATAAAGTTTATACTTTGTGAATCCTGTTGAAAATCACCTTATCAAAGAGCACAAGTGGAACAAGGGAGGGGAAGGTAAAGCATTAAACTATCTCTTACACGAAGAATTTAAGTCTGTTATAAATTGTTTGTAAAAAAAGAAATTGGGTTAAACTATTTTAAAACTAATTGCAAACTATTGTTATAATATTTTTTAAAAAAATTATTGAAATAAGCTGAAAAATTATTTTAACGTACTATAAAGTATATTCACAAGTTTCTATCTTTTGAATTGACTACTCAGAGAAAAAAAACTTTTGAATTGACTATAAAACTAAATCAATGTTCATGACTTAGTCAGACAATTGCATTTCAGATCCTGTAATTAATAACAAAGCTCCCGACCAAGCTCTAGACTTGGTTACTTACTGCGTGATAATTTTGATATTATATGTAGTAATGAATCCTCGCATAAAAAATAAATTGTCATTAGCAACCAAATGGATATTTTGCGTTTAAAGGGGAGGGTTGTGGTTGTTATGACTTGTTAATGTTCATCCTCTTTCGCAACATAGTTCATACTTTGACATGGTTTGAAAATCAGGAAAGAGCAAAAATTATGATGAAATGGGCAGACTTGGTTGATCAGAACATTGAGGAAATAGCAGCATTGGATGCCATTGATGCTGGAAAGTTGTACCATTGGTGCAAGGCTGTTGATATTCCTGCTGCAGCAAGTACTATCCGATACTATGCAGGTGCTGCAGATAAAATTCATGGAGAGGTCTTAAAAGCTTCTAGCGAGTTCCATGCTTATACTTTGCTAGAACCAATTGGTGTTGTGGGACACATTATTCCTTGGAACTTCCCTAGCACCATGTTTGTTGCCAAGGTTAGTCCTTCCTTGGCTGCTGGTTGCACAATGGTCCTCAAGCCTGCTGAACAAACACCTCTCTCGGCCTTGTTTTATGCTCACCTTGCTAAGCTGGTATATACCTTCAACAAATGCTTCATTTTCTTATCAAATGTAATTGACATTGACAAGTTAACTACTAAAGTCTAAGTTGATTGATGTTCCTTGCTTTTATGTTTTGAAGGCTGGAATTCCAGATGGAGTGCTTAATGTAGTACCCGGATTTGGCCAAACTGCAGGTGTTGCAATAAGCTTACACATGGACATTGATAAGGTAACTCAAATGTCAAGCATTTGGAAATTGGAAGTATGTTATGAGTCCTACATTGATTGAGTGGAATAAAAAACTTAATTTGATACTTAAGTTATTAGTCTTTTGGGTTGAACTCTCTTTTTGTGCTTAAGTCAGAATAATTGGTGCTTTTGTTGAGAGGTGGGACAAAAAGGCCTACTTATATACAGGCTAAATTAAGGTGCAATGTACTGAATACTGATAAGTAACCACCTAATGGACTAGTCAATTTGGATTTATCTCTTCTTTGTTTAAGTCATAACAAAGTACCATAACCAATGTAATTGGCTGATTGTGAATTTTTTATTTGTGCATATGTAGGTAAGCTTTACCGGTTCGACAGAAGTGGGGCGTGAAGTAATGCGTGCTGCAGCTAATAGTAATTTGAAACCAGTTTCACTTGAACTAGGAGGCAAGTCACCCGTCATAGTTTTTGATGATGCTGATGTAGATAAAGCTGCTGAACTTGCTCTCCTGGGCATCCTATTTAATAAGGTGAAATTTCTTTCGTGAAATCTAATTCCTTTTGACAAAGTAGTCCAATTGTGCATATTGCAACATTTAATTTTCTTGTTGATTTCAGGGAGAAATTTGTGTTGCGGGCTCCCGTGTGTTGGTTCAAGAAGGAATCTATGATGAATTTGAGAAGAAATTGGTGGAGAAAGCAAAAGCTTGGGTGGTTGGTGATCCTTTTGATCCTAAAGTTCAACAAGGGCCTCAGGTATGAACTTAGTAGCACAATTATGTCTACATTTGTTTTCTCTAGTGACCCTCTAATTATTGAAACAGAAATGAGTAGTAAAAATATGAAAATCATTTTTCTCCATTGGCTTATTGTCTTCATGTTGTAGGTTGACAAGAAGCAATTTGAAAAGATTCTTTCCTATATCGAGCAAGGAAAGAAAGAAGGGGCAACCCTTTTGACAGGGGGAAAAAGAGTAGGCAACAAGGGTTACTACATTGAGCCTACAATTTTCTCCAATGTTAAGGTGAATTTTAACTCCACAAAAGTATGAAATAAGGTTCCTGCAGAATAATTGGATAACTAACCATCAAATTGTCTTTTGCTTTTTATTCACAATATCTTGTTTAGGAGGACATGCTCATAGTAAAAGATGAAATATTTGGCCCTGTGATGGCTTTGATGAAGTTTAAGTAAGTTATTATAAATCTATTTATTTATTCTTACTATTGACTTAATGTCATCCTTGAAAATGTTTGTGAGTTTGGTCATGAATTGTATAAATGAACAACAGGACTATTGAGGATGCAATTAAGATTGCCAACAATACAAGATATGGCCTAGCATCAGGCATTGTGACAAAGAGTTTGGACACAGCCAACACTGTGTCAAGGTCCATTCGTGCAGGCATTGTTTGGATCAACTGTTACTTTGCCTTTGGGAATGACATTCCTTATGGAGGGTACAAGATGAGTGGATTTGGAAGAGATTTTGGAATGGAAGCCCTACACAAGTATCTTCAAGTTAAATCTGTTGTAACTCCCATTTACAATTCTCCCTGGCTTTGAATATCTTTTTGTGTTGCGTGGGTATAAACATGAGCAATATGGAAGCTTCTTTACACATATACTTCATCAGATTAACAAAATTGGGGCAAGTAATGCTACATACCCTACCAGTTCTTTTTATGGAGTTTGATTTGTATGTATTGTTAGTATATATATTTTTTATATGCCAATAAAAAAGTTATAAAAAGTAGATATAAATTTTAAGGTAATTATTGTAAAAATCAACCCATTTATCATTATTGGATAATACAAAATCACTTCTTTACGGGTATGTCGTATTTAATATTGCATTGCCTTGTATTTGGTGCTATGTTTTTTTGTTCTTCTTTTCAGTCTCACTCGGTTTATTTTAATCCATTTTGTTCTAATGCTCAATTATTTGTCATGATTTAGGTACTGTCACGTTCATGTATCTTCAATTGTTTCATAGTTTTGTTAGATATGTTTACTCTCTTCATTTGATTTCAGTTTGGATCTTGTGGTTGTCAAAGCAGTCATACCAATAACGGGCTTGGTCCAGTTAGTATTACTAGCTTGTTTTATTGTTTAACACGAGTTTCTGATAATAATTTGTTTAATATTCGAGTAGTAAAAATAGCAATAGAAATCAATAAAAAAACAATTCCCAAATCAATTAACATTAATTAAATTAATCCATATCCCTTCTCCTTTCTAATTCCATCTTTTATTTGTTTTATTAATTGATTTATATAAACGTTTTTTTATAGGATATATTACGTTAGTTAAATGATGCTTGGGGTGTTCATATATTTTTATATTATAAATTATATTACAACGAAATTGTTACGATTGAGCGAGCATTCGTTCCCAAAAATTGGTTATTAGATTATAAAAATAAAATAAAAAGGGATAAATGTGTTCTAAAAAATAGATATAAGGTTGTATATGATAAGGTTGTTAGTGATAGCTTTTTAGATTTGCTTTATATCTATTTTTGGGAAGAATTTATGAAACCCTAAAATTTTCTATTCAGTAATTATAATTTCTAAAATAAGGTTGTTAGTGATAGCTTTTTGGATTTCCTTCCTACATGGTTATCATGAACACCTTATCAAATATAATTATTTTCCAAAAAATATTTACATATTAATAAAGATTATTATTATTAGTTATTTGGATCTCCTTTCTAATTTGTTATTGAGAAAGTCTTGCCAAATAAAAATTATTAAAAATTCAAAAATATTAACAAACACTCATTTTTTTTCCTTCCAAAAGAATTGTGTAACTTTGACTTTTAATTGTATCCGAGAATACGTAAGAGCACGGTTGTTCAAGTTAAAAAGATAAAAGAAATGTAATAGTAATAAAGATCGTTATTTTCATTTAAAAATATAATATTGTTGTCTTTTAAGGGATAAAATAAAAAATTTCAAAGTGATATTAATATTACACATTTAATTATAGATAGCTTTCTTTTCTTTAAAGGTTTTTGTATCATTTTTAAAAATAAATGTTAGTGCCAATTCTTTTGTCTTTTTTTTTTTATAAAAAAAATCAACTTTTGTCATACCGTGATAATCTTGGTTGCGACAGTCCATGATCTGGCATGTACAATTTTAGTCCATCAAATTTGATAATTAATTGTGCAATTTTAGTTTTCCAAATTTTATAATTGTATTTTTATATTTAATATCTTATATCATAGTAAAATTTATAAATGAGTATAATATGGTAAATAATAATTTTTATTTATTAATTTATATTTCTTTAGAAGTATATGAAAATATCAATGATACTATTTTATAAACTAAATATTAAGTATAAAGTATATGTTATTAAATATATGTGTAACAAATGTACTAAGTAGTACGTTCGATGGTAAATGTACTATTATTATTTAGTACTAAATATAGCAAATGCATTATGAAATGTTTCTTTTATTTGTAGAAATCAAACTTAGATATAAAAAATTTATAATAATTGGTGCATGTTTTTAGATCAACTGAGGAGTTAAACCTTTTTATATACTAATTATATATATATATATATATATATATATATATATATATATATATATATGATATTAGCAATAATTATAGAGTAGTATTTTTAGTTCTGTTTACTTATTTTTCAATTTTGATTTTTTTAAAATTTAAAGCTAACAATTATAATAAAGAGGAGCGTTAGCGTTACACTCTTTAACATACTTTTAGTGACACACTTTTTCTATTAGTTAAAATTCATGAAAAATTGAACTAAAATTCAGAAGAGAAAATTATTAAATAAAATGTAAAATGCAAATTTTTTTTATAATTTTCAATAAATTTTAACTAATAAAAGTACATTAGAGAGAATATTTCACATATAAATAGTAAATGCATGATAACCAATTGGTCAATAATCAATGCATGAATTAAACTATTTATTAATGACACCATTGATATTCATTATCCATCCCTTAATACATAGCAAATTAATAATAAATATAAATTTAAAATCTAAATTCTATTAAATGTCCCACTAATAATAAACATGCATTTAAATTAAGTGTATCACTAATTAACAAAATTTATCAAATAAATTAAAAGTAAAATATCTATTTGTTTTTGTCTAAAGTGCTCTAATAATGCATGAAAAAATATTTCTTATTTTATACTAAGAGGTTTATATATATAAGAAATAAATGATAGTAATCTTTTGTCCTAATTATAAGAAACATATAATTACTTTCAAATGTTTTAATCAATATACTAATTAAGGAAATAAATGTTAAAAGTTTTTATTTATTTTGGGGTACATAAAAATGTGCTCCATATGATTTCTAATAAAAATTGTCTTTTTTTAATTTCTCAACCAATATCCAACAAGCCCTCTTTATTTTATACCTTTAATTTATCGTAAAGTTTAGTAACGAGATATCACCCATTTTCATGAGAAAATGAGTATATTTGTTGAACTTTTTTTTTTTGTTGAAAGCAAATATTCCCATCTATCAAATGTACGTACTAAACCTTGTTAATATATTTTGTTGAACTATTAACAATATACTACTCCTTAATTGGATGAAAAAATGATTCATTAAATTATAAATAATATCAATATATCTAATCACCACTTAAATGAATTAATTATATGAATAGTCCTAAAATATAATTTAAATTTATAATAATATTAATTAAAATAAATTAATTTAATAAATTTTATTAATTTTGATGAATTATGTATTTATTTATTTTATATATGATTAGAGGTAATATCGCAAAATATTTTTAAAAAATAATCATAGATATAATAAAATTAATTATTGGGAATTAGATAAGTGATTGTTGTTTTAAATATAAACACCCTCTATCATGTGGTAGAATATAATAATATCAAAAGATTATAATATAAGCGCTCGTTTCTTTTCTTCTAATATATAAAGGATGTGCTCTAAAGTCCTTTGATAATTGCTCAGCTTGCTTTGTCACCCACTTTGATCACTTTGGCCACCCTGCTTTCTCCTCCAAAATGCCCACCATCAAGTTCACCAAACTCTTCATCAATGGAAATTTTGTTGATTCACTTTCAGGTTCATTATCTTTACTTACTATACCCCGATTTCTCTTTCTATTATTTTCCTTTATTAATTGCTCTTCACTTCAGGTTCTTTCTTTCTGGATTACAGTGCTCCCTCCTATTCATTCATCTTTGCAATTTCCACCCCTCTGTTTTCGCATTAAGGTGGAACAATAAACCAGATAAAATAGCACACATGCATAAACTCTATAGATAGTTTTGGAGGAAAACTTATGTTGCATAGTGTTCTGTTTTATAAATAGGGATGTCTAGTAAAATTGCTAATATGTTGATATTTGATCAAAACTTTCTTTAAGGTATTTACGAGAAATATATCTCTGGAGATGTTGATCACTATGCACATTAATACCAACCAATGGAGGTGAGGTGTGTACACAGTGACAGCTAAAAAAGAGAGGGTTTAGGATGTACTCACCTTGTAGTTTTAACCACTTATTTATAGAGATTACGTCTAGGGTTTGTTGCTGTCATATCTAGGTTAGAATCAGTAGTTGAGATTCTCTTGGATACTGTTGAGATTCCGACTTAAACTGTTTCCTCTTAGTTGTTAGCCCTTCTTGGGCCTTCTATAATATGAGTATTTGTCATGTCCGTAACAGTTGCCCCTCAACCCGGTAATCTGGTAGTCCGGATTGTCGGGGTGCATATTATGTTGAACTTCCTGTGCATCACATTTGATCGTCATCCGGGTTTCGGGATTTATCTGTTTTAACAACAGATTTTTCTCCTAACCTGGATTATTATGAGAGAAGGAACACACTATTTGATTTTTGATAAATGAACTCAAAACACTTTGAGTTCTCTTCAATGAAATCGAACATAATTTTGAAATTTATTTTCATATTAATATATGAACTTAAACACTTTTAGAGTTCTATTCAATGAAATCAGACATAATTCCGAATTTTATTTTCACATTAACATATGACACACCCCACACCTTGATTATGTCGTTCATATTATTGTGCACAGTGATCCATTGATTTCTAGGATATCTCTCCCATAGGTACTTGAGAGAGGACAAACAAATCTGACATTAACATACCAGTCACATGGCTGGACATCTCTATCCCTAGGACAGAACACATAGGGTTAATGGTTAAATCGAAAGTAATGAATTGGTTGATCCACTTATTACATTTTAGGATTAGCTTTGCCTCCATATATTCTCAAATCTTAATCATGCATGCCCACTAACAATATTTATTTATTTAGACTCAAAACTAATCATACAGAGTCACTTTAATTAGTTCACTTGTGCTGTTTATGAAATAATTACTTTTTAAAAACTTCAGAATATATAACAATTAAACTCTTATATTATTACTTCCTCCCTCCCAAAATAATTATTGTTTTAGGTTATTTTACACATAAAAAATAATTAAATAAATGAAAGAAAGTAATAATTTTATAAAATTGATTTTAAATCATCGTTAATTCATTTATAAATTTTATAATTCATCATTAATATATATTTTCTTTGTCCTATTATAATTATCGTGGAATAACTATCATGTTCACTTTTGAATGTAAAACATTAATTACTTTTTTTTATTTATATCTCTTATATTATAATATTAATGTTGAAACACAAAACCTATAAATAAATTAATAATGATATAAAATTAATTTTATAAGATTATTATTCTCTTTTATCTATTTATTATTTATGTAAAATAATTTAAGATAATAATTATTTTGTGATGGAGAAAATAAGAGATATAAATAAAAAAATTCATATTATATTAAAACTTAAAATAATAATTATTTTAAGATAAATTATAGTGAAATTGGAGGACTATATAACAATTAAAAGCTCCCATGTTGTTTGATTGGCAGAATCCTG
The DNA here is from genome assembly GCA_013407115.1 of Glycine latifolia. Taxonomy (NCBI): domain Eukaryota; kingdom Viridiplantae; phylum Streptophyta; class Magnoliopsida; order Fabales; family Fabaceae; genus Glycine; species Glycine latifolia. Next base: position 27,718,316 of record CM023949.1, on the reverse strand, counting down.
GCGTATTCTGCCGTATTTTATTGCCCTCATAGAATATATTTTTTTCTTACCAAACACACTTATATGAAAGCAAGAAATGAAAATTTTCTTTTGAAACGTGCGTTTTCTTTGTCTTGGATGATACATTTGTCACGGACGCGACTGATATGATTTTGCAAATTCGATTTTTTATAATATACGTATTTTCTCTCTCTTTTGTCTCCGGAAATAGAAAAGTTGACAAGACATAACCAAAGAAAAAAGTAATTTGTTTTGTTTGTTCTCAAGATTAATGAATCAACCACTAAAGTTATTTGTTTTGTAAGATTGATGATAAAGCCATTATGATTATTTTTATGGGTGAGAAAGTGATTATGTTGCTTCTCTGTGTCTAACTTTGTTTATATTTCTTTAAAAAAACGGGAAGAATGAACAGGAAGAGAGTTTGAGACAATAGACCCAAGAAATGGAGAAGTGATTGCAAGGATCGCAGAGGGAGACAAACAAGACATTGACCTTGCCGTAAATGCATCTCGTCTGGCTTTTGATCACGGTCCATGGCCTCGCCTGCCCGGAGTTGTATGTTATCATTTCTTTCTTTTCTTCCTAAAAAATAAGCCTACCATTTTTCATTCAATTTTAATTGTTAGTTACTTTAAGAAGCCGATAAATATATTTATTATTATTCAAAAATTATTTCCCGATTTGGTAACATGTCAGAAAATAAAGAATGGTAAAAAAGGTTAATGGGACTCATGTTTTTAATTTGTTCATATTTGAGAGACTAGAGAGTAAGCTTTGATTATTTATGTAACTAAACTATGAGATTATCTTTATTTTTACACAATTGTTTAATTATAGATATTTATACATATGTAATAAGTGTATTGACTTTCATCATAATTATTACTTTAAACATCATATCTACCATATTTTGTAAATTACAGTAGTTAGTAGGGGAAATTTGTTCACACAGAGCTGTGAGTTAGGTCAGGTGAGGGCATGAGATGGGGGCCAGCCAATCAGCCACACTGTTTCCCCAGACGTCGAGGGACATTTATAAATTAACATTATTTTCTCTTAAATGATAAGATATTTTAACAAATCAAGGTCTACTAAAATAATACAAATTTTCTTTATCTTTATCTCTGACCATCTAAAACATATTCACTCCATTGAAATATCAATATAATAATTATTAAAATATTATTTAATTAAAGTTCGCATATATAATTTAATTTACTGAAAGCATCCTTAATTCCTTATTCTCTGGATGCTGACATAATTAAATGATTAAATGATGTGATTTTAAGTGATTATATAATTTTAAAAACTTTTAATCTTGATTTTATGTTATACAAACTTTTACGTAGCTAATTAATTAGATATAAATTTAAAATTGTTTATCATAAAAGTTAATAATTTTATTATATATGTCCATGATTATACGACAATATAATTTTTATATTAATTTTTAATTAAATTTATGTATAGTTTTATGTTTTAAATTTATTTTTTCACTTTTGAAAAAAAAAACGTTTTTGCACTAATAGTTTGTTCATTTGGGATGAATGTATGTTCATAATCTGCAAATATCCTTTTGGTCAAATGTATGTTTGTTTTTAAAATTTTCAATTATTTTACACAAAAAGGGAGTTCTATATTACTTTTTCCACTTATTCCCTCTTTAACTATATTACTTGTGAATTTGAAATTTCCATGTTCTTTTGCAACACATTAAATGTACAATGTTAATTGTATGTTTGTTTTAAAGTTTTTCAATTACTTACACAAAAAAGGGAGCTCTGTTAATTGTCAATTTTGATGTTCTTTTGCAACACATTAAACTTGACATGATGGGCCAATCAGCAAAGAGCAAGGATAATGATGAAATGGGCAGACTTAATTGATCAAAACGTAGAAGAAATAGCAGAACTAGAGGCCATTGATTCTGGAAAGTTGTACAATCAGCTTAAGACTCTTGAAATTCCTGCAGCAACAAGTACTATCCGTTACTATGCAGGTGCTGCAGATAAAATTCATGGTGAGGTCTTAAAACCTGCACGTGAGTTCCATGCATATACTTTACTTGAACCAATTGGTGTTGTGGGACATATCATTCCCTGGAATGCCCCTACCACCATGTTTTTCGCCAAGGTTAGCCCTTCCTTGGCTGCTGGTTGCACCATGGTACTCAAGCCTGCTGAACAAACACCTCTTTCAGCTTTGTTTTATGCTCATCTAGCTAAACTGGTATGTATATATTCAACAAAAATAACTACTATCGATACTTTCTTTCTGTCATATTCTTTCCAACACATTCTTTATTAGTTAAAATTGATTTAACATTTGGTCCCTGTATCTCTGCAATCTTTCTGTTTTAGTCCTTATACTTAGAAATTACTTGTTTTAGTCGTTATACATACATTTATTAACTCATTTTAGGCCTTACAAGTACACTTTTAATTTGTTTTTAGTCCCTATAATTTTGGACAACAAGAACTAAAACGAATTAAAATGTATGTTAGGATTAAAATAAGTGTTTTTTAGATACAAGAACTAAAACATGATTGTACATGTAAGTAATTAAATCTTTGAATTTTATTAAAACTTACAGAATTATAATTAATAACTTCTTAAACTAGAAGCGAGACTTACACAATTTAGTAATTGTTAATAAATTTCAGCTAATAATAAAAAAGTGTGTCTGAGAGTATATATATGTTGTTAACTTTTGTAATTGGCATTTACAAGTTAATTGATTTTCCTTGCTTTTTATATTTTGAAGGCTGGAATTCCAGATGGAGTGCTTAATGTAGTACCTGGATTTGGCCCAACTGCTGGTGCTGCATTAAGCTCACACATGGACATTGATAAAGTAACTTAAATGTCAAGCATTTGAAATTACCATAACTTAATAGAATTATTATTGGCATGATTGTGATTTGTGCATGTGCAGGTTAGTTTTACAGGTTCAACAGAAGTAGGGCGTGAAGTAATGCGTGCTGCAGCTAACAGTAATTTGAAACCAGTTTCACTAGAACTAGGAGGCAAGTCACCTGTCATAGTTTTTGATGATGCTGATGTAGATAAAGCCGTTGAGCTTGCATTCTCTGGCATAGTGTTTAACAAGGTGAAACTTCTTTCAAGAAATCATATTCCTCTTTACAAAGCAAACAAAACCCGTTTTGCGCATCTTACTAAAAATAGTTTATTCTTCTTGTGTGGTTTTCAGGGAGAAATTTGCTCTGCGGGTTCCCGTGTATTTGTTCAGGAAGGGATCTATGATGAATTTGAGAAGAAATTGGTGGAGAGGACAAAAGCTTGGGTTGTTGGTGATCCTTTTGATCCTAAAGTTCAACAAGGACCTCAGGTGTGGATTTAGTGTTAGAATTTTTATATACTTAATGATCTAATCATTTTCACAAACAATCTTAGATCAATGCGGAAATGAAATAGAATATAAATTCCTCCCGTCATTGTTCTTTGTATTGGGTTGTAATACTGCAATGTGAAGTGAATTCTTGAGTCTTCCAAACTCTTCTCTCAATTTGCACTGGATGGTGTATATGCACTTTATATGTGAGTGAGTTCAGGGACCCAGAAATTGAAGATACACACCTATATATAAACCTTTTCCATCAAAGGTGTTTTTGTGTGTATGGTTATGATGGGAAGTTAACAGCGGTTAACAGCGATTGAGATAAGAGTAGTTAACTATATGAATAGTTATGACTATCCATAGGAATAGTTATGACTACCCATAAGTATAGTTAACCAATTAAGGTTGGTTACAAAATAAAACCAACATTTAGTTGTACACCTCCATTATGTTTGCACTTGGGCCCTATTTAGATAAACTTCTTGCACATTTAAGGTGAACTTTAGTTTCTATATATGCTAAAATTAGTTTATACAAAAACTAATTTATAAAAGTGCTCTTGTATCAGTTTCCTCGTAAACTTAATTTTAATTTATGCATAAACTAATATCATAGTTGTTTTACTAATTCTCCAACTACTTTGTTAGTGTTTTGATTGCCGTTTTCAACATACGTTTGTGACCAACCTTCGTTTTTAGGAAGCATCCCCTTCCTTGCTTTTATATTGAGTTTGTCTCGTACTTCGTACGGCAACAACTTCCCCTGCGATCCAAACACGCTCTTTATTTCAAACACTACCTTAACTGCTTGTAAAAACAGAGAAACGAGAGAAGTAATTACTAATTAGGATCCTCCTCTATTGACTTTCCACCTCCTATTGTAGGTTGACAAGAAGCAATTTGAAAAGATTCTTTTCTATATTGAGCATGGAAAAGGAGAAGGGGCCACTATTTTGACAGGGGGCAAAAGATTGGGCGATAAGGGATACTACATTGAGCCTACAATTTTCACTAATGTTAAGGTGAATTCTAACTCAACAAATGTATCTAGTAGGGTTCCATTATAACTAACTAACTAACCATCATATGTTTTTTTTATTCCTAACAATGTATTTAGGAGGACATGCTTATAGTACAAGATGAAATATTCGGTCCTGTGATGGTCCTGATGAAGTTTAAGTAAGTTGTGAAAAACTTAATACTTTTTTTGTAGTCATAGTGTTAAAGAATAACTGCATTTATTCATGAATACTAAACTTAAGTATGATATTATGAACAGGACCATTGAGGAAGCAATTAAAAGTGCTAACAGCACAAGATATGGCTTAGCATCAGGTGTTTTGACCAAGAGCTTGGATATAGCAAACACTATGTCAAGGTCAATTCGTGCAGGCACTGTTTGGATAAACTGTTATTTTGCCTACGGGAATGACATTCCTGCTGGAGGGTATAAGATGAGTGGATTTGGAAAAGATTTTGGATTGGAAGCCCTCCACAAGTACCTTCAAGTTAAATCTGTTGTGACACCCATTTATAATTCTCCTTGGCTTTGAATTTATGTGTCTTGTGTGACATGTCTGTGTAATGTCACTAATGTGTATTTTGCGAACTATTTTGCGAAAGACTTGAGTTTCTACCAAAATCCTTCATCTAAGCAATAAAATTGTTGACATTTTATTTTGCATACAACCATTTTTACATGCATGTATTTTGCACGGTCTTGTGCTTTATCTTTTTCTCTCTTGAATGAATGGAATACACTTGAATGAATTCATTGATAATAATCAAGTGTTTAGATTTGGAAAATTATTTCAATAACTAGTTATACATATAATAAATTACTTGATTCATTGACAACAATTGAGTATTTAGTCCTTCCTGCCCCCTTTTTTACAATTTGAATATATAATTTGTGATATTTTTTTATTGTAAAAAGGACTAAAAATATTAACTTTTAAAATGAAACGACTGAAAAAAAAGTTAGATTTAAGGAACAAAAACGAATTAAACTTAAAGGAATGAAAAGATTTAAGCAAAAAAAATTGTATAAAGTTATATTGACATATAAATAACAAGATAAATATTTGTGTGGTAAGAGACATTGTTTTCCATTTAAACATCAAACATAAAGAAATATTTACATGACACATAATAAAAATTTGATGTAAATGTTTACTAATATTTAAATTATACTTAAAAATCTTTGTATTGTTTTATATTATTTATTATTTATTTCATATATATTATCAATTTATTCAATATAATACTCCATATTTCATAAATTTTTTAAACTTGATGGCATTCTTTTTAAAATTATTTTATTATTATTTCATCCTAAATTTAATTATTCTCTAAGATTTATAAGCATTTATATTTTAAGTATAATTTAATAAATTATAAGATCATTTTACAGAAAAGAATGAACTATACTTGCAATTCTCATTTTTTTAATTATACATAATACTATTTTTTTCCCTATTCATGCATTAACCTTCTTATTGTTTGAAAACATTACATTAACATCATGTATACTAACTCCTTAATTTTTGAAAATATTAATTATTATTGTTCTCGAAAAAAGCTTCCTCTTAATGAAAATGAACTAATCTAAAACACTAAAGTGAGGTGTAAAATTTAACATGTCTTCCTAACTCATAAAGAGGATTATTTATCATCATCAATTGGCCAACCTCATTCTTATACTTTCGGGTTGGTGCATTTATGACATATTAATATGTTCTATCGTATTCCCCTAATCTCAAAGTGTGATTGGATCTAAATTAGTTGGATCTTTATGAGCAAGGTTACCTTATTAAAATGTCTCATTTAATTCCATAATCTTTGCCTCAGATTGGATCAATATTGATATTATAGTACAAGACTCAAATTATAGTCCGATGATTATGTCTTCTCCCCATTGATGGAATATGCATGTAATACATATCATGGTCCGATCTGATGTAAGTATGTGCACAACTCCCTAACCTTATGCACAAGATGAGTAAAGGTTATAAATGTTTTCATCATAGTCCAGTCCGACTAGGTATGTATAAATACCCATTTATATATTACACCAATATCTCCATAAGAAAAGTTGTTGTAAATATTAAACAATAAGATATATTGTGTTCTTTGAGAAAATTTTAGAAAATATTAATATGATTTGCTAAAAAATAAAATAATGTGACAACTAAGAATTATTATCATAAATGAAAATTATAAATTTCAATCAGACAGCCATACTTGAATTTTATTTAAAAAAGTCATGCATTAATGACCAAATAAAAATTTGGCTAGTTAATCATTTTCTGAAAAATTTAAAAAATTATGTACATTTACCTTTTAATTTTTACCATTCGTATATAATTCAAATTTATGATTTTTGCTTCTCACAATAACGATTTTTTTTGCTTCATATGCTTCCACGTTTTAGATCACACATATGCTTTCCCCATGGCAGGAGTATAATTTTACCAACTAGTTTTTCTGAAATATAAAACTATTTTTTATTGGAAAAGTATAAACTGTCATACCACGTGGTACAATAATAAAACACAAAAGAAAATTACTATGATGTAAGCTCTCGTTTCTTCTTCCCTCTATATAAACTAGTCTGCTCTAAAATTTATAACTGGTGATGTTGGTTGTCCCCATTTAATTCATTCATTATAGGAGCAGTTCATCGAATATGAACTCCAATGGCTACCCTGCTTCCTCCTTCAAAATCCCCACCGTCCAGTTCACCAAGCTCTTCATCAATGGACAATTTGTTGATTCACTTTCAGGTTCATTATCTTTACTTACCCTTTCTCTTTCTATTTTGTTTTTTTCCCTTTATTGCTCTTCACTTCAGCTTCTTTCTTTATTTCTTTCTGGGTTACACTGCTCCCTCATTCCTTGCATTTTCCTCCTCTGTTTTTCATATTAAAGTGAAATACCAGTACACTAGATGAAATATCACTCCTCAACTCTGATCTATATATTGTTCAGGAGGAAAATTTATGTTGTATAGGTAAAGAGTATGTTTGACCCAGTTCTTTTTTTTTTTTTAATTTTTAAGGAAGAAGCTATACCAAACAAATTTTAAAATATTTTTATAAAAATTAAGCTACTTAATTAGAAGAACAGAACTAATAAAATAATTTGTTGATTGGAGTCTTACTAGACTCGATTTTTTTAAGCAAGATCTTAATTTCGAATTTTGTGAATGAAAAAATATAAATTAAACGAAAAGATTCATTAAAAGTTAGAAAAAATAAACAATAATTAAAAAACTTTAAAAATAGCTATCTTGAGGAGCTTTTTATTTACTTAATTAGTATGTAGCTTTTGTTTTTTTAAAAACCACACTTCTATACCTGGGTTGGCACAAGATTCCCGTTATCAATTCTAAGAATTACAATCTGATTATTTATTGCAAGTTCTTTTATGACAATGGACCTGCTATTATATATAACAATTAATAATTAATATGGTCATTTTAATAAAATAATAATAATAACTTCATTCATATTTTTTTCTACCAGCATCAATGTTTTTAAACATTTATATATTTTGCAATTAATATTTTCAAATATTTAAAATTAAAAAGTTTAAATATTTGTATTTTTATTATTAAAATAATTTTATATACAACATTAATTTTTCATTTTTTATTTTATAAACATTTTATTTCGTTTGACGAGATAATTATTTTCAAACTTGAAAGGAGCTTTTAATCTAAAGAAAATGAAAATTAATAAATAATTTCTAGTTATTTTCTTAAGCTAGACCAAATACCCTAGTAATGATTAAAGGAAAATAGCAAACTGATTTATACATTGATTAAATTTTAGGATGAGCTTTGCCTTAACAATTATTCTCAAACATGCCAACTATGCACACTAATAATTTGTATTTAATTTATATTTTTTAACTTAAAAAAAAACTTCAAAATTAATCATGGCATGGTTGCCTGTATTAGTTCACTCATGCTGTGTTTTTTTATTGCACATACTTATGCTGTTTTTGTAATTGTGAAAAAAAATAAAGAAAAAAAATTGAATGAAAGAAGAACTAGCATAAAAAAATTAAATGTTACTTGGGGACGTAACTTTTTTCTATTTATATATATATATATATATATATATATATATATATATATATATATATGGGTGTGAAAAATGTTAATGCAGAGACTTATGTAGTTATGTAAGGACGTGTGGCGTGTGCTTGTAAGCTACTAGGTTTTCATTTTTTTTCCTCTAAAAGAATATAGCCAATTGACATGATCAAATATCAACCACTAAAGTTTTATTTCTTTATTTCCAAGTTAACCAGTAAAGTTATTTTTTAGATAAATTAATAACAAATCATCTACATTGTTTGTGCCTAACTTTGTTTTTATTTCTTAAAAAAAATGGTAAACCAGGAGGAGAATTTGAGACAATAGACCCAAGAACCGGAGAGGTGATTGCAAGGATTGCAGAGGGAACCAAAGAAGACATTGACCTTGCCGTCAAAGCGTCTCGTCTGGCTTTCGACCATGGTCCATGGCCTCGTATGCCTGCCGTAGTACGTTATCATTTACAAGAAACAAGTTTTAATGTAAATTATACGACGGAGTATTAATTAATTTTTAATACTTATATTCTATTAAATGATAAGATATAAATAGAGTAAGAAAAATATTATTATTAGTACAGATAATACTTATATTCTATTAAATGATAGGATATAATTTATTTTTCCAATTACAAATTAAAAAAGGAGCTCTATATTACTTTTTCCACTTATTCACTCTTCTGCTTTTCAATTTTCGTGCTCTTATGTAACATGCTAATTAAACTTGACATGATTGGCCAATCAGGAAAGAGCAAGAATTATGATGAAATGGGCAGACCTAATTGACCAACACGTAGAAGAAATTGCTGCACTGGATGCCATTGATGCTGGAAAGTTGTACCATATGCTTAAGGCTATTGAAGTTCCTGCAACAGCAAATACTATACGTTATTATGCTGGTGCTGCTGATAAAATTCATGGACAGGTATTAAAGCCGGCACGGGAGTTCCATGCATATACTTTACTTGAACCGGTTGGTGTTGTGGGACATATCATTCCTTGGAATTTCCCTAGCATCATGTTTGTCTCCAAGGTTAGCCCTTGCTTGGCTGCTGGTTGCACAATGGTCCTCAAGCCTGCTGAACAAACACCTCTTTCAGCTTTGTTTTATGCTCATCTAGCTAAACAGGTATGTACTCAACAAGTAGGAGTCTTAACAAAACACTTCCTAACATACTCCTTCTTCCAATGTCTTCTTTGTTGTTTGTTATAATTTAGAGTTTAATTTTTATGCATTTTCAATATAAATTAAATTAAATTAAAAATAAATCAGAAATCATTACTAATATGATTTTTAAGGTTGTTATTATAAAAGCCAATAAATTTATCATACACGATTTTTTTTATATGTTTGTATATGGCGATATGTAATTAGATATATAACATTGTGCACACACTTCTTTCTCTAAAATTGATTGGTAACTATAAAATCATAGCTGAGAGCTTTTTTTGGACTGAAATCATAGCTGAAAACTTATTAAACAAAAGGCATCAACAACACAATTTTGTGATTTTTGATATATTTTAGTTAATAATAAATAATGTTTTTTAAAAAAATGTTAGAAAGTCTATTACTATCATATTTATTCAACATAGCAAAAAATATCATTTTGATAAAACAAATGATTCATTTCCTTATAAAACATAATTGGCATTTGCAAGTTAATTGCTAGAGGCTAAGCTGATTGTTGATTTTCCATGGTTATATGTTTTGAAGGCTGGAATTCCAGATGGAGTGCTCAATGTAGTGCCCGGATTTGGCGCAACTGCAGGTGCTGCAATATGCTCACACATGGACATTGATAAGGTAACTTCTATGTCAAGCATTTGGAAGTACCATGGTTTGAATATAAATAAAGACTAATAAAATTGGCTTGTTTCTCAATTGTGCATGTGTAGGTCAGTTTTACAGGTTCAACAGAAGTAGGGCATGAAGTAATGCGTGCTGCAGCTAACAGTAATTTGAAACCAGTTTCACTAGAACTAGGAGGCAAGTCACCATTCATAATTTTTGATGATGCAGATCTAGATAAAGCGGTTGAGCTTGCTCTCATGGCCGTAGTATATAACAAGGTGAAGTTTCTTTCACTAATCATATTCCTTTTTACATAGCAACAACACATCTTAATTAGTGACAACTATTTATTGTTGTTGTCTGGTTTTCAGGGAGAAGTTTGTGCTGCAGGCTCCCGCGTATTTGTTCAGGAAGGGATCTATGATGAATTTGAGAAGAGGTTGGTGGAGAAGGCAAAAGCTTGGGTTGTTGGAGATCCCTTTGATCCTAATGTTCAGCAAGGGCCTCAGGTATAAATTAGCACAACCCCATTATGTTTACTCTTATTCTCCTACAACTTTATTTCAAGCATTGCCTTAGTAAAAAACAGAGAAATGACTCAAACGAGAAAAGTTAATTACTAATGAGGATCCTCCTCTAGTGACTTACATTACAACTTGCTATGTTAGGTTGACAAAAGGCAATTTGAAAAAATTCTTTCCTACATCGAGCATGGAAAAAGAGAAGGGGCCACCCTTTTGACAGGGGGCAAAAGAGTGGGTAACAAGGGTTACTACATTGAGCCAACAATTTTCTCTAATGTTAAGGTGAATTCTAACTCCTGTGAAATTTTCTGCAAATCTGCATGAAATTCATGCAGAAGAATTTCACACAATTCGTGAATTTATTGTATTGTACAAAAATACAAAGTAGGGTTTCATTAAGAAGATTAAATAACTCTGTAACTAACCATCATATTGTATTTTTACTTTTTATTTTTAACATGTATAGGAGGACATGCTTATCGCACAAGATGAAATATTCGGTCCTGTGACAGCACTGATGAAGTTTAAGTAAGTGAATACTTTGTTTTTTTAAAGTTCCAGTATATAAAATATGTGCAATTGTTCATGAATATAAAATTTAAGTATATATGATATATGAACAGGACAATTGAGGAAGCAATTAAAAGTGCTAATAACAGCAGATATGGCCTAGTAGCAGGTGTTGTGACCAAGAGCTTGGACACAGCAAACACAATGTCAAGGTCAATTCGTGCAGGGGTTGTTTGGATCAACTGTTACTTTGCCTTCGAAAATGACATTCCTTATGGAGGATGTAAGATGAGTGGATTTGGAAAAGATTCTGGATTGGAAGCCCTACACAAGTACCTACATGTTAAATCCGTTGTAACACCCATTTACAATTCTCCTTGGCTTTGAATTCCTGTGTCTTGTGTGATATGTGTGTTTGAATTTTGTAAACTATACTATCCAAGACACGAGTTTCTGTCAATATCCTTTGTTTAAGCAAATAAAATTGGGGACATTTTTATTTTGCATGCAACCAATGTTACATGCATGCGTCATCTGTTGTATTTTGCTTTTTCTTTGTCTCTGTCGCTTGAACAGGATATACTTAAAAATAGATTAACTGATATGTATTCTTATAACTTTCCATTAAATATAATTATATTTATATACATATTTTTCACAAATAAAAATTAATGAATGCATTAAAAATAGTATAAAAAATTTATAGATTCCAATTTAATTATCATACAAAATCTTAACTTCTTTTCTTAAGGAAAAAAAAAACTTATCTTAACTACTAGTATTAGATTTTGATGAATGGTAAAAATAGAGAGAATAACTATATTAAGATCAACATCATCGACCTAGAAATGGGTAGACATTACTGATTTTTTCCTTTTCCTTTTCCTTTATGCAAATCAATCGAATATTTCCTTCTAAAACCGAAATTAGGAGACAATAAAAGTGAAGGGAAAAACAGGGATGTTAAAACATTTACAATATTATTTCAGCAATTTCTTTTCTACTCCTAAAAATCTAACACGGATTCAAATACTGAAGTGCTAGCAATGATCGATCATCGTAAAGAAGAAGAAACATAGAAATAAGAGAAAGTCCAATAAAATTCATTTTCCAATTTTGCCCCTGAGCTTGACTCCCAAGACCCTCTCCATTTTGGCGAGCACGACCTGGTTTGGCACAGCTTTGCCGTTCTCGTACTCCTGCACCACCTGCGTGCGCTCGTTGATCTGCTTCGCCAGCTCGGCCTGGCTCATCTTCTTCTCCAGACGCGCCTTCTGGATCGCGTGACGCACCTCCCCCGCCACGCGCTCTAGCGCCGCCGGCTCCGTCCCCTCCTCCAGCTTCCGAGCGTTCAGCGCCGGGCCGGGTTTCTTGTTGGAACCGGCGTCGAACTTCTTCAGCGTCAGCACCTCCGCGCCGGAGCGGAGAGCTTGGTTGACGGCCTTGGGGTTGCGAAGGTCCTGCGCCTTCGGCTTCGACTTGTGGAGAACCACCGGCTCCCAATCTTGGCTTATGGCTCCCGTTGATCGACTCGGCATCGTTGAAGATAATAAGTGATTGAAATCAAACGATTAGTTGAAGAAGAATGAAATGGAAAAGGATACCATGCGCACGGTGTTGAGTGATGATATGTATTTTATAAGGGTGGTGAGTGAGTCTCTGGAACGTTCCATTTGCATGTGTCTCCGTCGAATCCATTCGGCTTCTCTCGGGAAACTTCCATTGCTATGGAGAAAATGTATATCCATACGTGCTTGCTTGCGTGGCATACCTTCTTGCTTGTGTGCCTTAAATTATTAGTACTTCTCATAAATTTTTCTTTTCTTATAGATTTGAGAGATTCTGATTTTTTTTAATTTATTAAATTATAGATTGATTTTATTTGTAGTGTGTGATTATAGATGATTTAATAAAATTTTATACAATTGAACTCTTTTTATACTGAATAAATCATTCTTAGAGAAGTGTTTGTGACTTGAAGTATACAAATGTAATTATTTAAAATATTATTTAAATTTATTTTTTATCTCATGCATTTTTTATATTTAATATAATTATATAATTTTTATTTATAAAAACAGTAGATATATATTAAACTTTCTTTGGTATATTTTATGTATGCACAGATTTAAATTTTCTTTTTTAATATGTATCTACTATCTATATTGAGTGTGTATATCTATATTGAGTGTGTATATATATATAGGAAAAAAATTAATATATTACATTTTTAAAAAAAAATTACCAAAATATTATACTTTTAAATCTAATTACAAATCTATAACAATGAATCGCGCACATCTTGGACGTGTTTAATCACGTACACTCTGGACGTGATTGGGAGCGAGTCACGCACACCCTGGACGTGACTCACTAGGTGGTGACACGTGTCAGTTTAGGCCACGTGTCATTTTGCGAAGCGATGTATATAAACTTCGGAAGGTCATAACTTTTGACTGGAATGTCCGATTGAGTCGAAACTGGTGGCCACGTGCTCGATATTGAGAGGAGAATCTCTTAGCAATGTCAAAATTTTTTTTTCCAAAAGATGTTTCTGAAAACCTCAAAATTACGATTTAATCTTCGAACCTTCAAAAAAATTTATTGGTTTCTAATTTTTTATTTATTCAATTAGTGAATTGCATGTTATTTTTTATTTTTCTAATTACTTCTCTTAATTTCGAATTCCTTATGTTTAGCTAACCTTTCTGTCTCTCACTCTCTTTTTCCGTGATGTGTGTGGAAACTGCTTATTGATTATTAATTTCATGCTTTGCAGAACTAAGATGAACAACAATTACGCTTTTGTGAACTTCACTAACTAAGCCCCAGGCAACTTGGAAGTTTCTTAACATACCTTCCAATTCGAAATGAGAGTTGTTCCAGTCTAACAAGATTCGTGATATGATTTCTACATGTTTGCAAGTATGGTCACATAAATAATGATTAGACTTAATCATCAATGTTTCTATTAAATCATTATTTCATGTTATTGTTAGGTTAATTCATAATACCTATTTAATTATTTATCTTATTTTTTGTTCTGATGATCTTTTATCTTTTAAAAAAATAATTTAATTTTTTATCTTATTTTGTTAGTCTTTCATTTTTTTAAATAAATGATCAAACTAATAAAAGACAAAATAATTTTTTTAATTCTTGATGATTTCTTTAAATAAATTATTAAAATTTAATTTAAAGGTTAAAATATGTAATTAAGAATATCAAATATACAAATACAAAACTAAATCGATTACAATTTTTTATTTAAAGATTGATTCTCTAAATTATTTATTTTAATTTATAATATTAAAATTTCGCTTGTAAAAATTAACCAAGTATTTCCCCCAAAAAGCCGAGCAAAATTAAGCAGTGGAAGCGAAATCCACTTCCATTGAATATTATTAAAAGTCTCTCCAGCTAATTCTACTGCGAACGAACTACTCAAACTCAAAGGGTTAAGCGCTCAAATATTGGCGCCAAAAATTTCCACATTATGCTTAGATATTTTCACCGAATTTCCGGCGACCGGCCAGCCACCGCTCCGTCGGTTCAGCAACCCAACCACAACGTCACTGCCGCCGTCAACCAACCGCCGCCGGCCGATGACGTCGGAGGAACCGACACGCCGCCGGAGAAGGTGCCGCGGCGCGTTTTACCGGCAAATTTCGCGCCAAACGAGAACAACTCTGGTCCCTCCCTGTTTGAAAACATCATGCACAAATTCGTCAAGGTCGATGACAGCGAAAGAGTTATTCATAGGTACGCTTCGCTATTTTCGTTCTCCGACTAGTTAGCTTAGGGTTTTATGCAAGTGCGAGAAAACAGAATGTGTTTCGTTTGTACTTCGGAACATTTTGCTACTTTCTTTTTGCCTGTTGCTTTGAAATTCGTTTTGCGTCAAAGGTGAAGCATTGCTGCAATTTGTTTCAATAGTCTATGAGGAAATGATGCTGAGGAAATGTCCTTGAACAATTCTGTCAAACTGATAGTACATTTTAGGTTGAATAGAAGCAGGTTTAGGCATTTTTGGGATTTGAAATATTCAAACAGAATTTCAGTTTATTGGATGCCGTCGATGTTGAAACGAAAGCAGTTTCTGTTTTGTAATTGGAAGTTCTGTTTATTGGATGCTACGAAGGATTTAAATTGTGGTCGCGGTCGCAGTTTCATTGCAATCCTTGATGTTATAGAAATTTGCAGACAATGCGGCGCAATTGCAGTTGCAGTGGCTCCAAAAATCTTAATGTTGCAGACGAAAGTGGGCAGAGCTCCTTCCTTCATAGCTGAGTTATGGGGATCCTGAAGCAGTTGTTAAGACTTAAGAGCATCACTGGGTTCTCGGAGGGTAGTACAATGGGTTGGAGATCGATCCTTGAATTTGTAGACTACTGAATGATGGATTGAGAGTTCGTGTTTCCAACATTTACTGAGAGGGGAATGCCTGTGTGGATGCTTTAGCTAATCTGGCCTGCAATATGGAAGTTGATGTCTTGATGTATGAGTAGCCTCCTGCTCATCTGACTTCGTTGCTTCTCTCTGATGTTATTAGGGTCACTACCCCTCATTTAATTTTGTTGTAGTTCCTTTTTTGGGCTTAGGCAGCTAGGGCCCATTGAATTCCAAAAGAAATTACAGGTGTGGACTATTTTTTAAAGCTTGTCTATGAGTATCTTACATGTATTTTTACTTTTTGCAGGAGCCACTCATCGAATGCTAGTTTGCCTAAATCTTCTTTACCAGTGGGAATATGTGCTGATACTGATCGTAAAGTGGTGAACATGGAAGAAGCAGGTTTTCAACCTTTAGGGAAAGTGAAAGATAAAGCTGTGAATTTCAAGGAAAAGGCTAATCAGGAGAAAATTGCGCTGATTGAAACTGATGATGATGTTACTGGACCAGAAACCCCAGGGATGCTGCCTCTTGCTTCTCACCTGAAGCGAAGTCAAGAGGATGGATCCAAGTTTGGTTCATTGCTCAATTCTGGCAAACGAGTTAGATTTCTCGACGATTCACTGGAATTGGACATGACTAAGAAGGAAGCAGAAGTGGCTAGCAAGTTTGAATGGCTCAATCCTTCTCGAATCAGGGATGCTAGTGGAAGAAGGTCGAATGATCCTTTGTATGACAGGACGACGCTTTATATTCCTCCAGAAGTTTTGGGGAAAATGTCAGCATCACAGAAACAGTATTGGAGTGTCAAATGTAAATATATGGATGTTTTGCTTTTTTTTAAAGTGGTTAGTCAAGCTCTTTGAATATTGGCGTTTTAATGCCTCTGTTTCCTGTGCTTTATTTGTTTTATTTGCATAGCCTTTGGTTAATAATAGTACGCCACAATTAATGTTCAATGTAGGGAAAATTTTATGAGCTTTATGAAATGGATGCTGACATAGGCCATAAGGAGCTTGATTGGAAAATAACGTTAAGTGGTGTTGGAAAATGTCGGCAGGTGATTTCAAATTTTTGTTTTTGTTGGTTCTTGACCTGTTTTCCTGTTAGTTTATCTCTTCAGTGAGTGGTTTTTACTTGTTGGTTCAGGTTGGTATATCTGAAAGTGGGATTGATGATGCTGTTCAAAAGCTGGTGGCATGTGGGTAAGGATGACATGGATTTGATTTGATAGTTGGTAGTGAACTAATGATACTATATTTATTATATGCCTATTCCAAATGTTGATTTTGTGCACCATATAGATCATTGTAGCTAATTCTAGATAGACTGGAATGTATGTGTTAAATCTCAATAATAAATTTACTTGTTGATTTCCTAATTAACTTGTTGTAGACTTAGTATGCTTCTTTCATTGTGAAGGTATAAGGTTGGACGAGTGGAGCAATTAGAGACATCTGAAGAAGCAAAAGCTAGAGGAGCTAACTCTGTAAGTTTTCTCATCCTTGCCGTTGTGTTGGCTACCTAGCTTCAGAAGGTTCATGTAGATGTTTTCAACATTTGGCTGTGCTTGATGAGTTATGCTTCAACAATCATTATTTTTTATACACACACATATTCTGTAGGTTACTGTAACTACACAAGAGATTAGTCCAGGTCTCTATTTCTTCAGTTAATATTAAATCTCATGTGTTAATTTTAATTTATCCAAAATGATGTAGGGAACTTTTATGAAGTTTCTAATTGATATTGGGACTATAAATTTGACAGGGCATACCTGTCACTTGAAAATGTTCTTTTTTTTATTATTAAATTATTATAAGAGTTCAGAAGTCTTTGTATAATATCGTATCTGGTATCTTGTATGCTTTTGAATTGACTGCTTTTTTGCATGGTATGACCCTCACCACTGGATTGCAGGTTATTCGGAGAAAATTAGTTCAGGTAGTCACTCCATCAACCAATGTGGATGGTAATATTGGTCCTGATGCTGTTCACCTTCTCTCAATAAAAGAGGTTCTTACTTCTCACTGTTACTTAGTTATTCATTTTTTTATGCTATTATAGCTATTTATGATAGTGAATTATATGTTTTCTACAGGAAAACAATGGCTTGGATAATGGTGCAGTTGTGTATGGATTTGCTTTTGTTGATTGTGCTCGGCTTAGATTTTGGGTTGGCTCTATAGATGATGATGCATCCTGTTCTGCTTTGGGGGCTTTATTGATGCAAGTATGCTCACAATACCCCTATTCTTGATTTTGGATTTAGTTTATGTGGATGATCATTCTGATTTGTCAAATTGTGTTGGCTAATTTGATTCTGGGAATTGGATTTTAGGTGTCACCCACGGAAGTTATATATGATAGTAGAGGTGAACACTGAGAAGTCTTGTTGTTTTGCCTTTAACTTGAATGAAAATGCTGGCTATACAGTATTTGATACATTTATTTTTTCTTACATACTATTAATGGGTGAATTTTATGTGAATTTCTTTGAATAACTTGAGCCAGTGTGCCCACTTTTTATTTATTGGGTCTCACATAAAATTCACCCAATAATAAAACAAATGTGTTGGAAAGAATGTATTAAGGAATGTTGGTAGCATTCCTCTTGACTTGAATGCACTTCAATTCTAAAGGTTATATCTTCATGTTAAAATATGATGTTTTACAGGTTTGTCCAAAGAAGCTCAGAAAGCACTTAGAAAATTCTCGTTGAATGGTGAGATGTGATCCTTCATTGTGGTTTAGGGGTACACTAGCATGATATTGAAAGTATTCTATAATTTTAAATGGGTGTTTCTGCCGCTGTATTTATTATGCTTTGCCATGGAAGCTGTATGTGAATTACAACACTAGCTAAAAAATAATTATTTTACACAGTTTTGTATCATAAGTTAATAGCAAACATCTAGTGGTGATCAATTATTGTGACCTTAGTAATTCCTTGGTGAAGAAAGCGATGTTTTAATGTTTACACTATAAGGTGTACTTTACAAATGACCTACACAATTAATCCTTGTACTGTATCCCTATGATATCTGTAAATATATACAGAACAAAATGGTTCCATAGAATTAGGCTACCTATTCCCTTTTGAAATTAAGCTGGTATGGATATTACATTTGTGATACTGCAAATGGTTTTATTTGTACATTTCATATAATTTTTTATATGCTAAATTTCTTCAATTTGTTGTTTGAGTGAAAAAAAAGATTTTGCTCTCAATATATATTATGTCCTTTGTATTAGCTACAATGGGAATGATTTGAGACATGTGACGTTAGGAATTGGAGTTATTTTTGCACTTTGTTGCATTTAGATATTTTGGCATAACATCAACTTTTTATAGCATTAAGTCTTCAAAATATTTTTTTACTGTGTCAAGTTGAATTTATTCATTTTAAATTTTGAAAAGCATCCTTGAATCTCATTATTTATTTCTGATCCCATTGCAGGTTCGACAACACTACAGTTCACTCCAGTTCAGTCGATGACTGACTTGATGAACAATGAAATTAGGGATTTAATTCACTCAAAGGGATACTTCAAAGGCTCGTCTCATTCACTGGATCATGTACTGAGCAGTGTGATTCATCGTGAAATCACCTTGTCTGCTCTAGGTGGGCTGATTGATCATCTGGATAGATTGATGGTACACTTTTGTACTTACTATGATGCCCTTCTTGAGATGGTTAGCACTAAATGTATCTGCATGCATGTTGTTTAAGATAATTAATCTGTTCCACTTTTCATACAGTTGGATGATGCCCTACAGAATGGGGATTTATATACATACCAAGTTTACAGGGGTTGCCTCAAAATGGATGGTCCAACAATGATAAATCTTGAACTTTTTGTCAATAATGAGGATGGTGGCAAATCAGGCTAGTACTTGTCTTATTTGAGCACTCTTAACTTCCCAATATATTTTCATTAGAAAATTCTGTGTGAAATGATGACATCTATTCTGCTTGAGTTTCAGGTTCATTGTACAATTGTCTTGATAGGTGTGTAACTTCATCTGGAAAGCGGCTTCTTAGGAACTGGATCTGCTGTCCATTAGTAGATGCTGAAATAATTAACAACAGGCTTGATATAGTGGATGATCTAATGGCTAACCCAGAGATTGTGTCACATATTGCTCAACATCTTCGCAGGCTTCCAGACTTGGAACATTTGCTTGGCCGAATTAAGTCCAGCCTTCACTTATCAGGCCCTCTCTTATTGCCCTTCTTGGGAAAGAAAATATTGAAGCAGAGGGTGAGTTCTGCTAATGTTTTTCATGTCAATTTTGTAAAGGATATGCTTATTATTTCTTAGTATGACTTCTGAACAATTTTCCTTCACTCATTTTAATGTAAAAAAAAAAAAGAAGACTTGGCGGCTACATCTTATTTTAATATCACGATACTAGTGTTTCTCGTGTCTATATTACTTAGTCACCTATTTCATGCCTTGGAGAATGGAGATTGGAGACTGCATTGGTTAGAAGAAAAAGCATGTGGCTATTACATAAACAGTGTCAGTGTGTCACTGTGAAATTGGCGTTGGAAAAGTTTATGGGGAAAAATCTGATCATATTGTTTGTTCAAAACTTAGTTGTCCATGCTGGATAACCTACATATACATGTTTGGGATTTTTAGACTAATTTTTTATATGTATAAAATCTCTACTGAAGGTTATATTAAGATTTTTGTTGTACTACTTTTCTGTTGTTATGTGCACATAATTTTTAATGTAATACAGGTGAAGGTGTTTGGATCACTTGTGAAAGGCCTTCGGACTGCTTTGAGCTTGTTGCTTCTTCTACAGAAACAGCAGCCTCTAATATCATCTTTGACCAAAGTTTTTAAACTTCCAATTCTGACTGGTAGTAACGGGCTCGACCAATTTCTTGCTCAGTTTGAAGCAGCAGTAGACAGCGACTTCCCAAATTACCAGGTGTTTTTTCTTACTTGGCACTTGAATTTGGGTTTACCTGGCCTGATTTGGGTCATAGTCTAATTTCATGCCAGGCTGGGCCAAATGAAAATTACTAAATCTTTATTTTTCCTGACTCAGTCAGCTCATATTTCAGGCTACTCAGACTAGTTTATTAGGTTTGGATCATTTGATTCATTTTGACACCTTGTGTAATAACCATTTTAGCAAGTTTAATATATTATACCCAAGATCTTTCTAATTAAAATTTTCAAAATCATCATAATTATTAAATCCATTTCTAATTTGTTGAAGATAAAAAGTTTGCAGCATTGTTGATTCTTACTGAATCACCTTTTACTGTAGATAATTGGCATTTTTAGCAGTTTGATGCATGGCAAATGTTGATTTCTATTTTCATCAATTATATGGTCATGTTTGGGAACATATGCAGTGCTGTGTTATCTTTGAGTGTATGTAAGTCTAACTGTATAGTTGGTACTAGAATCACAACGTTGCAGATTCAGATGCTGAAACACTCACAATACTTGCTGAATTATTTTTGGAGAAAGCTGCTCAGTGGTTTGAAGTTGTTCATGCCATCAATTGCATTGATGTATTAAGATCTTTTGCTGTTACTTCTACCTTTTCTCGTGGAACTATGTCTAGGCCAGTCATAGTGACATCAACAGGTAAAAGTAAAGACAATGGAGGAACTGTGCTCAAGATGAAGGGACTATGGCATCCGTTTGCCCTTGGGGACAGTGGATGTTTGCCTGTCCCCAATGATGTAATCCTTGGTGAGAATGAAGATGGGTTGCATCCTCGAACTTTGCTGCTTACTGGACCAAACATGGGTGGAAAGTCAACACTTCTGCGTTCCACCTGTCTAGCTGTTATTATGGCCCAGGTTTTCCCTCTTCTCCCTTTACCTGTTTGATTAAGCTAGAAATCATTGTTGAGTAATTACTTATAAATTAAACTACTTTGATCTCACTGGCTGGTTAAATATATATACAAAGAAAAACTGTAGAACTTTTTTTTCCTCCTGGTAGGGGAAAAATATTGCCCAATTTGCAAAAAGGATGGGCATTTTAATTAGACATACTGAGGTGATGATGCACGATACTGAAAAACCTCAAGGGAAGTGCATGTGACATTTTATATGGTTTACTCTGTCAGATTGTTTTGATGCCTCTTTTATAATGTTACCAATGTCTTTGCAGCTAGGCTGTTATGTGCCATGTGAAAGTTGTGTTCTCTCAGCTGTGGATATCATTTTCACACGACTTGGAGCCAAAGATAGAATCATGACAGGCGAGAGTAAGTACTCTAACAAAAGCAAATGTGCTTTATGGTTTTGTCACATGCTTGCGCATGAGGCTTTTCCTACCTAAACACATTTATATTTCTGTTGACATTAATAGGGTTTTTCAGAACTTGGAAAATGTAGAATTGTGGTCTCAAAATGTGCATGTGCATAGAGACAGTTTACTTGACTTTATGTATTGCCAATGCCAACAAACTTTGTATTTTTTTAGGTACCTTCTTTATTGAGTGTACTGAAACGGCCTTGGTGCTTCAGAATGCTACTCAAGATTCTCTTGTTATCCTGGATGAATTGGGTCGGGGAACAAGCACTTTTGATGGATATGCCATTGCATATGCAGTGAGATTCCACTCTTCACTATTCTTGTCTTAAATGAAATTTTTGTTAGGTACTAAATTTCTATACTTTACTGAGTGGTTATGCTCAAAAGTTAAACACTCGAGTGCCCATTGGAAAAGCTAAAGAAATAAAAACTGTAACAATGGCACTATGTTTCATGGTAATGGGGTCATCCATTGAAATAAATTGTGTTAAGGTTTCTCTGTTATCCTGTAACATTGCTCTAAGCATTGATAAAACCTTTTAGTTTATTATCACCTTTAGTAATTTATGATTTTGATAGTGTTTCAATATTCTTGCCTCTTTCACTAATTCTGGATGTGCACAGGTATTCCGGCATCTGATTGAAAAAGTTAACTGTCGCATGCTATTTGCCACACACTACCATTCACTCACCAAAGAGTTTGCTTCTCATCCACGCGTCATAATGCAACATATGGCTTGTGCTTTCAAGTCAAAATCTGATACTCATTCCATGCGTGATCAGGAACTAGTTTTCCTATATCGGCTTGCCTCCGGACCATGTCCAGAGAGCTACGGGTTGCAGGTTGCCCTCATGGCTGGAATCCCAGAAAAAACGGTAAACATTGCTTCTAAGGCAAGCCAACAGATGAAAAAATCAATTGGACAAAGTTTTAGGTCAAGCGAACAGAGATCAGAGTTCTCAACCCTTCATGAAGAATGGTTGAAGACCTTGGTATCTATCTCAAAAATAGAGGATTGTAACTCTTTGGATGAAGATGCTTTAGATACATTAATCTGTCTGTGGTATGAACTTAAAACTTCATTTATATCAGGCAAGTAGAGATGTGGGGCGCGATAGGTAGGGCCAGTAATCTGACCTGAATATGAACTGCATGTAATTATTCTTAAGTATGTTTAGTTTCATTTTGAGAAATAGACGGCTCCTCTCTTGTAAGTCTACGGTCATTCTCTTTTATGCCAGAGATCAAGAGATTAGTCGCAAACGTAAGTATCTTTAACTTTTTGTGTTTGGAGGTTTTATTCCCTAAATTTTGGATATCCAACAAAAAAATCAGGAGATTAATTGCAAACTTAGAAATTCAAAAATTGATAGGCTGTGAATGGAAATTTAGTTTTGACTAAAATGTGTTTGTAATCCCTAATAAATATTTAAATTTTGTATTTGAAATTTTTTCTTTATATTAAGTTCTTAATAAAATAATAATTTTACTTTTGATCCTTAATATTATTTTTTAATGTTTGATAAATTAATAAATTGGGTTTATTTTTTATAAATGTTTTTCATTTGTTATTAATCTTTTTTAAAGCAACTAGCACAAAATTAGATATCTATTAAGAATTACAAACATTTTAATATTTATTTTTTATACATAAACTTTTTTGTTATAATTCTATTTTTATTCGAATTATATATACGTGTCATTTAATTGGTGTTATTTATATCTTCTGGTAAAAATCATTTAAAAGACAAAGTAATGGAGCTTTTAACTCTAGAAACAAGTTTAAAACCTTAAAATTATATGCGCGACATTTTTATGTATGTAAAATTCATTCTTAAATATTTAATTTTTCACTAGAATATCAAATCAATACTTGGGATGTACCAAAAAACAACCAACGCTTGAGAAAAATGAGAACGTAAGAATGACGCCATTTCAATTAGCCATGCATATTAAACACTTAAGATTGACGATAGTCTAAAATTTCTTTTATGTGCCAGTTTAAACTATTTGTGCGGGTAGCATTACTTTTCAATGAACTATAAACTTAGCATTACTCCAAAACAAAATGCTACATCTCCTCAAATATTAATTAGCAACCATAGAAAAATTGCAGCAATTAATTTAGATGATAAAATAAAGCAAAGTAAATATCTACCACTTCTTTCCCAAACAATCCGGCAATCATTTTTCCCATGATTCTTTGTGTCCTCACACGCATACGAAACTCTCTCTCTTTCCTTTGTACTCGGTCTTCTCCACTCTCACTGCAACCTAGGTACAACATTGAAGAAAAAAAAAAATACGTAAATTTCAATATCACCATGCACAAACACAGCAAGTATAAAGGAGAGTAGGTCCTTAATATGCAAGGTTAATTAATTAATAACTGTTCTGTTAATTTGCAAGTACGTAGGTACGTTCATGCATGAAATGGAGAACGTAGAAGATTTCATGCACGACGATGGAAGCAAGAAGGAAACAAGAAAATTCAAAAGAAGACAAGTGGGACTCTCGTGCATGCTTAACACCGAAGTTGGTGCAGTTCTAGCAGTGATTCGTCGTCCAGAATTGACTCCTCTCTACAACATCCATTCCTCCGAAGATAGCTACGACTCTTCCCTGATCAGTTCCTTAAGATCCCTTCGCTCTCTCATCTTCAACCCTCAGCAAGAGTGGCGCACCATCGACCCTTCCATCTACCTCGCTCCCTTCCTCGATGTCATCCAAAGCGACGACGTTCCTGCCGCGGCCACCGGCGTGGCCCTCTCTTCTGTTCTCAAGATTCTTAAGTTTGAAGTGTTTGATGACAAGTCCCCCGGCGCCAGAGAGGCTATGGAGTCCATTGTCTCCGGGATCACCAGCTGCCGGCTCGAGAAAACTGACCCGGCTTCGGAGGATTCCGTGATGATGAAGATATTGCAAGTTTTGACGGGGATAATGCACCACAGGGCTTCAGCTTTGCTCGCGGATCAATCTGTTTGCACCCTTGTCAACACGTGCTTTCAGGTGGATTAATTAATTAAGATACTATATTACTATTATTGTGTGAGTTATTAGAGAAAACATTGGGGTAAATGGTAGAAACCTAACTAAATAGGTAGTTTTGGCACTTGTGTAGAAGTCACAGAGAATCAAAAGGAGGCTATAGTGTTTTTTTAAGATGCTATTGTTATTGAGTATTCACCTGTTTTTCTGATGATTAATTTATGTTGGATAATCTAATTACTTTTAGTGCGTATCTTTTATTCACAATATTTAAATTTGAGATCTTCCTTGAAAAAAATCAAATTTATTAACAATTTGTTAGTAATAGGTAGTTTGGAGGGCATAGTGAGTGTCTAATTGTTAGAAATAGAGGAGACCATGAAAAAATATAGTTGAAATGAAAGCAAATGATTTAGAGGTCAATAGTTTATGAATTTGATTAGTTAGCAACGCTTATTGGACGGTTGTCCAATCACAGATTGTATACTTTGAAAAGTTATATCTAGAATGATCTTTTTTGATTGATGGGTCATAATGTAAGATTTTTATAGTTACTCTGTATGAGAATTATATTCAGTTTATTTATAAATATGATTTATGATACGACATTATTTAGTATTTTTTGATCCATGTAATCTACACACGTCACTTAACCAACAAAAAGAAGCTTTTAATTGTTATTAAGGTTTTAAAAAATAAACTGCACAACTGTGATTTAGATGGTAGCGTCAAGGTTTTTAGAGTTATTACAACTATATATAACATGACTGCATTGGTAGCATTTGTTAGTAATTTTCTACTATACAAAGGAACACAGTGAAACTATCACCATGACCATAATTTAAAACTTTGTTCACTAAAAAGATTTTAAAATAATGTTGTGGTTGCAATTTTGTCACTATATGTGACTGATGCATTTGCAACAACAGTCGGCATTGTAGTTATGGAAACAAAAAAAAATCTTGCTGTTGTAACTAATTGCAGTCAAATACCTGTTTTAAAACTTTGTTGTTATTGTAGTATCAAAGGCAAAGATAAAAAAAAAAAAAAACATTTATCGTTGTAGGATTTGTTAAATTATGTTTATGTATCTTTTCTTTCATAACATGACATTATGGTGCTACTTGCTAACATGGGAGGATTCAAAATAAATCAAACTATTTTCAGGTTGTTCAACAATCCGCGACAAGAGGAGATTTGCTACAGAGGAGTGCAAGGTACACCATGCACGAGCTTATCCAGGTTGTGTTTGCCAGGTTACCAGAGATTGAGGCTAAGGATGGAGAAGGGGACTCAGAATCAGACATGGAGGATGGTGATGAGGGTGGTGGCTTGGAATCTGGCTACGGTGTTCGTTGCGCCATTGACATCTTTCACTTCTTGTGCTCTTTGTTGAATGTTGTGTCCATAGTTGATGCAGATGGGTCTACTTCTCACACAGCTGATGAAGATGTTCAAATTTTTGCCTTGGTTTTGATAAACTCAGCCATTGAACTGAGTGGGGATGAGATAGGGAAGCACCCAAAGCTCTTAAGGATGATCCAAGATGACTTGTTTCACCATTTGATTTACTATGGGACATGGTCAAACTCCTTTATCTTGTCCATGATTTGCAGCACCGTCTTGAATGCCTATCACTTTCTCCGAAGGTTAGAGATGTTTCAAGGAAAGAACTTACAAAAGCTTCAAGAGAGTTATTTATGATCAAATTGCCCATATGCATTAGTTGCATTTTTTTTTTGAAAGATTAGTTGCATTGGTTAAGAAAACATAAATACAAAGTTTTTTTGCTAAAAAATAATATTTATACTACCGCTGAAAATGAGAAAAACCATTTAGGGTTAAAATATTGAAAAAGAGTAAGTCAAGAAATTATTACATGATTTGTGACACTAGCATGTGTTTATGATCTTAACCAATTTGCACCTGACATATAATCTAAACTTACAATTTATAAAGTTCAGTTAGTTTATAAAGTTCAGTTACGTCATGTCATGTAAATATTAGTTGAGATCATGATTTTGAACCATGTAATAATTTCTCCTCAAAACTTATGCACTTGGTTTAGAGGATAAAAAAAATCACACGTCAATAATTTTAATACATCAACAATATAATTTTTTTTATACATTCTCAACCAATTAAAAGTTATCCTGAGTATGAATTCTCAAGTAATTATAACAAGAGCCAATAATTTTACCATATATAATAATTTATGATTGATAGTATAAAAATCTTTACGTGATTTAATACATTCTTGTTACTTGAAGCATAGAGATTCAAGAGATTCATTTTTTTGTTGTTATTATATTTATCTTTGATTTTGTTTTTGTAGGTTTATTCGATTCCAACTAGAAGCATTCTTTGGATATGTGCTGTTTAGAATTGCAAGTTTTGGGAGCACAATTCCACTTCAAGAAGTAGCAATTGAAGGAATAATAAATTTCTGCAGACAGCCAACATTCATCATTGAAGTTTTTGCAAACTATGATTGTGATCCATGTTGCCGGAATGTGTTTGAGGAGGCTGGGAGGTTGCTTTGCAAGCACTCATTTGCACTAAATGGCCACCTCACTAGTTTGCACATTCAATCCTTTGAAGGCCTATTGATCATGATCCACAACATTGCAGATAACATTGACAAAGATGGTCATCATTTAGGTCCACACACAATTCAATTGCCCAACTATAGACCTTTTTGGGAGGAGATGGATAAAGAAGACGACTTGGAAGATTGGGTGAAACATGTAAGGATGAGAAGACTTCAGAAGAAGAAACTTCTGATTGCTGCAAACCATTTCAACAGAGATAATAAGAAGGGTCTTGAGTACTTGAAACATGCAAAGTTAATCTCTGATCCTCCTGATCCCAAGGCTTATGCTTACTTCTTTCGTTTCACTCCTGGCATAAACAAGAAAGCAATAGGGGAATTTCTTGGAGACCCTGACCCTTTCTACCTCAAAGTTCTCAAAGAATTCACTGGAACCTTCCATTTCCAAGGCATGAATCTTGACACTGGCCTTAGGTTTTATCTAGAGAGTTTCTGGCTTCCAGGAGAGTCACAAAAGATTCAGCGTGTGCTTGAAGCATTCGCGGAGAGGTTTTACGATCATCAATCCTCAGACATGTTTGCAAGCAAGGACACTATTCTCATCTTGTGCTACTCCCTCATCATGCTTAACACTGATCAACACAACCCCCAAGTTAAGAAGAAGATGACAGAAGAGGAATTCATCAGGAACAATAGAGCAATCAATGCGGGAAAGGATTTGCCTAGAGAGTACCTTTCTGAGCTTTTCCAATCCATTTCCACTTATGCATTTTCCTTAGAGAAAACCACTGTTTCACTAGACATGAATCCAAGTAGGTGGATTCAACTCATAAACCGATCCAAGGTGGTACAACCTTTCACCCAATGCGACTTCGATCGTAGAATATGTAGAGATATGTTTGCCTGCATTGCCGGTCCAGCAGTGGCTGCTCTTTCATCATTCTTTGAGAATGCTGATGAAGAGGAGATGCTCCATGAGTGCATTGAAGGGTTATTCTCAGTTGCAAGGATTTGTCAGTATGGACTAGAAGATACCCTTGATGAGCTCATAACATCATTTTGCAAATTCACAACACTACTAAATCCTTATGCTTCTATAGAAGAGACCATGTTCACCTTTAGTCATGATTTGAAGCCCAGGATGGCAACAGTTGCTGTTTTCACCATAGCAAACTACTTCAGAGACTCAATTCAAGGAGGTTGGAAGAACATTGTTGATTGCTTGTTGAAACTCAAAAGGCTTAAACTACTACCTCAATCTGCCATTGATTTTGAGTCGGTGGATGTTCCAACAACACCTCCTGAATCAGGTGTCGTGTCTCCAACTGATGATCATAAATTTGGCAGCCAGAGAGTCGCTAGCATGATCTCTCAATTTTCGCATCTTTCATCAGAAAGCATGGAAGATGGTTTGACCCTTGGTAGTGAATTTGAACAGAACACCAAAATGATCAAAATGTGCAAAATTGGTAGCATCTTCAGCAATTGTTCAAACATCCCCAAAGAATGCTTACAAAACCTTGGGAGATCTTTGATATTTGCAGCTGCTGGAAAAGGCCAAAAGTTCAGCACACCGGTGGAGGAAGAGGAAACGGTCGAGTTCTGTTGGGATTTGATCACTGCAATATCAATTGCCAATGTTCATAGATTCCACATATTCTGGCCCAACTTCCATCAGTACCTTCTTTCAGTTGCTCAGTTTCCCATGTTCTCCCCAATCCCATTTGTAGAAAAAGCTATTTTAGGCCTTCTCAAGGTCTGTCTCAAGCTCTTTTCTGCACCAAGAGACGACAAACAAGCCGAGGAACTTATTTTCAAGTCCATAACCTTTATGAAAAAGCTTGATAAAGAAATCATTGACACATTTTACGATGTCGTATCACATTCAATTAGCAAAATATTGATTGAATACCATGCAAATTTGCAGACTCAAATAGGATGGAAGTTAATGCTAAATCTGTTATCAGTTGTTTGGAAGCATCCTGAGACCTATGATGTGGGAATTGAGGCCCTGATAGCATTATTTTCTGACGAAACTCGCATATCATGCACAAACTATGGAGATTGCATAGATTTTGCCTTTGGATTTTTCTTAGCCAAGAACATTCCAGCGGAAAAAAAGAATATGATACTAGACCTATTGGTTGATTCAGTAAAAATGTTGATTCAATGGCACAGATATCAATACACGGATCTGGGAAGCAACGTCAGTATAGCAAGCTACACGAGCAATTCCTCCATAGAGGACTATTCAAGAGGTACTGTTGCTTCTGCAAACTTCATGACCCAATTTTTGAAACTTGGAGAGGCATTCAAAGGTACAAGCTTATCAAGACCAGAAGAGATAAGAAACCATGCAGTTTCTTCTATTTTCAAGAGCTTCAATCTAGCTGAGGAACTGTTTTTCATGTCACCAAACTGCCTCATTTATTTCAACAAAGTGCTTTTTACCATGGTTGATGAGCTCCATGAAAAGATGGTGGAGTACTCAAAAAGGGAAAATCATGAGAGGGAAACAAGGAGTATGGAAGGGACCCTTAAGCTTGCAATTGAGTTGTTGTCAGATATGTACTTGCAGTCATTCAAAAAAATAACCGAGTATCCGGATTTTAAGACAATTTGGTTAGGCTTATTGAGAAAGATGGACGTATGCATAAAGGCTGATTTGGGACAGTATGGTCCATCAACTTTGGGTGAAGTAGTCCTTAATTTGTTGAGAAAGATCATAATACAAATGAAGGATGAGGGAATTTTGGAACCAAGAGAAGAAGATGATCTGTGGGAGATTACATATATTCAGTTACAATGGTCATGCCCCAATCTCAAGGATGAGTTATTTCCCTTATAGACCAAATTTTACACCATTCATTGGTTTTTGTAGCACACTCCCTTTGTTTTTCAACTTCTTTTCAGCTTATGTAAAGCAATAGCAGTATTTTATTCAACTCCTTGATCTTAGTGGACAGTCCATTATTTAACATAAAACAGACATTTTCTTGTCTCACATACATACAGAAAAGATAGCAAAACTTCGTATTTTTTACATCCTTGAGGAAATTCTAATTTCATTACTATTTACTACCTTTCATTACTTAATATCATGACTACGAGTGCATTATTTGCTCAAGACTTGGTTTCAATCTCATGTTATATTGTTCTTTGTATCACACTGATACTAGCAAAACTAAGGTCTTTGCCTATTTTACATCCTTGAGGATATTCTGATTTCATTACAACATTCCATTACTTACTATCCTGAGAAATGTAAACCGTGACTGCGTTATTTTTTCAAGATTTGGTTTCGATCTCATAATTTGCTATACTAGGAGATATAAAGTTGATCTAATGGTTGAGAAATGATAAAGGAAGAAGGGAGGGAGAAGAGGTGATAGGTTTGAATTCTCCCAACTAACATTTCTAATAAACTTTGATAATAAAAAAATACTTTATTATATCACACTAATGCTGGCATCCGAGCCAGTTTTAGTTTATTGATTCCTCAGTTTAGGGGCAAAGTCAAAGCAATTTCTTCAGATAGGTTTGTATTCTACAGTCAATAAAGCATCTCTGCCCAAATCTATTACAACAATGGCCATGCATATTAGCTTGAGTCAAACCCTTTTTAAATTTCTACTCACTACTTTGATTATTTTAGGAAATTTGACATCATTTATAGAAAACAATGATTTAGCAAGACCCAAAAAGATTAACTCTAATCATTTCAATGAATTTTGGCGTTCAAATTAATGGATCTATTTATTTACTCCATCAAATGAAAATTTGAAGTAAAATGTTATCTCAAAAAAATGTTTTAAAAATTGCTATTAAACAGATAAAACCCTGATTCCCGATTCATTAGCTTAATTGTGATTAGACTGAAGTTGAATCAATAATAATAAAATATACTTTTAATCCTAAAAACTCATTATATATTTTGTAAAAGAATCATAATAAATAATTCAAAACATAACGATCTATGGATAAACACTTGTTTATTTAAAAAAAATATTTTAAATTAAAACTCAGATATAAACATTTTTTAAATGGTTTTCTATATTTTTAAATCGTTTTCTATACTACTACTTATATAATTCAAACTGATTTTGGCTGTTTTTTTTTTATCTAATCCTGGTCAGTTTGGTTTTAACAACTATGCAAAAGAATAAAGGAAATGGATCCTCTACACTAATAGTCACTGGATGAAAACTTTTCATCTTTGAATAAATTTTATCAAATATAATATCATTCTGTTTTAAAAAAATAAACAATGAAATCAAAACATTTGGCCATGTCAACTTTTTGTTTTTTCAGTGGAAATGTGTTCCCAAATATAGACCATCTGATTTCCAATTACTGTAGAGTATCCATTTCATTTTTCTTATTCAGTTTCAAGAATGACAAGTTGTTTTTGTATGTTATAACAAAATATTTCAACAATGCTATAAAGAAAATGGGAATTAGAGCCTGAGGAGCAATTCCAACAGCAGTGCTTGCTAGACATGACCAACAAAAAACTCTTTGATACATTGAAATAACAAAAAAGCCAACAAAACCATTACTAAAATAAGAGGATGGCTAGAAACATACTTTCTAATATCAAACAGACTCTCTAACTGGTTTTAATGTTAATTCGTAGCAATTTTTAATCGGTTGTCTAATAGACACATTATGCAAGAGTTGCTCGAGCTCAAGAGCCATAATAAAAAAAATTCCAAATGGTGACAACGAGACATATTGCAGTGGGCGCGTTTAACTTTAGCATACTATTAACATTTAATTAATAATTTCTATCCAAAGGCACGTATTTGGATGAAATGGGTTTTACAGAAATGTGCTGTAAATCATTTAAAAGACTACCAAATTTATTGCAACTTACCCATACAATAAATTACTCTTTCGAATCAACTACCCATTCCGGGTACACGAGGGTTGAAACTTGAAAACCTTACAGGGTGCAGCTCTTTTCCAGCCTGTAGACAATCTTTCCTCCAAAACTGGTGCACTCTATCCAGATATCACCACCCTTACGAAGATCATATCTCCCCATTTTCAAAATATTACAAGAGAATCAGATGCCCTGCACCATTTAAAATTAATAATCAAGTGCACAAATATATAATATAAATTATAAGTCCAGAGTCCAGACAGACAGTATGAAAGCACTCCTATTACGCATAATGAATCAGTGCAATGCAAACTGCCCCATAACTAGATTTTAGTAAAACCAAACAATCGAGGTAAGGTAATGGTATAAGAACAAATGCACTTTCAGAAGTAAGGCAAGTGATATAACACCATTTCTTCATGAATCTCATCTTTCAGAAGAACTTTTCACAAATACCAATCATTACATTTTCAAACTTCTTAAGTTGTTTGGCATCCCAAAGAATGAATTTTGAGCCACCTCAGCATTAAAAACTCTACTATATGATTGCGCAAATGGTATCAGCCACACCTCCTTTTGCTACTCATCAAAACAAATGTTATGTTAAATTGTCAATACCTGATTCTTTAGTTTTAAATTTTTAATGTAATAGTATCGGTCCTTATCAAAGTCAAGTTGTTGGGCTCTACCCTTGCCCATTCCTTAAGTCACTACTCACATTGAAAAGACTGTTTCATATCATTTTTCTTACGAAGCCTCAAGTTTGTCCCTGATGATACATTAGTCTCTAAAAATTACAAATGTTGGCCATACTAGTCATTAAGCACGGGACATTCTAGTCACTCAAAAGGACCAATATGACTGACATTTGTGATTTCTAGGGACTAACGTAAGCATTTTACATTCCACAAGACTGATGTGTCTGTTGTAAAAAATTTCAAGGACAAACTCAAGAGTTTAGTCCCTCTTTGTCACACATCAGTTGTTCTTAATTTTATGGCACAGTGAACCAGTCTCTGATATGATTGTAAGACATAACTTTCAGCACTTCACAAGCATGTAAGTCAATTACTAGGTTTATATAATGTTTGTTATCACATAAAACTTAAGTGTGGTTCCAATTTTATTTGACTGCGATCTGAGGACTCGGGTAATATGAAAAGTCTAACCAAATCAAGTTAATGATTCTTATATGATGTGCATTGGTGCATGAACTATTCAAATAGCTAAAAGAGTGAGCCTCCTTTCACAAGTTCATGCCCATAACTGTGTCAATCCATTGAATTTTTTTAACTTCATTGATTACCAATTGCCGGGGTACCATTACTCCAGTGATAAGGAAATCATTGACAAAATAGAGAGGACTACAAACAGCCTTAAGAAAAATAATAAAATCATATTCAAGATTTCTTCCCAAAATTCAAATCAACTAATATAATGTGGAGCATATATTCAACCCTTCATCAGAGAATATTCCTATCTGGAACCAAACCCTAAATAATATTCATAAACAGTGTTTTGGTTAGAAGTAAGCATTTATGGAGCACCTTAGCGAATTAGTTTGACCATAGTAATGTTCCAAAAAGTATAACACCTTAATCCAGGGAACTATCTGGCTGTCTTTTGGAACCTTATAATAAGGTTAAGCTATTTTTATTTAAATTATAACCTATATGAAATAAGCTGAAAAAAACTTACAGAGAGATCATAACTCATAAGCTATTTTCATTAGCTCACTCAAAAGACTTGCATAAATGCTTATATCATATAAGATAAGTCCTGATAAACTAAAAATAACTTCTTCCAAATGCACCCTTAATCAATAACCAACCTACCTATATCATTCATTGAGGTCACCCTTAGTTAATTACTTATCATATAAGTGTTCTACCTACAAGTTGTTTCTATAATTGAAACTATTCCAAAGAAATTATTGAAATAAGCTTAAAACAACTTTTGAACATATCATAATTCATAAGTCAACATCTGGACACATCAAAAGTTATTTTCACAAGTTCTCCCAATTTCCAAATACTTACATAAGTGCTTATATCATTAAATAAGTTCTTCCAAATACACCCATAATTCATAACCAACCAACTGACCTACCTAGATCATTCACTGAGATTCTCCCCACCGGAAGTGTCGGTATCCTCCTCATCCAATTCCTGAATTTTGGCAATCTTGGCCTGCGCCCTCTCTAGGATCTGCTTCTTTTGCAGCTCCAGCTCCCTGTTAAAATCCAGCCTCATCTTCTCCAGCTCCATCATCTGCTGCCTCTTACTATTCTCAATCTTCTCATATATCTTCCCAAACTTCTGAATCGAATCTGCCACCACGCGGTAAGACATCTCGTCCTCCTCCTCAACCTCATCCCCGTCACCACCACCACCAATATCCTCCTCTTCATCATCATCATCACTCTCAGACTCCCCTGGACTGTCCCTCATCTCATCAAAGCCATTGGAACTGTTTAAGTAAACCCTAGTGTTCATAAACACATACTCCCCGGAATCCACACCACAAGCAAGTCCATACTCTTGCCTTGCGGAGGAAGCCATCAACATGTCCATCTTCTTGAAGAAAGGCCATTTACAAGAGCCAAGGCCAATTTCGTCCATTCTAGCCTTCTCTTTCTTGTACCTTATTTTCAGCTTGTCCAACACGCTTCTACACTGTGTCACCGTTCTCTCTGTTTTCATTTCCTCGGAAACTTTTTCTGCAACCTCGTGCCATTCCTCGGATCTCAAACTGTTCCTCCCGAGCTGGAGGAACTTGTCTCCCCAAACTTCTAACAGCACGAAAGTCTCGTGCTCGTTCCACTCCTCGCCCGAACCGGAACCCGAACCCGAACCACGGGAGTTTCCGTAAGAGAATTTGACACGTGGCGCGAACTCGTAAGAACCTCCTCCTACTGCGGCGCCGACTACCTTGCGCTTCTTCGGGATCCGAGGATACGCGGCGATGTCGTTTTCGTCGTCGTAACCGTTTTCAGCTTCGTCGTCGTCGAAATCGTCGGGTTCGTTGTCGTCGTCGAAATCGTCTGGTTCCTGGTAGCGCGTGGGTATTGGGAGGTGGTAGTGGGCGGCGCGTATGGGGTGTTTGTGGCGGTGGGAAGGGTTCTGCCGATTGAGGGAGAAGGACTTGGGAGGGTACCTTGCGTCGTCTTCCATGTCGTCCATTGGGATCGAAGAGAGATTGCACGAAGCAAAATCGAGATTATAGGGAAGGGATTTGAAGGAATTGAATTTGGGGAAGGGTGAAATTGGGTTAGGGTTTTGTACGGTATGAAGTTTGGGGAATTTTTCGATTTTCAGATTCTCTTTCCTTCTTTTTGTGTTTGGGCTGAAGGTGAAGTCCGTGCGTGGAGTTAGTGGGCTTTGGGTGTGAAATGAATCACAATTTTAATGCGGCTTTTGCTAAGTACACCATTTGTTTTTCCCCACTAATTTTTATTAATGTTATGTTATTGTATATAAGATCCAATTACCTAATTTATCAATATTAAGAAAAGTGATTAATTTTATTAGTAACAATAATTTTTTTCTTAAATTTATAACTTTATCCAAAATTATGTTTGTCATTAATATTTCTCTCTTTTCTAATCCCTCGAGCAGTTCATTCATTTGACCATATATTAGAACTACTTTTGATTTTGCAATATTTTGTTCATTAATTACTTCAAATTCTTTCATTTCCATATAAATATCATTTCCCTCATGACTATGTTCTCCTACTCCGCCAAATACTGATACACCTTCATGAACTTTGGCAATGTTATTAATCAATTCTATAATCATTATCATTTTACCCACTCCAACTCCACTGAAAAGTCCTATTTTTCCTCCACGATGATAAGGAGTTAAAAGATCTAGTGCTTTTATTCCTGTTTCAAAATGGCTAATTTTGTATCTAATTGTATAAAGGCTGGCACAAATTTATGAATAGGTTTGTCAATATATTCTCTTTCTACTCTTAATGAGGGATATTTTAATCTAAAAATAATTAATGAAAGGAAAATTATATATTGGATCTTATATAAAAAAATAAACATCATTTCAAACTTGGGTTTTATTAATAAAAACAGAGGGAATATCATATATACCCTTTATACTCATGTAAACATTATTTTAGAATGTAGTTTTGGGAACAATATTTTACTTTTAACATCCTAGAAAGTATTTTCCTAAATGTTAAAAATAAAATTATATTTTAGAAAAAAAAATATTGTTTTAAGTTTCAGAAAGTACTTTACAAAATGTATTAAAAAACATCTGGAAAATTCAAGCAAAACACTATGATCATTAAAATTCCTATACAAATAAAATTTTGTACAACAATGAAGTAATTGAAGTGAAGATAGCATATAGTTGATATTGGTCCTTCAATTTTGACGATTCTAAGAGGCGTTTTGCTGCAACAATATATTTGGACAGATTTAAGATTTAATCATATGTTATTGCGTATATAAAATAAGAGGCATTGATGGTGTTGTGTGAGGACAAAAAAACATGAATGAAAAGTAGTTGAGAGCGTAAGCATGCTATACTACATTGGAGTTTGGAGGATAAAATCTTAATGCTAGAGCAAGAGAGGAATAAAGGAAGATCGGACCAAGAAATCAAAGGGAAATGAAGGGAGTAAAAAAGAGGAGAAAGTGTGATACAAGAGAGGGAGAATATGTATTGTTGATATGAAAGACGGAATGAATGAGTGAGAGAAGAAGAATTGAAAATTAAATGTTATCTAATTAATTTGATTAAAGAAGCTGGAAAGAAGAATGTACTTAGGAAAAAAGGGAAGTGGATATAACAAAAACCTTTTAATGTGCTAAATTGAAATGAGAGTTGAGAATTATGTGAGTACACTATTAAATACATATATATCAATAACCTTTTAAGTTGAAGATATGTGGTTTCAAGATCCAGCTACTAGAGACTCCTTCAAGATCTCTATGTTGGAGGTTTGGTTTTTGTAGAAGAATCTTTAAGATCTACATGTTTTTCAAAAAAATAATGTTTTATTGTCTTTCTCCCTAATTGATTCTTGTGGGAAGAAGGGAAGAAACATAAAAAAAAAAGAGGAACATATCAACAACAACAATAGTACATATCCAAAACAAAATACATAACAATATAATTTTACAAAAAATACATAACAATAAAATAATTACAATAACCTTGCGGAGAGTAAAGGGGCATAGTGGAGGGGGTGAGTGGGGGAAGAAGAGAGGGGCGGAGGGGGAAGAAAAGAAAAAAGAAAGGAAGAAGAGAGGGACGTAGCGGAGGGGGAAGAAGAGAGGCAGCAAAGGAGGTAAGGGGAAGATAAAAAAAAGAATCTTAAAGGGCGGATAAGGGTGGGTGGGGAAGGAAAAAGAAGAAAAAAAATAGCATTTTTTTGCCCATTTTTTTATTGTTGTAGTAACTCTTTAATTTTTGTTGGACGTTACTGAAAGGGTCAATTTTTTTACTGTTACTATAGCTCGGTGTGCCCATTATTGTAGCTTGGCATGAGCATTCCTATAAATTGGTCACTGTAGGATTTTTTTTTTCACACAGTTTTCACATTCTCATTCTTATTCTCGTTTTCATTCTTAGATTCTCCAATTTTAATTTTAAATATTTTTTTATTTGTTCCTTGCCATATGGATCCAAATCAATTTAATTTGCAAGCATATATGAATTTGTTGCAAAATTATCAACCACCTCCTTAGAATGAAAATCCACAACACTATCCTCTGTTGTTCCGTACATGTCACTACCACCTCCACCAATGTGCAAAAATTCTCAAATTCCTCCTCATTTTATTCTGTATTTGCCACCACCACTACCACTAGTAATTTAATCAATCCCTTTTGTCAAAAGTTCTCAAACCTTTCCTTCGATGCCATAAAACACCTTCAACGCGTTCTGTAAGCCTCCCAATAGTTGTAGTCATGGACAAACTCCTTCAAATGAGGAAGTTGATACACAATTTTCACAATTTTCTACTCAAATTAAGTTAGAAAATATTACTGTTGAGGACTGATGAGGGAATTCTACAAGGAAGAAAAAGGGCATGCGAACATTCTTTTCAATTGAAAGAGATAAAATTCTCATTAGTTTGTAGCTTAATTTCTCACTCAATTCAATCGTCGATAATAGTAAAAAATTAAAGGCTTTTTGGAAAAAGATCGTAGAAATTTACAACACATCGTGGCAATATAAGTGAGAGATCCACCAATCAGCTGAAATCCTGATGACCAAAAATCCACTATGTCATTCAAAAGTTCAATGGTTGTTACAAAGCAAGTTGTTGCTTTGAAGAAAAATGGTTAATGCATATGCTATTTGGAAGGACGACGAAAAAAAGGATTTCACATTGGAGCATGCATGGCAGTTGTTAAAAGATCAGCCTAGATGGTTAGAACAATGGGACAGAAGGCGACTAAAAGGAAGGTTAGAGGAAAATGAGCATCTTCTTCTACACCAGTTGTGGACTTGTCTGACATTGAAAAAGAAATGAAGGAAATAAATGTTGTCCAAAAACAAATAGTAGAGGCAGTGGAGTCCGATAGCGTAGTGAAGATGAGCGATATTCTTATGAAGAACATGTCTAACATGACTGAAGATCAATGCAAGAAACACGAAATCACTTGTAAATATTTTTTAAAGAAGTTTAGTAGTTAGTGTTTATGTCTTAATTTATCGTTAATTAGTTGAATATGTTTAAGTTCGTTTTAAATTATTTTTTATTATTTTAGTAGTTTGTTTTTAGAGTATTAAGTTGTTAGTGATTATGTTGTAACACATTTTCAATTACATGAATGATAACATTTGTTTTAAATTACGTAAGTTATTTGTTAATGCGTAACTTTTAAGATGTCATAAAAACTAGTCATTATAAAAACTAGCATTTAAAAAACTAGTCGATATGGACGATACTATTTAATTGTTTAGTTTCCTTTCATTCATGCACCCACCTTCTTCAAAATTGTTGTGTCTTTTTTCTACTTCCACTCAGTCATAAAATGGTTCGAAACTCTGACTTTGATAGAGTTTGACAACAAATTGTTGATGAAGTACTTAAAGACAACACCAATAAAGAAATCATGAGATA
Organism: Glycine latifolia; assembly: GCA_013407115.1. Lineage (NCBI taxonomy): Eukaryota > Viridiplantae > Streptophyta > Magnoliopsida > Fabales > Fabaceae > Glycine > Glycine latifolia. Next base: position 27,678,809 of record CM023949.1, on the reverse strand, counting down.
TTTACGCCAACTACAACAAGAAGCAAATAGTAGTAGTTTGCCCACACAAACAAGAAGAAACATAAATCGAAACTGTGAAAATGGACATAGTCGTTTGATGAATGACTAGTTCTCTAAAAATTGCATATACACAAAGAGTCAATTTCGACAGAGGTTCCGAATGCAAAAACAATTGTTCCTTCGAATTGTAGACGGTATCATTAACCATTACCCATATTTCCAAATGAGATCTGGTGCATATGGTAGAATGGGTCTTTCACCTTTGCAGAAGTGAATTGCAGCAATTCGTATATTGGCATACAGATCACTTGTTAATAGTGTGGATGAGTATGTTAGAATCGGCAAGAGCACTGCAATTGAATGTTTAGAAGCTTTTGTGAAAGGTGTGAACGAGATATTTGGATATGAGTATCTGAGAAGACCTAACAACAACGACATCAATCGCCTGCTACAAATTGGAGAGACACGTGGGTTTCTAGGTATGTTGAGTTCTATTAATTGCATGCATTAGAAATGGAAAAATTGTTCAGTCGCATGGCAAGGGAAATATCGTAGAGATGATAATTGGAAACCCATAATAATACTTGAGATCGTCACGTGACAAGACTTGTATGTGGATTTAGCATGCCTATTTCAAAGTTGTAGGTTCAAACAATGACATAATATGTTAAATCAATCTCCTATGTTTAATGACGTCATGCAAGGTTGAGCTCCTCTGGTATAATTTACAATTAATGGAACCACACACAATATGAGGTACTATCTTGCAAATGTCATTTATTCATAAAGTTATTTGTAAAATGTCAATAAGCAGCAAGAAAGGATGTGGAGAGAGCATTTTGTGTGCTCAAAACTAGTTTCGCAATTATATGTGTGGTCCATCACATAATTGGCACATGGGTACCATGAAGAACATAATATTGACATGCATTATATTGCATAACATGATTGTTGAAAACGAACGGGATATATACAATGGTAGCGTTGATGTTGATTATGATCATATTGACGAAGAGATTTCAAATATTGACATATCTTGGGTGCTTATCCCAACTTTGTTGCATATTTGCAAACAAAATGTTATATGTATATAAGAGGAGTTCATCAATAACTTTAAATAGACTAAGTGAAACATATCGGGAAACGTTTTGGTCATAATAATGATAAAATTTAATTATTATTGCTCAATGTCATTGTTTATATTTTTTTCGATCAATTTTATGTATTATCGTAAGTTTAAATTATATTGATAAATAAATATTTTAATTATTAATAAATTTTGTATTTCTGTCATATATATTTTTAAAATAAAAATATATAATTAATTATTTTTCATTGTTTTAAAATAATTTATTAATAAATATTAGAAGGTGAATTTGGTCTAAAAAAATAACTAAAAATTTTAAAATAAGATTTATTATTGAAATAGAAAATATAGAAAATTTTGAAAGTAACATAACACTACAAAATCCACACAAAAATAATTAAAATTAAATCTATTATTAAAAAAATGCCCTAATAACCCTCTAACTAATCAACGTAATGTCATCTCTTCTTCCTCTCCATTATTGGTATTCTTCCTCAATTCCTTTTGGTCTCTATTCTCCGTTATGATTTGAAATGATGTGAGATATAGCACTATGAAGATGCGTTGCGTAATGCGTGAGTACTGTTTGGAGTTTGTGATGGTTCGAAACTTTGCACTGTGGGTGATAGTTGTGATGAATTGTGGCTCTACTGTGTGGAATAATGGTCGGGTTGCAGTGTAGACTGCAGAGGATGTTTAAGAATTCTTTAAATACTTCATTAATTGTTGGGAAAATTCTTAATTACCCACACGTCCAAAACAATTTAGATGAAACACCTTAAGCTTTTTTATTTCTTGACTTTATATATAAAGATAAATTGTAATACAAAATTGAAACACTATTATTATTCTAATCTTAAAAAAATCCTAAAATAAATCAAAACAAATTGATAAAATCTTGAAATATAAATAATATTTTAAAGACAATAAATCTCTAAAAAAAAAAAACTCCGCTTAAATGTTCACTCGTTTTATTTACTTTGAAATTTGAATTGTTATTATATTTTTTATCCAGATATTTCATCTGATCGCATCATATTATTTCTTGTTTTATTATATTGTTTATCTTTTTAAATGTTTTGTTTCTCTAAAAAAATGTTTTGTTTGGTGGAGAAAAAATTGAAAGAAAAGGAGTAGTTGATATAATGTATTTGGTTTGTTTAGTGGAAAAGATTTAGAGTAGAAATAATTGTAAAATATTTTAGATTCATTGTATTATTTTTTATTTATTTATACTTACCTTCCTATCTCTTTTCTCGTATCTTCAATCAAATACTTTTTCTTTCTATTTTATTATTTTATTTTATTCACCATATTTCCCTTAGCATAAGTGTCAACAAGACTTCACGTGTCTACCTATACAGGGACGGATCTACCTATTAGGTTGTAGGGGAAATTGCCCCCACTATTTTTTTTACTTATATATATGTAATAAAGAAAAATTGTTCCTATATATAAAAAATAGATATCCTCTTTATAAGATGATTTTTAAAAATATAAGAAATAAAAAAATTTAATTGATACTAATTTTAATATTTTATTTTTTTAAGTTTTGGATTTGATTATTATTTTGGTCCTCTAATTTATTTTTTAGGTTTAATTTATTTTATTTAATTTAAATATGTTCAATTAGGCTCTTTATTTTTTTAAAAATGAGACTAAATTGAATTTATTTTAAAAAATAAAGACCTAATTATAAATTTTAAAAATAAAGGGAATAAGTTGAACCTAATATATAAATTAAGGGATTAAATTGAACTTTTTAAAAATAAAAGAACTAAATTGAACCTTAACAAAATTATAGAAAAAAATAATAACATAATTTTTAACTCTCCAACTCCTCTAATAGACATCCAATTGAACACAACAATTTATTTACTAACTTACATTACATATTTTTATCGGAGTGATTTTATTCCAATTCTCAAACAGAGAGTACGAAAAGGGATTAAAATAATTTGTTGTTTTAGATGTCTCTTAGTAACTCATTTTGTAAAGAATAAAATGCACAATCACATAAAAAAATAATAAAAAAATGAATGATTGAATAATTGTTTGATTATATATATATATATATATATATATATATAATCATAAAGGACAATTGGAATTTATATAAACTTAAGTATTTTAAATTATTTTTTTATCATAATATTATATATTTTGTAAAAACTTGCCAATATATTTTTTTAAAATATTATAAATTATTTTTATATCTACTAAGAAATTTTTCTGAATTTGTCATTGTACGGTTGTACCTATATCATTTTCCTTAAGAATAAGAGAACAAACTATATTTTTCCTCCTTTTCCCTACCCTACAATGCCAATTAACGATCATGTCATATTATTGGTTCATGCCATTGCATGTGTTTGTTAACAAGAGTGACAGAGGACCACATAAAGTTCTTCGCATTAAAAATCATTTTTAAAAAAGAAAAAGAAAAGACAAAGTTTAGTTACGTAAAAGGCAAAATTAAGTACAATTTTAACTCCTAAAGTTTTCAACATTTGTTCAAACACGGTGAACGAATCAAAACACTAATATTTGTCCATTCAAAACTAAAATATATATTTTTTTTGGGAAAGAGTTGAGAAGTGTGTTGAGCCAAATTAATGTGGTAAGACACTTCAGCTCATTTAATTTAGTGACCTGAATAAACAAAAATGATCAAAACCATTGAGAAACAAATATGTTCATCTGCCACACTATTTCTTAGTTTTAAAAGGAAAAGAAGAAATAAAACCTTCTCTACTCTATCTAGCTACAAACACAACAAAACCTAAGAGTATTTAATTATCATGGTATGTTTTGAGATACTACTTCCCTTTCGAAATTCTTTAGTTTACCTTTGGCTAAAATAGAAAGGTAACTTGAAATATGCATGCAAACCAAACACTACCCACCCACTATAAAAGAGATAGAGAACATGACCAAAATAAAAAGTTTACGTGGTCAAAAGAATTAGGTAACTGATTTGTAAGTGTACAGAACAGAAGCTCCTAATTTTATGATTTGATTTTTTTTTCTAAGCAAATAATTTCGAACTTGTGGAATTCGAATATAGTAAAAAAGATTGATATTTGTTCTCAAGGCAGAAGAACCGGTATGTGTAATGTGTGTATTCTACCAGAAAGAACAACGTGGGTGTATATATATATTTTATAACAAAACGGTGACATTGAGGTTTTAATATCATTTCTAACAGTGAGCCGACACAGTAGGTAACAGTGTATATACGTGAATGAATATAAATTATTTGTATCCAGATTTTGTTTCCTTTTCCGTTTTATCTTCAACTTGAAGTTTCGCACTAACAGATATGCACGCGACACTGTAGCCACACAGCATAACTGTCCAAGCAGATGATACAGACTGGTCCTGTTATTACATTTATAGCTTGTTTGAAATTAGTTGCGAGAAGCCTGCATCTAACTCAATTAATTAAGCTTCTTCCAGTGAGTATATACTCAAATTAAGACTGCTATTAAAGTCATTAAATTGTATATATACTCTTGTTTGACTAGCCAAATATCTAAGAATTAATCCACATGGTCCATATTCATTACCCCATCACCATCTACCACCAATAAATGGGTGCCAGTGTGCCACCACCCCGACAAAATAATTACAATATACTATAATAGCATTAACCAATATTATGCCAATATGCTCACTCTTTCTGAATTCTGGTGTATCTCATGCAAATCAAGTGATGGACCGCTTGCCAGACTGGTAGAAGTACTTTACTGTGTAATTTATGACTATATAACGACCAAGAACTTTGTTCCCTCTTTCATGTTTCGTTTTTAAGTAAATTCTTTGATATTTCTTAGAATTTGTTTGAAATTATCACTGATACGAGTGTTCCAACTCAATTAGAAAATCGAGTTTGAGTTCTAAATATATAATGAATATTTAAATGAAAAATTGTCACCCACAGTGATATTCAGCTCAATCATAATTGTTACATGTGAAAATGCTAATGATATCTTTACCAAAACAACCCATATGAAGTCATTAAATCACATGATTCTCACCTTTTATTTAATAAATCCTAGTTAAGATAACGATAGTTGGACGCAGCACTAATCATGTCAATAATTTATATCCCATCTCTTCTTATTAGAGTTGGAAAAATTTGTTCAATCCAAGGCAACGATGAATCCACACTTATTTGAGGGGATGTATATGCATCGTCACATTTTTAAAAAGTTACATATAAATATTTTAAATGTGTATAATTTGTTCCCTCTTAATTTCATATATTTGAATATATGCTCTTAATATCTTCTTCCTTTCATGATAATAATCTCTAATTTTTTGTTTTTAAATTAATAAGTTATTTCCTTAACCTAGGTTCTAGACCCACCACTAGTTCAAGTCAGATTGAACTAACCACTAACAAGTTAAGAACCAAACCAATTTGGCTCGCACGAATGAGCTAGACAGATAAGGCCGGGCACATGAAGGGTAAGCACAAAAATTACTAACCTAATTGGTCCAATATTACTTTTTAAAAAAATTATATACGTTAGACAAAGAAATAAAGAGTGGCAATTTGGCTCAGTCCATCGAGCCATTGAATATGTAGTCCATAAAGAATTTAGCTTGATCTCTGTTCGATCTGCTTTTTACACCTTGAGCTGTTGAGTAAAACAACTTATTTTGACACCTCTATATACTTGCTATTTTTCAAGGTGTAGACAGTCATGAAATCAACAAGAATAATTTTCCTAAAATTTAAATATGATTTCGTAATTTTAATCAACAAAAAAAAGTGTGATAGAGTATAGAATAAGTTACAATTACAAATTCTTGATGGAGACAAAATATAAGTGTGGGCATGCAATGGCCAATCATGAATGCGAATGGAAACGTCACGTTACTGGCATGTAGTAGAGCTGGACTATTACTGTGAGGGAAGGTAACTTGTGAGGTTGCAATAAACAACTCTCTCCTAACCCTCCAACTGCACATTAAATACTTTTTCGTCTTTTGCATTTTGAAATAAAGATTATCATTTATTCGCATGCAAGCGAGAACTATATAAATTCATGCATATATGGTGCAAAAGATCAGAGGGAGAAAGTCCTAGTGAGGTGTGTATACAATTACTATAGCCACATATATACACACAGTAGTAGTTAAAGATTAGTATAAGATCAGTGATGGAGAGGAAGTTCATTTCAGTGGTTGTTTTGGGAGTATGTTTGGTGCTGGGAATGTCCCAATATGTTGATGCAAGGAACTTGGAGAAAAAATCAAAGGAAGAGGTGAAGAAGCCTGAATCGTGCTTAGATGGAGGGTCCATTGGTGGTGTTGGTGGTGTTGGTGGTGTTGGTGGCATAGGCGGTGCTGGTGGAGGTGGTGGTGGCTATGGAGGAGGAGCTGGTGGTGATAGTGGTTTAGGTGGTGGATATGGAGGAGGAGCTGGAGGTGGTGGAATTGGAGGACTTGGAGGTGGTGGTTATGGAGGAGGAAGTGGTCTAGGTGGTGGAATTGGTGGAGGCATTTACAAAGGAATAGGAGTTGGAGGAGGCATTTACAAAGGAATTGGAATTGGAGGAGGCATTTACAAAGGCATTGGTGGTGGTGTAGGTGCTATAGGTGGTGTTGGTGGTGTCATTGGTGGTTTCAAGCATGTTGAAGCCAATAAGCCTTGAAAAATCAATCAACTAAGGAGTTAATTACGTACTTTCAATAATTCCAGATTTGTGATGATCATAGTAATGACTAGTGTTTTTTACAGTTATGGTTTGCTATTGTTAAATTTGTTTCTTTTTTCTAGCTAATATGTTCTGTACCACAAATAAGTTCACGAATGTACGTACCTACGTGCATGCTAGCTCAATTTCATTTGATGCAGAATATCCCAAAAAATACCCGTGTCATTCTATAATATTGTATGTGTTATATATATGCCATATCTTACGAGTTGTAATTCGAGTTCATGAATTATTGTTACTAAATATATATATGAGAATATATGTCTCTGTTTGTATAATTAGGATGCTTGTTATATAGTTTTTAAAAAAACATATATCAAGTGACTTGAACTATATTTATAAACTTGCATGAGATTATCCAAATTCTGTAGTTTGTGTGTATGTATCTAGCTAGTTAATTTACTCCACCTGATCTAGTTTTTTGACAAATAATCAAGAGATATGGTTGAGAATGAAGGTTAGTATTAGTCTGACTTCAATTAAAATACACAAGTGTTGTTACTACTTTGAATGTATATATATTGCGGATCAGATGGATAACACGATGGTTAGGTACAAGAGGTGCAACTCATTCTAACATGCCAACTGCAACAAATTAAAAGCTAACTAAACTACAACTGCATGTGCATGATCACCGCTTGGGTCACGTGGGTTTTGTATGGGCTTCATGAATATATTAGTTTAAATATAAAAAAGAAGCAACTAGCTATAGCTATAATTAAATATAACAAAGTTTCACCCTTATAAAAATAGTAATAAAATACTAAAAGCAAACAGAATGTATAGAATAACAGAGCTCTTTGCAGTTTGCACAAGACAAACATAACAGTCAGTCAGTCACTACAAATATTCACTTTTCATCTCAAAATAATTTTAATCCGCAGAACTATCAGAGGGTTATTGCACCAGTCCAATGACAAGACACTTGAATTATGAACCTTAGCTCTGAACCAGACTCAGGAATGGAATTTGATTGAATCCATCAATTGTAAAACACTCAAAAGAACGGTTCTGATAAAATTTAATTATGTTATTTCATATCAGATTTTTTTTATTTGATTCCCATCAATTGTAAAACACTCAAAAGAACGGTTCTGATAAAATTTAATTATGTTATTTCATATCAGAGTTTTTTTATTTGATCCGATTTGATTCAGTTTGATTTTCTTTTTCACACCTATGTATGTTTTGAATTTCTCAAAAATACCGAACTGAACCGTTTTATGGTTCAGTTGAAACCAAACCATTTTCATAAAATAGTTTGCAATCAGTTTGTTTTTTTTTTTTCTCAAAATGAATCGGATTTCTTTTGGTTCGGTCTAAATTTCCTTTTTACACTGCTTTATGGTTCAATTTTTCTCAAAACGGTTGGTTTTCTAATTATGCTCATTCTGATTTTGAAACAGTTTGATTCGGTTCAGATATTTTACACACATACTGTTTATTTGGTAATTTATCCAACAATGTACAGTCACTAACAAATACCTTAAGAGGTGTTATACATTTCCAAAACTTCAGAAAGATCCCCACAACAGTATTATCAAAGAAGTAATTTGGATCTTAACGAGAAGTTGTGTAGAAAAGAATAAACGGATCTTACTGAGAAGACCGAGATTTCATAACCTACTTTTGACAAAAGCCCAAACTACGTACCCAACATATAATTCAAAGAAACCACAATTACCTGAGTCAAAATAGCTTTTTTCGAAGTATCTAGCTAGTTTAAAAATGAGAAGCTCCTTTTCATTTTTTTAAATTAAATCCACAACCTCATTGAGTACAACCTTGAGTTTTAAGTCAATGAATATTGAAATAAACGTGTTTCATTGAAGTCAATAAAGTAAGTTCCATGGATGGATCAAAATAAATTATCTCTCTAAACCAGTTTATCGAAACTATATCTAAATTTTATAATTTAGACAAATTTTACATAATTGATGACATGTCTATTGTTTTATCATCCTCTCAAATCTTTCCTTAATTAGGAAACCAAATAATAATGATTGTATTTCAGCAACATATTTTTTCCCTACATAAAAAAATAATTATATTCTGTCATTGTTTTAATTAGTTAATCAATAAAAAAATATATTAAGAAAGACTAATTCAGTTAATTGAGTATGTAGGATGTGTGAGTTATTGTAAATTTTTTAATACTATCTTAGATTTCTACTAATAAAACAAAAAACAAAAAAAATACTATTAAATAACTATTTACCTTGCATATTGATGAAGGAGCATTTTACCTTGCAAAGATTTTTCTCAATTCTTTATACATTTGTTTATTAATGAATTCTTGACATTTGAAAAACTATAAAATAACTCACATGATATTATGCTTAAGTATGAGAATTTTTTTGAGAGGTGCGTAAGTATGAGATAATCAATATATTAACTAATGAAATAATTAATTAAAGCACATATCAAAGGTATAAGTTATTTTTTTATGGAATCAAATTATAAGTTATAACCTTAATAACAATTTAGCATTACATAAATATTCGGTAACAGTAGGCATTTTTTTTTTTGCTGAATTGTACAGATAGGCATAGTAACACAGGTTTATTAATATGGTCTATTTTGAGTGATATTGAACTTAAATTTTTTAAATAAAATCTTGTACTTAAGTGTGATAGATGAAAAAAAAGTAATTGAAACAATAAAACTCACTAAATATTAAGTCAAATTTATCAACAAAAGTTAATAATAAAAACCGTTGATAATTATTTTGCATCAATGTCATATTAACTCAAAAATAATAATGTGGGTTTAATTTTCATCTATTACTAATTAGTATAAAGATTTTCCACTCTTAGTTACAAATTAATTTAGTTATGATTTTTAAAATAATTATTATAAAAAAGAAAAAAGTATTTGGTACAAAAACATTTTTCATAATGACAGGAAGGGTGATTTCTGTTGAAAATAACTATATACATGTTTCTATTTAAGGTTGTCGAACTCGTAGAATTCGTAAGAGTTTACTCAATATAAAAATATATATTAATATTCCTATATATAATATCATAATTTTCAAACCAAAAATAAATCAAAATAACAAATTTTAACAATAATTTAATAAATTAACATAGTCCACACTCAATCAAACATAAATGCATACAATACAAAACATAAGTTCTTAAAATAAAAACATTTAAAAAATATAGAAATAGTTCAAATGTCCATCGGTCCTCTAATTAAATAATCTCAAATATCACCACCATTACCATCATCTTCAAGCTCTTCCTCGATTGAAAAGTGATATTCAATATTGTCATTCAAAACCAAATTCTCAATATCAAATACATCCAAAGTTGGATCACTTAAACTTTCTCCAATCAAGTCAATATTGTTTCCACTATCACTTTCACCTAGATGTTGCTCAACTTGGACATTGTCTTCATAAAAAAATATCATCTCCCTCTTATGTTATCTACTCATCATCAGATTTCATATCTTCAAATGGAAGAACATAGTTTTTCTTATTTGTCTACTTTTCAGCTTCAAGTTATATATCACATAAACTAAATCATTCACATTCAGAGTTTAAATTGTCCAAGAAAATGGAAAAAAAATAGAAAAAAAGAAGAGGAAAAACTAGTCACAGCATTGCATTTCCGCTTCGCATCTCACCGCGACCACGCTCTTCATCGTCGCTAAGGATGAAAAGAGAACAGAGAAGAGAACAACAGAGACGAAAACAAAAGAAGCTCCCCACAGCCACCATGCACTTCATCGTCGTCTTTGCCAAAGAAACTTGTCATTGTGGTCGCACTCACACGTTGCACCTGTGGTGCACCTTGGCTTTGCTGCCGTAGAGAAATCGTCGCAGAGTGGAGTGAGGGAACAGGGTCACCCAATCAGGTCATGCGGTGGTCAATGGAGTGAGCGAACAAGGTCATGGAAGCAAGAAGCAAGTAGTGCAACGCCGACATGAAATGAGGTGGAAGAAAGAAAACAATTTCAGAGTGTAAAACGACATCATTTCCGTTTATATTAAACTCACAATCTTGGTGCAAACTCACAAGTCTACGTGAACTCGCCCAATTCTATGCGATTTGCGATTCTACTCACGATTTGACTCGTACAATTTTACGAGTCAAATCACAATTTTGATAACCATGTTTCTATTTTTAATCAATATTTATTTTGTAAAAAAATAATATTTATTTTAAAAAATAATGTTATTTGAGATTTGAATTTCGTGCAATTCATGGCATATATTTTTATGCTAAATAGCAGTTCTGATTATAAAAATCACCAATCCTATTGATAATTTATTATCGAAGGGCGGTGTAAAAAATACACTATCAATATATTTAAATTAAATCCTAAAAATATTTGTACAAATTTATGCTATTGAGATTTTTAATTTCTATCTAGTTTAAAAAGTTTATATTGTCCATCAACAAAAAAATAGGTTAAATTAGTTTATTCACTGATTTATTTTTCATATACAATTTGATTTTCTTTTTTTTTCAATTCAATTTGGTTATTTAATTTTTAAAATCAATTCAATTTAATCCTACCATTTAAAATGTGTCAATGGTTTTAAGAAATCGTACTTTGAAGCAAGTAACACGTTAATTTAATTTAAATGATATGATCAAGTTAAATCGATTTTAAAAATTGGATGACCAAAATGAATAAAATAAATAAATAACTAAATTGAATCTAAACAATAAATTAGAGGATAAAAATTAATTTAATCAAAAAATCATGATAAACATTTTTTTTAAGGTAGTTATTATAAAAATTAACAAACTTATTATATATTAAAAAAATTTGTTAAATGATATGAAGAAAATTTTGAGTTTAAAGATTATACACTATCAACATAAATTTTTTTACATCATCAGCCAATCAAAAGTGATTATCAATATGACTTTCAATGTAGGTTGATTTGGTGATAAAAAAAAGTCATGAATCAAATTAAAAAATATCATAAATAATTATTTATAATTAAATTATAGTATAAAATTTTTATAAACTGATGCATAAATTATTTACTCAAAACTCTGTACATACTCAAAATTCTGTACACTCTCACATAATATTTATTCATTAATTAATAATATTTAGCTAATATGTTTTAGGTTAAGCTAAGACAAATATTATTTATTCGTCCACTTTATAATTGTTAATTATATATATATATATATATATATATATAAAATATTTGTTCTTTGAATGTTACGTCAGCAATTCGGCTTACATGTTTCTTAATGCTAGAGCCAACTTTAATCATACGTAAAAGATTTAATATCTCAAATTTACACTTCCGTTGGTACCTTTGTTTAATTGGAACACGATGAATGATTCAGGCTGTGGAAAGGATATGAAAAAATAATATATTATTGAAGATAACCACCAAATACTCACTTGGGTTTCCAATTTGAATAAATATATAGTTTTCACTTTTAGTTTGTTGAACATACCCCCAATCTTCTTTGAATCTTGCCAACTGAGGGAGGCTTATTTGGTAGTTTGAAGACATACCCAAATCTCTCAATTTGTCTCTTTGTGGGAGGCTTTCCATAATTAAAGTTTTCCATGCTTAGTGTTTCTCTTTGGTGACAATAACAATATCCCTTTTTTGGCGATATCAAAAGCATCAATTTGATTTCCTGAATAAAATTAAATCATTCAAATAAAATTCATTCTCTAATAAGGCATCAATTTGAAACAATGATAAACAAAGAATTATTTTTACGAGAGAACCAAAATTATTCTAAATTAAATGAAATTGATTTTATAATAACTATTTTATATATTATATGGTTCTCATAAAATTGAATCTGCAATACCTTTTTTATTCTCAATACAAACTATAAAGGTTTATTTTATTTATTGTATTACAAGAGAAGTATATATATATATATAATGCATAATATATTGTTTTTTAAATCTCTTTTGCACAAATACAATAAATCTAAAAAATAAAAAAAAATAAAAAGTTAAATTAACTTTTCTTTTATAGAAGGTCACTAAAGATTCTTCTACATTCAAAGATTGTAGACAAAAGGGTTGTTGTGCTCTCAATCACATGTTTTTCTCCAACCTTACTTCTTCAAACATATGCATGTCTAACTGACAGATCCAGAAAATTAATTAAGGAGAGTATTCAATAAATTTAAATACATATCCGAAAAAATAATTACAATATCATCATTCTAAGTCTTGTTTTTTTTTACAATAGTGCTATGTTGTACGAATAAGCATCAACATAGCAAGAAAAAAAAAAGAGGTTTTAACATTCAATTTTTGTCCAAATTAAGTAGTAGATTGATTAAAGAAGAAACTATGGTGATGATGAAGTAGCTAAGCTAGAGTTAAGAAGCATGCAAACGAAACTATCCAATCTTGAGGGTAATGACTAATAATGTGTGTATGTCCTTGTTAAGGTAAAGAATTCATTATTTATGGTTTGCACAATCTTTGTGAACAACAAAATTTAAGATAAACCTTTTCTAGTATGATAGGATATGAGAAAACTCTCCTTTAGAATATACGAATATAATATAATTACTTGTCCAAAACTTGCGCCAATTGATTTACCTGATCAATAGCATTCTCTATAGAAAATTGTAGATAAATACGCCATAGAGTAAAATTGGGATCATGATATAATTGGTTAAGTAGGGTTATAATTGGTATAGAGATCTACAAATAGGTCGCTTTTGCTGGCAAATTTAAATAAATAATTTGAAATTTGGTGCACTTTGGAAAATATTTTGAAATTTGGGGCAGTGGAACACGCCCAAATTGAGCGTGTTTCACCCCCCAAATCCTATAAAAATCATCTCTCCTGACCCATTTATTCATAAGTTCTAAATCTTCAATTATTGTATTTTTGATATTTAAAGTTTTTGTTTTTGTTGATGGCAAGAAATGAGTTCAGGTGGTGAAGAGTGCGCTTGTGTTGTATTATTTTTTAATGGAAGGAAAGTTAAAGGGCGACGGGGTGTTGTTTTTGAAGGGGAGAAAAGGCAAACACGTATCAAGCGAACCTCAACACGGGGTGAACTAAATAAGAAGATACGCCAAAAATTAGGTCTGTTAGACAACCAATGTATCACTTTGCTGACGACAAGATTATGACAACGTGAACAATACATGGGTTTTCAAGTTCTAGATGATAGATACATAGAATTGATAATGGAAGAATTTTTCAAGCAGGCAACGAAAGATTTTCTAGAATTGTACGTGGATTTTACCGCAGCAGAGGATGTTATTTTACCAATAAGGTCAGTCGCTTTTAATCCTACACATAATGCATCATCATATATTGATCTAGGTGTAAACGTGTCTGAGGAAACTGAACATGACCCAACTTGGGTTATGGATGACGGTGACGAGGATGATGAAAATATCGCAATGGAAGATCGTCTTCTTCAGGAGGATGCTAGTGCGTCGGATAATGATGAGGATGTTGGTGTGCATGCGACTGAATTCTAAGATACTGGTGTAGGGTCGTCTAAAATCCGTCATCATGCGGACGTTGGATCTACTCAAGCAGAACAACCTGTTGAAGGTATCTTAGATGACTGAAATCAATGAGAATGTAGTCATATATGTATATATTTATGTTATAGTATTTTATTTGCTTGATATGTTTAGGTGCTGAGGTCATTCCTTTTTGGGATGGAATTCCACATTACACATATATTGATTGGAATCATCCAAGCGAAGAAGAATCTTTTACCGGTTCTGCTTCGGGTTCGGATTTAGTGCAAGGTCCATGGAAATTGGGGGATGATTTGTTTGGTAAATAGGAATTTGCATCAAAAAAGGAAGCACAAATTGCAATTAAGCGCAACCTCATGAAGGAGCATCAAGAAGCAATTGTGGTTGAGAGCAAGCCTAACAAGTTTAACATGAAGTGTGTTCGAAACAACGATGGTTGCCCTTGGAGGGTTAAGGTATTTAAACCAACGTACGGTGAGAAGTGGCTTGTTTCAAAATGGGGTGGAAAACACAATTGCCTGAATGACCATATTACACAGGGTCACAAACAGCTTGATGTTGATGTTATTGCTTCACTTGTAGTAGGTATGTTTTTATTAAATTTGCTCCATATGAAAAATATTGTTTTTTTAAGGTATGTTGTTAATGTCAATGTTACAATTTCATTGTTAAGAATGGTTAAGGAGGAACTGTCTATGTCAATTGCATACGTATGGATTTAAAGTTTCATATGGAAAGGCCTAGTATGCGAAGCAGAAAGCAATGACAATGATTTATGGGGATTGGGAAGAATCTTATGCATTTTTGCCCAGGTGGTGCAACTACATGCTTCATTTTTTCACCAGCTTCTTTTTTTGATATTCAAACAAATGCTTATTTTGTGACACATCAGCTGGTACGGGCAAAACGTGTGTTTCATCGCATTTTTTGGACTTTTAGACAGTGTTGCGAGGCTTTTAAATTTTATAAACTCATCATTCAGACAGATGAGACTCATTTATATGGCAAGTGTAAAGGAAAATTGTTGATTGCCACAAGTCAAGATGGAAATAATGAATGTCTGCCACTGACATTTGCCATTGTTGAGGGGGAGACATTGGAAGCCTGGGAATACTTCCATGCTAACATTCGCTCTCACGTTACTCAAATGCAAAATATATGTCTCATTTCATATCGGTACCAGAGCATAATATCTGCTGTGGAGAATCATGTCGGTTGACAACCACCTTTTGCGCATCACGTGTTTTGCCTTCGTCATATTGCTAGTAATTTTAATCAAAGGTTCAAGAATGCAAGATTGAAAAAGACTCTCATGACTTTAGGTATGTTAACAACTATTTTGAGTATATTAAGCTGAGACAAATTTGTAAACGGAATAGTGTTAATGGTATTATTATTCTGCAGGTTATACTCCCTTTATGGTTGATTTTGACATAACGTTTGCACGGTTTCGTGATACCAGTCCTGAGGTTGCAGAATGGATTGATGGCATCCCTAAGGAAAAGTGGACACATGCATATGATGCAGAGGGGAGAAGATATGACCATATGACAACAAACTTGTTAGAATCAGTGAATAGGGTGTTCAAGGGAGCAAGGAACATTCCTATTACTGCTATTGTGAAGCACACGTACACCCGATTGGTTCATTATTTTGTATGCAGGGATCAGGCGGCTGCTTCATAGCTTGAACATTGACATCGACATTGCAAAAATGTGGTTGATGCTATGAGGCATAATCAGTCCCTTGCTACAGGTCACCATGTCCGCACATATAATGTTGATCAAACATTATTTGAGGTGGAGGAGGGCTGGGAGAGGTCATTTTCAGTAAACCTGCCAGAGCCTTTTTGTCAGTGTGGCAATTTTAAGGCCTTTAGATACTCATGTAGTCACGTCGTAGCTGTTGCTTTACATGTTCGTTAGAATCCTTTTCAGTATGTGGATGATGTCTTCCTCGTAAGCAACTTGATTCAGGCTTATTCATTGCCATGACAGCCAATTGGTAATGAACGTGCTATTCCACCGAATGAAGATCCAGTTGTCATACTTGATAGGGAAATGTTGCGTGCAAAGGGTTGTCCAAGGTCCACCAGATTACGTAACGAGATGGACGGAGTGGAAACAACTCAAAGACGAGTCAAATGTGAAGATCGTCGTACAATTTCATGATTTTTGTATTAGTTTAATTAATGTTATGTTAATGTGTTTCATTTATAAATATGTTGTCTTATCCCTGTGTTTGGTTGAGAGAGGTAATATTACTTATCATGTTTTGCATGTGATTACACATACGACGATCATGTTTTCAAAATGGAAAACTAAATAACAAATTAGGTGGACGAAAATGGGGCTCTGCCATCGTTGCACCCTAAACCCTAAACCCTAAACCCTAAACCAAACACCTTAATCCCTAAAGACGAACACATAATCTATAAACCAAACATCCTAAACCCTAAAAACTAAAACAAACACCCTAAACTCTCAACCCTAAACACTATGAACACGTCTAACAATTAGGGCATGACTGAACACGCCCAAATAGGGCGTGACTAAACACGCCCAAATAGGGTATCACTGAACACGTCTAACAAATAGGGCGTGACTGAACACGCCTAATAAATAGGACGTGACTGAACACGCCCCTATATAAGCTAGACACTCCCACTCCCACACAACATACCTCCGCAATCGAAATTAAATCTGAATACTATAGCATTCTTAGGAGAAACAAGCAGTCAGACCATTGGTAACTCCAAATTAGCATTCATTTTTCCAAATGGATCAATAAATCACAACGAAACTGGTGTTTCTTTTCAATGTCTTACTCCAATACCAATGCGAGTGCCTAATGAGTGTTCTTTTCAAACACTGAAGAGTAGGATGCACGACACCCTTCTGCTAACCAATGACCATTTTGTTGATGAAATCTACTACTAACAATCATCCCTACATGCAGGTCAGCAATATTTTTTTCATTCTCTGCAACTCACAAATGATGATGATGTTTGCACAATGTTAATGTGCAATGACCAAATGTCAAGTGTTGGCCCTATAAAAATATTATGCACCATCAACAGAACACCTGATGGTATACTCAACCAACTTCGATCCACCATCGTCCCTACACATGATGCAATGTTATATTACAACGACAAGTGGAACATACCACGACAAGGCGATTTTTTGGGTTATTCCTTCACTAGAACAAATCTAAGAAGGTTTGAAATTCCTTCAAGATGCAACTTTGAAACACTCAAGGATGTCATCAAGCAAGTTGTGTCTGTTGGGGTTCCCCCTTATGGAATTCATAACTCACAGCTGGTAAGAAAATTATTTTTTCGACAACCAGGCCATGCAAAATATTCAGACTACACAATCGAATATCACATAATTGAGTTGATAAGCGATGAAGACGTGTTAAAGATATTAGCAGAATCCAACTACTGGAAACGTTTTTATCCAATTGAGATTTTAACGATTTTTAACAAACCAGTTACCCAAATGGAATGATTCATTGTATTAAGTAGTGTTTATGAAGTTTGGTTATGTTCAATTTTTACTGGTTGCCTCTCATATCAATTACTGTTATTCACGGTGTTAGTAAGTTAAGAAATAAAATCTATTACAAACTAAAATGAAAAAACACAAACGACGCAAAAACTAAGACTCTGGTGGCCATTGATAATGACGCGTTTGACGATTAGGTAGCCTCTGTCTACGCGGTCGTGGAGAAGGTCTGGCTGAGAAGGGTCTGCCCCCATAAGGGTCTACATAGGGAGGTTGACATGGAGTGAACTGCTCTAGAGATGAGGGTCGGGGATGCTCAGTAGCTGGGGTGGCATATGGTACATCTGATGGCCAACCCATAAGTCATGAGGACTTTCTTCAATCTTGCATTCTTGAACATTTGATTAAAATTACTGGCAATATGACGAAGGCAAAACATGTGATGTGCAAAAGGTGGTTACCAACCGGCATGATTCTCCACAGCAGATATTACGCTCTGGTACTGATCTGAAATGAGACATATATTTTGCATTTGGGTAACGTGAGAGCGAATGTTAGCAAGGAAGTATTTCCAGGCTTCCAACGTCTCCCCCTCAACAATGGCAAATGTCAGTGACAGACATTCATTATTTCCATCCTGACTCGTGACAATCAACAATTTTCCTTTACACTTGCCATATAAATGAGTCTCATCAATCTGAATGATGGATTTGCAAAATTTAAAAGCCTTGCAACACTGTCTAAAAGTTCAAAAAATGCGATGAAACACACGCTTTGCCCGTACCAGTGGATGTGCCACAAAATAAGTATTTGTTTGAATATCAAAAAAAGAACTGGTGAAAAACGAAGTATGTAGTTGCACCACCTGAACAAAAATGCATAAGATTCTTCCCAATCCCTATAAATCATTGTCATTGCTTTCTGCTTCGCATACCAGGCCTTTCCATATGAAACTTTAAATCTATACGTATTGTTGATCATTTCCTGAACCAATGCAATTGACACAGACGGTTCCTCCTTAACCATTCTTAACAATGAAATTGTAACATTGACATTAACAATATACCTTAAACTAACAGTGTTGAGGTTCGCTTGATACGTGCTTACATTTTCTCCCCTTCAAAAATAACACCCTGTCCCCCTTCAACTTTCTTTCCATTAAAAAATAACACAACACAAGCACACTCCTCACCACCTGAACTCATTTCTTACCGTCAACAAAAACAAAAACTTTAAATATCAAAAATACAATAATTGAAGATTTAGAACCTATGAATAAATGGGTCAGGAGAGGCGATTTTTATAGGATTTGGGGGGTGAAACATTTGAAATTTGGGCGTGTTCCACTGCCCCAAATTTCAAAATATTTTCCAAAGTGTACCAAATTTCAAATTATTTATTTAAAAAACATTATTTATTTAAATTTGCCATATTTTGGCACTTTAATTGTTTAAGTCTTTTATGTGTATGTTTGGTTTACATGTTGGAGATCTTCAAATCCATTGAACCAAAAGTTTTAAATTTTAATTTTTCATTATATATATATATATATATATATATATATATATATATAAATGTTGTTGGTTTAATGATAGAAAACTCAAATTGGGCACAACATCTTTTTCTTAATTGATCCGGTTTTGTGGTACTGAATTTCTAGAAAGAGTTTTATACTATCAACAAAGCACTAAATGCTTGGAATTTATTGGTCTTTATCTCAGTAAGCATTGACAAGGAAAAGGTTCCCCAATTAGTGGTACTATTGGGGAAAGCAAGTTTGTGTCATTGAAATTGCATAGCTAACTCAACTTCTCTAAAGTTTTTTACCGAAAGTGCCAAAGACATGTAACATTACTGTGGTCCCATGTGGCTTGTCGCCCCCACCTCGTATGACACTGTTGACATTTTTACATCACCCTCTTTCTTTTTCTTCTTCTCCTCTTGTATAACCCCACTAACATTAACGTCCTCCTCCAAACTCTACTAGGCAAAGCCACCATCACAAAACATACCAAAAAAAAAAAACAGAGACTGAATTTAGGCATATCTGAGAAACTGAGGCTAATACTTCACATGGTCTTCCAAATGGAGCAAATGAGCTGAACCACTAATGAGTTGACACGTATCCACACGGCCACACTATTTTTTTAGGCTCAAACAAAAAACTACCTCTCATTTTAGGTGGCAGAGAGAGCGCACGAGTGCCTTAGGTTCATCGCTATCAAAATTTAAGGGGAGACTCTTGCCCCCCTTCTCGTATACGTAGGCATGGGCGGACCTACGTACAAGAGAAGGGGGGCAACTTAAATTTTGGCATGAATTTACTAAAATACTCCTATTGTAAATTGATTTCACAAAATTGCCCATATCCTAATTTGCTCCACAGCTTATGCACACCTCACACCTAAATTCACAGTTCTACTTTGTGCTCTCGCGAGACCACGCGCGGCAATGCAGCACCTCAGTATTTATTAGTTTTATTAATGAATAATCTATATCGTGTTTTACATATTCATTTTATCACATCTTTTGGCAAAATAACACATTATGTTTTGATCATTCTTGTTTCTTAATTTAAAGTTTATGAATCTCAAATGGTTTAAAAAAAGGAAGAGACTGGAATTATCATTCTCATAGGTATAGCCGTATAGGTCAAGTGACAAATACAAATTAAGAGAGAAAAGAGTGATACCTGTTTTACTTTATTAAGAAAAAAAGTAAACAATTTATAACTCATGCTTGTTTGAACTTAAATTTTGAAAAATTATTATTATTTCAAATAAATCAAACCAAAATTGACCTCTTTGAATATAGCTGAATCAACTAATAAACTTATGGGTTTCAACTAATAAACCAAAATTAACCAATGTTGACATTTTATATTAAAAACTCCACGCTTTCTGAAAAAAAACGAACTGATGGGATTTTGTGCATGCCAATCATAGTAGACTATATCTAAAGTGTGTATGCATATAAGAAAAGATAATGCAGTGGCATAACGTAATTTAATTGAGCCTGTTGATGAAGAGTGGAAAATAAAAAAACAAAAATGTAGAAAGCACTTTCGAAACAAACAAAAAAGGAAGAAAATAATCATTAAATGTGAATTTGGTGAAGATGAACACTGATTGGTTTAATTTGTGCTTACCGAAGGCAGCCATAGCAAGGAAGAGGTATCTGCTGTGACGAATTCCAGGGACGTATTCGTGAAGCTGAACAAGAAGAATTAACAAAAAAGATTTTGGCCCATAACAGCCAGTCCAGCAAGGCCTATTCTTGTTGTGGGTTGAGGCATAATTGATTTCCTGTTCAATGATTGATAACGAACACAACAATAAGAACGAGGTACACAAAAACTGGAATGACCTTCTGATTGAAGGAAAACAAAAAGCTGTAAACTATGATATAACTGAAGTCAATTAGAACTTGATTGGTGACTCCGTATGCCATCAACAAAACTACTATCAAGTACAGCAAACTTCAACATATTCCAATAATAAAGAATGTAAGGAAGAAATAGAAAGGGTGCCTTCTAAGATATTCAACAATAAAAAAGGTATTAAAATTACTTTTTTTTTTTTTTAAAAAAGTGAGATTACAGAAAGACCCTAGACGATCATGATATAGAAACATCAGAGTACCTTAAGGCTCTTCTGTTTTTTGGCTGTTATGGGCAAAATAACACATGCATAAAAACACTTTTGTTGAAGATTTCATGCCTCTCTAGTTTGCTAACTGCTGATATGGTTTAGCTCTTCAACCAATAAGAGAGCCTAAATATTTCAATAACATATCTATCACCTGAACCAGTTTAACAACTGAGATTAAATTGGACCCAACAAGCCAGAAAATGTGGCTTTTGAATACCCAAGTTTAGATCCTGAGTTAAGAAGCAGTGCTTCCCAAGTACTGGCCCCAGGAAGAAAACTTTTTGCAACCACTTTCTTGGTCAATTCCATCGCCTCAGTAAACAAGTCCTTTTGGCACATCTGAAATATGATGTTATCAAATGTTGAAGATCTAGGAAATAAACACTTCTCCAACATTTCCTCCAACAAAAGACATGATTCACCAATCTCACCTTTTCCAACCAAACCATCAAGCACGATCCTGTATGTATGCAAGTTGAGCCCAACACCCTTCCACCCCATCTCCTTCATTAGCCCCCTTGCCTTAACTAAATCCCCTGCTACACACAAGGCACCCAATAAAGTATTGTAAGTAACCACATTCGGTTTGCATCCTAACACCTCCATAGAAGCAACAATCTGAAGCGCCTCGGCTACATTATTCTGCTTACACAAACCATTTATGTACACATTATAAGTATAAACATCAGGAATGAGTCCAATTACAAGCATTTCATCAAACAGTTCATCTAACATCACATACTCCCCTTCTGCTACAATCCCACTCAAGACCATAGTATAGGAAACAACATCAGGTTTAATTCCATCTTGTTTTTGCTGGTTCAGAATGTCCAAAGCATCCATACCCCTCCCTTCCTTCACCAAGAACCTAATCATGTTTGTATAATCCATGACACCAGGACAAAATCCTAGTTTCCTCATATCCCTCCAAACAACCAAAGCCTCAGCACTGGTCAAATCCTTTTGCTCACACAATGCTGATATTATCAAAGAGCATATCTTCTCATCCAAACCATACCCATCTTCTACCATACAATTCAGCATCTTAACAGCATAACCCACCCTCTTAATTCTACACAACGCCCTGATCAAAACCCGGAAAGATGATTCCTCGACACGAATATTCATGTGCTGGCTCTTCAGCAAGATCTCGGGGACCATCTCGAGACACTCCCTCTTCCTACAAAGTAGTGAAAGAACCAAGTTCAATGAGCAAACAGTTGGTGTGCACCTGAACCTGGGGATTCTGAAGAACAAATCAACAGCATCTTGGACCCTGTCAGAAAGACCATAGAACCTAATAAGGTAGACAAGGATGGACTCTGGTGTTTCAAACTTCTCCAAGTGTTCAAGGTGGTCGAGTACAGGAGGAATGTCCTGCAACTGGGAGGTGCTGGTTAGGGTTTTGAGGACAAAGAAGTAAGCTTTTGGAGTTGGGTCAATGCTATAGGCTTTGAAGGAGTCAAGGAGAGTGGAGAGGAGAAAAGGGTAGGGAAGGATGGGCCTTTGGGGGTGTTGGGAAGAACCTATTTCTAGGGTTGCTTGTTTGAGATTTTTCATGGCTTGTTCTTCACCGAAGTTGTGGTGCCAAGAGGTCTTGTAAGGAGAGTGTGGCCATTTCTTAAATTTTCTAAGGTATTTGTTTGCTCTCTTGGATAAAGGGTGTCTCACCATTTGGATTTGACGAGGAAGTATGGGCGGACCTACGTACAGTGGCGGATCCAGGAAATTAATGAAGGGTGGGTACTCAATAATTTCAAGTAAAATGAATGCATGGATTTAGAACAGTAAAATTTCTTACCAATCTATTTTTTAACTCAAAATTGCGCACTGGGAGATGGGAATTGGGCTTCACAGCTGCTTGTGCAGGCCTCCAATATGAACTCCTGAATAATCAAGGCAAATATTTTAACATCAACATTAATAATGTTTGGACCTGTCCTGACTTTCTTTGGATCTGTTTAAGCATGGGATTAATATTCCCCTTTCAAATCATCGCATTTCAAGTAGTGTGAAATCTGTGGCAAACATGCTGACAGACAAATGTATTATTCATTAAAGAAATTGTAATTTGATAGACCCTTTTGGGCATTCTCACATTTCTAAGTATGGTGCCCCCTAAAATACTTGATGCGGTTTTTAAGAAGCCATAAGGAAATAAAGTAACTATGCTTTCATCAAACTGTACATAAAAAGCAACATACAGGTGTTGAAATTGAAACACACAGATACAGTTTGAAATTGGAGTATTCCCTGCTTAATTATAATGGAAAGCATACGTTTGCTATCAAAATAAGTTCAGTGGAACAAGATTGTATATATTGAAGGTCAATATATGAACAAGAAGATCGTGAGGAGCTCTTTAATTACCCTGAAACACCTCATGCATTGAATTTTGCTCATATAATTGTACAGCTTCATTGGTATGTCCAGCTGCATTGACAATAGACTTTCTTTCTAATGCTTGAATTTCTTGATTAAGCATTTCAGACTCCTTCCCCACCTGACAGTAATCAGTATCAAGATAAATTAAATGAGAAGCAACAATAGTATCAATTCTGCAAAAGAAAGAATTAGCAATCAGCATAGTTGTTACCTCAATTCTTTCAATTAATGTCTGCCGCAACTCACAAATGGCATGATTAGGGTAAAAAAAACACTAAATAAAACATAAATTTTACGAAAAAATAAAAATAAGAAATATAACAGAAAAAAAAATGATTACGGTGTACGGGTACCTCTTGGAGTCTTGGGTCTTGGCTGTTGAGTGTTGAGACAGTTGAGAAATTGGCGTTTGGTGGCTTGGTGAAATATAGAGACTATTGAAATCATGTACAGAGATCCAAGAAGGTGACTATGGATAATAGAATAGACTGCAGCAGTTAGAGAAGGTTAATTAGCAATATATATATATATATATATATATATATATATATATATATATATATATATATATATTTCCATTGACACACCAAAATGACAACCTGAAGCTTAGACACCACCAAATAAACAAATATTTAAATCAAACTAATATCCTATGAAATCAATAACAACACCACCACCAAAACAATGAAGCTTAGACAGCGTAAACCATTAGCACTATTGCTGCAGTATGTTTTTATTCTAAGAGGAAGTCACTTAATTATTAGCATCAATGATAGTCCACTCCACCACGAGAAAATGTTATGGGGCCTGTTTTGACCACTCAAATTCATCCCATTCTGTTTCTCGGCCATCATAATGAAACAGAAGGATTGTGAAGTCCCTTGAAAACTGTTCAAGTGACATCTAGTTAAGACACGCGTACACGAGCCTACGCAGAGAGACAGGAAGAGATAAGAGAGAAAACCTTTTTCACAGCTGCATCAATGTTCTTTTTCTGCTCATATCCATAAATTATACTCTTTTAGTTTTTTTTTATACACATAAATTATACTCTTTTTTTTGTTTTTTGTTTACAAAACATAAATTATATATACTCCTACACTATATCAAGATTATCATCTATATTTTGAGTTATTTTTCACTCACAATATTGTATTAATAACTTATATGTTATCTCATATTATCTTTCTCTAAGTCTTGATATTCAAAAGGTGTTCCCATGGGTGATCCAATCATTTCCCAACTTTGAGGGTGAATTCAAGAATGTTATGAGAGCTAGTTATTGAATATCACAGCCAGTATATATTCCCTATTTAAAAACCACATTTTCTTCTATACACATTCACCTTAATCCAATGATGGCTACCCATATTTGTGTCTCTCTTTGCTTCTTCTACATCACAGCCTATCACCTTGCAATTTCCACGTTGGCTAAGTCTGACAACTATATCATCCACATGGACATATCAGCCATGCCCAAACCATTCTCCTTCCAACACACTTGGTATCTCTCCACTCTGTCTTCAGCATTGGACAATTCAAAGCCACCACGACAATCTTAACTATGTTATTAACCCTAAGCTATTTTACACCTACACCAATGTCATCAACGGTTTCAGTGCAAACCTGTCACCTAAAGAGTTAGAAGCTCTCAAAACCTCCCCTAAGCTCAAGTCACCACTCACTATCTTTGATATTTTTCTTACATTAAGAGTAATAACTCTGGTGCAAAAGGAACCATGTCTTTTAAGAAGACAGTTTTGGGCATTAGACCAGCTCCTACTGTGGATGATTACAGTTACAGAGGGCCTTCAAGTAGTTGTCCATTTGTGTTGAAACCAGACATTACTGCTCCTGGTACATCAATCTTAGGTGCATGGCCACAAAATGTTCCAATGGAAGTGTTTGGGTCCCATAATATTTTCAACAACTTCAATTTGTTAAGTGGCACATCAATGGCATGCCCTCATGTTGCTGGTGTTGCAGCATTGTTGAGAGGAGCACACCCTGAATGGAGCCTTGCAGCCATTAGGTCAGCAATTATGACAATATCGGACATGTTTGACAATAGCATGGGACTCATCAAAGACATTGGTGATGGTTACAAACCAGACTCTCGTTTTGTTAAACTAATTATTTCTCACTAATATCTTGAGTAACAATCGTTCACAATTTGAGGAATTTGTGTCCATCACATTTAGCAAACGAAATTGAGGATTTACAACTATCACAGCAATAATATGTTGATTTACAACTTAAAAAATGAAAGGAACATGGGGACCATGAACCAGTGGCGGACCCACGTTGGGGCAAATGACCGCAAGTGCGGACATAAAAATTCGTTTGCGGAGAACCGGGAGCCTGCTCACGCAGTTGTAGCAATCGGAGTTGGAGAGGTCACCTCTGCATTGGAAGAGCCCTGTCATGGAGGTTTGGCCACCATTCCCGTCATCGAGCTCTGTCTTCAATTTCTGCAGATCGATCCGTCAGCAACAGCAGTTTACAGCATTTCATTTCTAAAGAGAAAATAGTTGAAATAAAGAACATTACAAATAATAGCTATGCCACGCTCTTCCGAAAACCGTTGCAAGTTTGGAGGTCACTGATTTGGATGAAAACAGCTCATAAGAACGGTAATGGAAACTAGCAAGAAAAACGGCAGCAGCGTGCGAAGAGAAGGAGAAAAGAAGAATATATGCTAGGTTTTTCTTATTTGGGCCTAATTTGCTTTGTGTACCCACTTATTTCCTGCAGTTCAAATTACATTTTTGAAATGGCTTTTGAGTTTTAATTTAGGTAATTATTATTTACAATCTTTTTTATTATTAATACACTTTATTTGTGTTATCAACTTTAATATTTTAATTATTATTTTAGATTTTTCAGTATAGAATTATGAATGATTTTTTTCTTAATCAAATAATGTTATTTATATACATATATATAATATAATTTTGAGTTGGTTCATAACTAGATCTGTCAATATGGGCCAACCTAGCCCACCCGGGTTGATCCATTATGGGTTGGCTAAAAAGTGAGCTAGGCCAAGCTGACTCACTTTAGTGGTGGGTCAGTTTTTTGCCAACCCGGCTCAACTCAGGTGGATTGGTGGGTTATCCGAGTTAGTCTGCGAGTTGGTTCGCTGGTTGGCTCACTTTAAATTTAAAAAAAAAACCAAAAAAATATTTAAAAACCACAAAATAAGTGTAGAAAAATGTAAATTAAACCAATTTAAGTAAGTTTAAATATTACAAACTGCATTAAACTCAAACTAAATGTGCATGAAACTCAAACAAACATAAATATGTTCAACAATATTAAAATAGTAAAACACCAATCTAACTCCTCCAATGTCAAATTCTCATATCTCAATCATCAATATTAACTTGTCTAGGAAGAGTATTGGAATCATGGTTTGACAAATCAATTTCATCTTCATCATCTTCATTTTCTCCATTATATTCTCTTTTTTTTTTGTTCAACCCGTGAGCCAACCCGGGTTTAACCCGGGTGAGTTGCGGGTTAAGTGAGTCGGGTCAAAATAACTCAGGGTCCTGGTGAGCTAGCATTTTAGCAACCCAACCCACCGTTTTAGACGAGCCAAAACGGGTTGGCCAGCGGGCTCAACCCATTTTGACAGTTCTATTCATAACCTTGTACATAAAGTGTTGATTTAAATTTTCATTACAATTTTTTTCTTCTTAATATCTAATATTTAATGGAAATATTCTCATGACACCATATTATATTGTCATACCAATACATTTGTATTCACTTAACATTCTATTGTACTGTCATATTATAATAAATGTTAAGTTTTTTTTTGTCTTAATCCTCATATTTATTAGGAAAAAAGATCCTAATTAATCTGGAGTTCAATTAAGAGATAAGTAAAATCTGATCAATAATTATTTCGATCTATGATGTAATTCAATAGTATACAAATGATTCAACCTTAAGTTAAACATATTAATTAATTGCGCACAATTTAAGTTAATAGAATAACTAAAATTTCTTAATTAGTAGAAACAAAACTCGACAGAAAATAGAGACAAAAAATAGACACAATTAAGTCTTATACATATAAATTACAACAAAGAAAGTAAATAACTATCGTTCAAAATTGTACGAAATTGTGCAGGTTAGAAGTACAAGTAAGGTTCACAAATTAAAAGCTTAATTGTGTTTGTATGCTTGTGATTCAGGTCATGCAAAATATATATCATATATAAGCAACCCATCATCCTTGTAATTATTTTCTGCCTAAAACATTTGCTATTTGATTGAGAGTCCAATTTTTGACATAGTTCGTGCTCATTTTATTCTCATGTATGTGCTCATTTTGAACCCCCACACTAAGCGTGCGGACATAAAAAAAATTTCCTGGGTCTGCCACTGCCATGAACAACGACTATACCTGAACTTCCGATTTGACGATGGCAGACACCAGCTCGAAGCGAGACGCGGGAGGCGCAGCTGAGGCGGCCAATGAGGGTGAGTCTATCCCCACGACGGAGGCTCACTTCAACAGAAAAGGGTATGGTTGCTGGAGAGAGGTGACACACAGCGGGAGAGGGAGTTAGCTAGAGGACAACGTATCCATTCCAGGGCACGAAAATGGCTTTGTAACTCAAACTGGAGACAAGGATGGGTTATCCACCAAAACGTTGTCATTCCCCAAATTTTTTCTCAAATTCGAAGATGGTTAAGGCCAAAAATGCCTTTGAATACACCAAACGAAGACGGTTGAACCATAATCGTCGTCGTTTTGCTAAAACCCACTTGAAAATGTTGATTTTTATTAAAAAAATGTCACCGCCCTCCAAACTACATTGGTTTCACGACAATCAACTTTAAATGGTTGTCATAGAAGGGACCAATTGTAGTAGTGAAAGCAAAGATATTATTGAAGACCACTAGGCATGGCAACGGGGGCGGGTAGTGCATTCCCCGTCCCCACCCCCGCCCCCAAACCCACTACCCGCCCCCGCCCCTGATCCCCATCGGGTTTTAAAATTCATCCTCATCCTCGCCTCCGCTATTTGATTAAAATAAAAAAATAAAAAAATAATATAACTTTTTTTATTGAAAAATCAAACGAAAAAGCTAATTACGTAACAAAAAAATAATAATAACAAACCCACATTTAAAATATGGGATCATAATTTAAAAATTACAAAACAACATTAATCAATTCAATTAAAAAATTTAGAAAATAATATATTTTTATTATTTTTTATTTTTTTAATATTATTTATTACGGGCGGGGGCGGGACGGGTAGCAGTAATCTCATACCCGTCCCCACCCCCGCTTTTGGCTATCGGGGAAAACCCGAACCCGAATCCAAAAAATTCAATTTTTTTCCGTTAAAATCGGGACGGATTCGGACGAGTACCCACAGGTTCAGGTCCCGTTGCCATGCCTAAAGACCACCCACAATCACTCGTGTTGCATTTTGGTGGGTGAATGTGTTGCACACATGCACTTTGTCCGCATATTTGAGGTACATATGTTGACACTCCCATCAACTTCCTTCATTATCGACAATTGATGGAGGCTTCTTTAGTACTTTAAAGTTTAAACACATACACTCCCATCTTTCCCAAGCTATGAATTGAATATATATTATCATTTTCATAAGTTCCTTTAACACTACATATGTTTCAAGCTGATTTCTTCTTTAAAATCAAGTTCAATCAAATTATTCTCATATATATATATATATATATATATATATATATATATATTCATTAAGAAGTACTAATAATACTGTAGTACCATTTGATTTAAAAAAGGTCAAGGTACGTGTAACCTTCCTTCCAAAAGAGTCCCACTATATCTTTATGTTACCCGCCCAACTAAAGCTGTAGAATGATTGAGATATATTTGAATGTAAGTTTTTCTAAAAGTATTTTAAAAGAAAAAAATAAAATAAATTTTTTTATAAATTAAAATAAATTTTTCATTAACTTATTTGTTGATATTATTTCATTTTTTAAATAAGTTATATTAATAATCTTCTGAAAATGAGTTAATAGATAGTTTATTTTTATTTATAAAAAAAATTTCTTACTTTTTTTTCTTTTTCTTTTTTTATTTTAGAAGTACTTTTAAAAAAATTTATTAAAACAAGCAAGCCTTGATCGAAGACATTATTACTACTTTCCTTGATGTGATAATCACATATATCTAGGTTAGCTTAAATTCTTCCTTCAACTTTGTTGACAAAAGGCTGGCTTCCCTCACCGCCATGTTTGCTTCTTTATGGTGTGCATGCATTACAGTTCGTGTTTGTACTAAATTATTTTAAAATTTACTAATTTTTAGTTTCTAATATATATATATATATATATATATATATATATCAATTAATAAAAATTCATTTAATTTAATTTTTAAAATTATTATTATTATACATAAATTAACAAATTTGTAATAGATATCTTTACTCTCTTTTTTCTTCTTCTTCTTGAATGTTTTTCTTTACATTATAAATATATAGAATATTTGCTTTTAACTTTACATCATAAGTCCTCTGTCCTCACACTAATAAACTTTTAAATTGAAAGATGAATACGTATCATTATATTGTACGAAATTAGACAATCTTTTTATTATTATCAGCGAATAAGAAATGTATTAATTGATTACTAGGCACCTTGTACCTAGAACTTGTATACAAGAAAGGATCAAGGATCCAAAAGAGAGCTGTGTACGAAATAAATAACATGAGAGAGTTGTTTTAAATTTATAAAATAGATAAAATTAATAAAAAAGAAACTGTATCATTCAACGTTGACAACGACTCGTAAAAGTTTCGTCCAAAACAGTCTCGTACTATTAAAAGGAAGTGGGTTACGACCACACAATATTTTCTATTTTAGAGTGGATACCATAGGTAGATGGAACAAAATAAGATGAAAAGGAAAAAAAAAATTGATATAGCTTGCTAATATATTCATAATAATAAAAAATTTATATATGTTAACAAATATATATATATATATATATATATATATATAAGTATATACTTATAAATAAATTTAACTAATTTATCAATAGAATCGACCATTTAATTTAATTCTTTTGTTTTTTATAATAGCTGATACTTATACTTAATAACCTCGCACATGTCGCGGCATAATTTTCCACTAAAAATGATAGTGAAAGGCAACTTGATTGGTTAATGCATGGTTATACTTTCTCTCCAAGTTTGTAAGTTCAATATCTTTTGATTCTTTAAGTCAAATAAAAAAATATTTAATTTGCACTCATTTCTACTCATTTTTACGCGTTAGATCAATTACAAGTTCTAATAGTAACAATCAAATATGTGGGTAGGGACGAAGGTAGGTTAGGCTCATAGTTAGAGAATTATATTTCATTCGGTTTAAGGTTTGGATTGACTTGACTCAGATTCTTTAAATAATTTTTTTAGTTAAACAGGTTAAATCGCAAATCTTAAAAAATATCTATTAAGTCTTGCATATTTTTTTATTTAGTAACAAAATATTTTAATAAAATATTATTATTAATATGATATGTAATATTATAATTATTTTAATTAAATTATAAATTATTTTAGTAATTTGACTATTACAATCATTTTAATGTTTGAAATATTTTAATTCCTATAAATATAGATAGGTAACTGAAATTAGATTTTTTTTTTTTGGAGCTTAAAAGACTTAAGTAGAAAGTTATGTGTAATATTTTAGATAATATTTAGTAGTATATTTTAAATTGGGATTTTATATCATTTTTGATAGACCTCATAATGCCACATAAGATTGAAGATCTCTTAAAATTTCTCCTATTTTTTTTTAGTGATAAATCTTATTTTGAGATCTTAGGAAGAGAGAAAAAGAAAAAAAATGTAATAATTTGCAGATATTGAAGATTCTTCTACAATAACTTATTCTCCATGTTATAAATCTCTTAACATCCTTTATCGGGAGATCTAGTAAAGATGATATATTGAGTTCAAAATCTAACACTAAAGATGCTATTAGGCAAGTTTTGACCAAATTTTGTGGTTTTAAACTGTCTCATTGTTTTTAATGAACATCTTAGCTTTGTTAAAGAAAAAAAGGTAGATATAAATACAATGCATCCAATTTTGGGTATATAAATTGATACCCTTTATATTATCTATCCATGATAAAGATATCCGATATGAATCTATTTGTTTAGTTTTCCATGTAAGTTGTTGCTTCACACTCTAATATTTTAATACATAATAATTTTATCATTATATAATAATTTATTATACTTTTTAATATGAAATAGATCTTTAAATAGACTAACGGATTAGGTCAAACTTATATAAAAGTTAAGTCAACACATAAAAAAATAAACTCATGACAAAATAACATATAGGTTTGAGTTATAAAAATATGAAATGAGTCAAACCAAACTTAGATAAGATCCAATTCATTTAGTTTCTAAAGATCCAATTCATTTAGTTTCTACCCCTATATGCGGGTATAACAAAAAAATGATTTTTTTATAAGACAATAATTTAGTTTTATGTTTATAATTAATATGACTAATTAATTGTACATATTTATTAATATCATATTATACTTTATTATAAATTATGCATATCATTTAATCAAATGACCTAAAGGATTAATATAGTGGTGTAAGGATTCGTTGCATTTATATTAAAGAAAAATATCTATTTAGTTAGATATAATATTCTCTTTAACCAATAAAAATCACGAATCATAAATAAAATTAGTCTCAAATCTAATAAATTAAATAACAACATGTTCTAGATAAAACGCACATCAAATACTCAAGTTGAATATGATAGAGTAATAAATATGATACTTTTATGCTTGGAGGAATTTTACTTGAAAGACGTTGTTAGAAACTAAATCTACATATTTCTAATGGAGATTCAAACTGTATTTGGTCTAAATAAGTTAATAAAATATTTTAAAAAATTCGTATGAAATTAATAAAAAAAAGTGTTTATAATTTTAACTGCAAAGTTATTAAAATAAATTAAGGAAAATTATCGGTAAAAGTCATTGCATTTGACAAATATATTTTTATATTACTAAATTTCATAATAAATGAATATTTTCAAATATATACCATATTATAATTGAAAATCATAATAAACAAATATTTTGAATGTATAAATTATATTTTATATTTATATTTATAATAAGTAATTTGAATTGTGATATAAGGTTATTAAACTCTTTCAAAATGGCATAGGGAATTTTTTATTTTTTATTTTCTATTTTTACTTGAAATGTCATACGGAATTAAAGTTCCCAATGCTTCTCGTATTTGCCAACAAGAATGATAATAATAGCTCATTGGTTAAATTATATTTAAACATAAATTTTATTAAATCGAGTTTAAAAAGTTGACTATATAATTATTGAATTTTTATCTTTCACAATCAATCCAGGGATACCATAAATAAATATATGTGCATGTATCGACGAAGAAACACATCATAATAAAATAGCTTTAAAATAATCATTTAAATGATAAATATATAGAGTAGAATATCTTAATAAAAAAATTGACTTCGCCATTCGCCACACGAAAAGACTTGTAATTAATTAAAAGCCAAATTCGATCTCAATACAATTCAAGCGACACATTAGAGGTGGGGCAAATTCATCTCCCATAATAATAAATTCTTCGAAATAATACATAGTTATAAAGACGTGTATTTTTACTCTTTGATTATTCTAAAAATATATATATATATATATATATATATATTACTATTTTATTATTGATTATTAATCTTCAATGAGAAATCTGACTAATTATTTTTAAAAAAAAGTAATATATACATAGTTATTGATTATTTTTCATTCAAAAGATTCAAGTCTTTATTTAAAGAAATCGAGTTTAGTATCATTCCAACAAATGATTTGTTGGTCAAATATTTATTAATTTGTTTAACTTTTTTTTGACAGATTAATTAGTTTATTTAAAAAATATTATTTGTACATCAAAGATTTTAAGTTAATTTAATGTAAATGATTACACTATAAAAAAAATAAAAGGTGCCACATATTTCATTATACTTGATAAAAATGTTTTTTACAATGTGATTAAAGTATTATTTATCTTTAATAATGAAAAATAGTTTAATTATAATACAGATGTAAAAAAAATTACATTTTTTTAGAAACATAAATATTTTACATTATTAAATAGTTTATAAGTTATTTTAAATATAACTTTAAAAACGATTATTATAAAAATAAATAAGCTTATGATACTAATTCATAATTAAATGACAGCCTAAAAAATTTGTAGACGCCAAAAAGTATCAATAGGTTAAATTTAACTAAAGTTATAAAGAAATTTATCAATTTCAAATATTTAACTTTTACTATATAATTGACTTAAAAAAGCTTTAACTATATATTTGCTAATAATAGTTTTGTAATTATACAATTTGTATTATATATTTGGCCTTCATATTTTATAAGTTAATTGATGTTAATTTTTCATTAAATTACCATCAAATTTTTAATAAATATTGGCAGGACAAGTTAATAATAACGTGGAACTCACGTGTACATGGTATAACTTATAGCACATACTTATGTGGATACTTATGTGGCAAATGTCATGTTGCTGGTCCACAATTTGCTAGTGTATTGATTATATATTGGGTGACTAAAATTGTACAATATATTATGATATTTTATACATTAAAATTGATTAATTGTGGTACAATTAAGAGTTTAAAATTGCACACTAAAATTTAATTTTTTGTTTTTTATTCATTTTTAAATTATCAAATAAATATATTTTAAATTTAAAATAATGATCATAAATAAATAAATAATAAAAAATGAAACAAAGTGAAGAAAAAAAAAACATTAGGACACCACATGTGTATGGCTGCATCATTTGCTAAATCTCAAGTCAACAATTTTCATTAAAAAATAAACAGTATTTTTAACGGTGGACTAATATTTCTTAATTTAAAAATATGAACCAAATGTATAATAATTTTTAAAAAAAAAAAACATTGTACAATCATAAAAAGTTATGGACCAAAAGTTGAATTTAGCCTAATAATAATCACAATTTTATTCTCGAAAGACGACCACTTGTGTTTTGAACACACGTACGTAGAACATGCATGATTTTGTACATTGAATCATTTCTAGAAATTTCATTCTTAAATCCTCATTTTTAAATAATGAAAGTATTTTTAGGGATTATTATCCTCTTCGTTATAGTCATCTAGTTTCTTCTATATTGTTTTCAGTTACTATATTACGAGTGTTAAATATTCACTAAGTTTATCAATAATTAATATTTACGGAATAACTTACCCAATCTCTTTAAGTGAAATCTTGCCACTTTCATCCATGCTGTTACTTCACAAATTACACTCTCTTTTGAATGTAATTCCTCTTATTAATTAAAAATGACACCCTTTGGAATGCACCCTAACACTCTCGCATACTCTTTTAAATGCATTCCCTTATTTATTGAAAACTAGATAGTATTCGAGTAATGCAAAGGTAAGGTTGGAGGATTTTTTTTTTTTTTTGAATTGTATAAAATATTATATTGATAATTTTATTAATTTCTTATATTATTAAAAACTAAAATTAATTTAAATATCCTTAATATATAACTTATTTATTAATAAGAAATAATATAAGATAATTGAATGTGATTATTTTCCTAAAAACATTGAATGTAATTATTTTTTAATATTATTATAAATTAGAAATAAGATAAGATAAGTGAATTTGATTGTATTTTAATACAATTATAAATTTAAATTTGAAAATATTACCCTCATAAAGTCATATATATATATATATATATATATATATATATATATAAACAAATGAAATTATTGAGTTTTGTTTGCCTAATGTGACTTTTTAAATTAACAGGAGTCACAATTCAATATTTATACTATGTCGTAATTAATAAAATTACTGAGTTATATTTTCCTTTATTAGTATATCTCTTAATTAAATTAATTTTTTTAGCAGCTTTTAATTAAGATCTGGTTTGGTTAAATTTATTTATTTAAATAAAATAATAAAAATTCTATTTTTTGTGTTTGTTTAAACTGTTTTTGTTTTTTGAAAAAAAATCTTTCTGCTTCTTAAAACAATATTTTTAAAAAAGCGTTATTATACAATTGTTTTTTTTTTAATTTAAAAAAATAGGCCCTAAATTACTAAAAATGTTATACCCAATAACACTAAAATTCATATTTATAATTTGTCATAATTAATATTACCATTAATTCTATACATAAGAAACAATTATATAATTTATCAAGGCCAATAAAAAAAATAGTAATTAAAATAATTTAATCTAAGTAGTAATTTAGAAATAAAAAATATTTATCTTCATCATATATTATTTAGGAATAATCAAATCTTTACTCAAACCTTATATAGGAATAATAAGATCTTTTATTTGTAAAATTACTGAAATTTCTAATGAAATATTAATTAGAAAATCAGTTAATTATTCCTTAAATGGTAATACTTACTCAAACCTTATTTAGGAATAATTAGATCCTTTATTTGTAAAAAAAATTTTTTTTTACAGTTTTTTAAGTTTAAACAAATAGACCCTAAATTACTAAAAAAACGTCATACTGAATAACATTGAACTTCATATTTGTAATTTGTCATAATTAATACTACTTTTAATTCTTTACATAAGAAATAATTACATAATGGATCATCAAAGACCAATAAAAAAAGTAGGAATTAAAATAATTTATTGAAGGCTATAAAAATAATTTATACAAAGTAGTAATTTAGGAATAAAAAATATTTATCTTCATCATATATTATTTAGGAATAATAAAATCTTTATTCAAACCTTATGCCGGCATAATTAGATCTTTTATTTGTAAAATTACTGAAATTTATAATGAAATATTAATTAACAAATCAGTTAATTAATACTTAAATTGTAAGACTTACTCAAACCTTATTTAAGAATAATTATATTTTTTATTTGTAAATTTTTTTTTTTAAAGTTTAAACAAATAGGCTCTAATTAAGTTACTAAAAAAAACGTTATACTCAATAACTGAATTTCATATTTGTATTTTGTCATAATTAATACTATATATGATTTTATACATAAAAAATAATTAATAATTCATCAACACCATTAAAAAGAGTAAGAATTAAAATAATTTATTGAAAGCATATAAAAATAATTTATTCAAAGTAGTAATTAGAAATAAAAAATATTTAACTTCATCATATATTATTTAGGAATAATCAGGTATTTACTCAAACCTTATATAGGAATACTTAGATCTTTTATTTATTAGATTACTGAAATTTCTAATGAAATATTAATTAACAAGTCGGTTAATTAATACTTAAATTTCAAGAATTACTCAAACCTTATTTAGGAATAATTAGATCTTTTATTTGTATAAGACATTTTTTACAGTTGATTTTTTAAGTTTAAACAAATAGGTCCTAAATTACTATAAAAAATCGTTATATATACTGAATAGCACTGAATTTCATATTTGTAATAGGTCCTAATTATTACTACCTTTGATTCTATACATAACAAACAATTACATAAATTTATGAAGATAAAAAAAGGAAGAATTAAAATAATTTATTGAAAGCATATAAAAATAATGTATTCAAGTAGTAGTTTAGGAATAAAAAATATTTATCTTTGATAACCGATGTTGTATCGCATCAAAACAATTAAATTACGCTAATTCTGTAGCACAAGATTAATCTAGGTCGACTCAGAGATATAATCAATATGGTTCTAATTTTAATTCACTAGTAAATAATAAGGAGATTTTTATCAAACAGTTTGCATGCGATAAATGAAAATTGGAGAAAAACGTAGCAAAATAGAAACTAACAGAAATGATAAAAGATATTCTAAAACAGATTAAAAAGCATCAATCTAATTCACCAAACCAAGCAATTCGAATTATCATAGTTCTCAGATAATGATTTTGTTGTGAAAGTTCATTCAATTTCATTAAAAATAGTTCAATCGAATTAACCCCTAAATTAATTGAAACTACAAACCTAATTGAAATATCATCCAAATAATCTATGATTAAAATTCGAAATTAGGAAATGAATCAATAACCTAATCCGTTTTCAATCCTAAACACATTCATAATCATGAAAATTGAATAGAGGATTGAAGAAGAAAGTGAATATTCACACAAAATTTGAAATACAAAACCAGAACTCAATTTCTCCTTGCTTGGGCTTAGATCCTTGGATTGATTGATTGTTTAGCCTTCCATGATCATCATCAATGAAAGTCCCACGAAATTAGTGCAAGAAAATGGAAGAAGAGAAATGAAAATGAAGAATATTGAAGAACAATGAAGAACAATTGAGAGAAAATAAGAAAAAAAGTTTTAATTCTAAAAACTTCTAAAAGTCACTACAAAATATGTTTGTGCTAAAATGAAGTGTCCATCCAAATAACTAAAATCACTAAAATATAGTGACTGAGTCAGTAGGAAAGGATGAGCCATAATGAAGCCCAACTAATCTAACTAATTACTAATTACACCACTTTTATCGGCCAAAATTCAAGTGCAGTGGTTCTAACTTCCAAGCTTAAAATCACCCTCAAAATGATAGAACTGGCCTCAGCTTATCTCAGACAAACTTGTAGATCTTTTTCTTATCTTTCCAAGGACTACTCATATGAACCATTTGGAGTTCTGTAGAGCTCTCTAGGTCCTTCACAAGGAAGATAAGTCAAGTAAGCAAAAACTCCCAAAATAAGTAACAATTATCAATTAAGCACACTTGTTTGCCTAAGACAAAAACTGAATTAGAATGAAAAAATAAAATTCCAAGAGAAGTCAAATAAGCTAAGAAGAATAGAAAAATATTAAATTAAAATCACTTAATCAATCTTCATCATCATATATTATTTAGGAATAATCAGATCTTCACTTAAACCTTATATAAGAATAATTAGATCTTTTTTTAAAATTACTTAAATCTCTAATGAAATATTAATTAGAAAATCAGTTAATTAATTCAAACCTTACTTAGGAATAATTAGATTTTTTGTTTAAAAAACGTTTTTTCAGTTGTTTTAAAAAAGTTTAAACAAATATGCCCTAAATTATGAAAAAAAACGTTATACTAAATTTTACATTTTTTAATTTGTCATACTTAATAATACTTCTAATTCTATACATAAGAAATAATTACATAATTCATCAAGACCAATAAAAAAATTAGGAATTAAAATAATTTATTAAAAATATTTTAGTAATCTAGGAATAAAAAATATTTATCTTCATTGCATATTAATTTTAGGAATAATAAGATATTTACTCAAACCTTATATAGGAATAATTAGATCTTTTATTTGTGAAATTGTTAAAATTTCTAATGAAATATTAATTAGCAAATCAGTTAATTAATATTTAAATTGTAAGACTTGCTAAAACTATGTTGTGCAACCGAATAGGGTAAATACCAAGGAGATTTGCATCAATGAATCATGAGCAATCACATAAATGAACTTGACACCGCACTTTAACCTAAAACATTAAGGCTCAGGTTTGTGGGTCTTGCATTCACTTATATGGTGTTCAACCTTCTCATTCCTATATGATATGAGACTTCACTTTACACTTGTACTCCAACAATCTTTTCGTTAAGTGTGAGTCTCATTCACATGATAGTCTCCCCATCGAAAGGGATCCCTAGGTAGAGGATCCATTGGTGCCATTTTACCTGTCTGAGTCTGTCAACAAGTCGAATCGATCATCAACTTTGATACTAATTGTTGTGCAACCGAAAGGGGTAAACACCGTGGTGATTTACACCAATGGACTATGAGAAACCATATAAGTGAACTTGACACCACATTTTAATCCAAAACCTTAAGGCTCAGGTTTATGCATTTTGCCTTTACTTATATGGTGCTCAACCATCTCATTCCTACACGATGTGAGACTTCACCTTACACTTGTATTCCAACATGAGCAATGTGAAGCCTGTGAGTCCTTCATTGACAAAACACTTTATGTTTTTTGTAGATTAATGTCTAAAGACAAATTTTGAGATGGAGTACATGTCAAAGATTCCTTATGCAAATACAATTGGTTGCTTGATGTATGTTGTGGTGTACACTAGACTGGATTTGGCACATGTTGTAAGCCAATTTTGCAAGTTTATGTCTAACCCAGGCAAGTGACATTGGGAAGCAGTGAAGTGGATCTTGAGGTACCTAAAGGGTACAACATGTCATGGTATTATGTTTGGCAGTCAGCAGGGTGATTCTTCAGTTGCAGAATATGTGAACTATGATTATGTTGGTGATCTAGATGAAAAAAGGTCTACAACAGGGTATGTTTTTACTCTTGCAATGAGCCTATTTTTGGAAGTCCTTTATTACTCAATCTCTTGTCATAATATCAACAATTGAAGCAGGGTATATAGCGGTAGCAGAGGCTAGCAAGGAAGCTGTGTGGTTAGCAGGGCTAGTGAATAAGATGAACATTGAGCAAGGTGGAGTTCAATTGCATTGTGATAGCCTGAGTGTTATTGACTTGCCAAAGAATCAAGTATATCATGCTAAAACCAAGCATATTGATGTGAAGTTCCACAAGATCAAGGAGTTGATGACATCTGGTTAGATTTTGCTTAGGAAAGTTCACACTTCATAGAATGCAGTTGATATGTTAACCAAGGCGATCATAACTAACAAGTTCAAGCATTTCTTGGACTTGTTAAATGTTGTTGAGTGTTAGACGTGATAAGAGCCCCAACTCAAGAGACCAAGGTGGATTTATTATTTATCTTCCACGGGGCTAAATATTCGTTAAGGTGGAAATTGTTGTGTATGACTCATATTTTATGGGCCGGACAAAATGATAAAGTAGAGCGTAAAGGCCACCTGTTGTTGGGTTAAAAGTGGGCTGGGGGGTGCAGGTAAAGCCCACAGTATGTGTAATATTATATATTTTGATGTAATCCTATTGTTTATGAATAAGAAATAGAAATAGTCACTCTGCTCTTGAGGACATAGGCACACTTGCCAAACCTTGTTAAATATCTTGTTTTTGCGTATGAGTGTGTGATTTCTCTTGTACCTTTTAGAATTTCGGTTGTTCTTGCTAACAACTGGTATCAGATTCATAAGGTTTTGGGTTAATGTGTGGTGTCAAGTTCACTTATATGGTTGTTCATACCCCCTTAGTGTGAATCTCACCGGTGTTTATCCCCCTCGGTTCTCCAATTATTGGTATCAAAGTCTGATTCAACTTGGTGATTGACTTAGATGAATAAGATGGCGATGGTGGATCCTTGGCGTGGGATCCCTTGTATAGAAAGTATTCCTAGCGGTGGGTCCAGGTGACGTGTCCTGTGGGTGGAGCGGTGGTGTAAGTATCTAGAACATGTGGGCTCTAATGGCCACCATGAAAATACTCGTGGATAAAATGGTTTCCGCTCAAGGGAAAAACTACTATGTGGATGAGACTCACACTTTTATATAATATATATCTGATTATGATTATAATTGTATATTAAAGTGTTTTTATAAATAAAAAATACAAAAAAAATTTAAACAGGAAAAATAAATAATGATCATATAATGTGACATATGCGTACACAATAAAATTTTCTTATGTAATATTCTTTGTTCCATTATAATTTTCATTTTATATTATTTTATACAGACTTATAAAAAATAATAAATAAATGAAAGAAAATAATAATTATATACAAATTAATTTAACCTTATCTTCATTAATTCATATTTAATTTTATTTTTTATTATTAATATTATAAAATATATTAGTGGATAAAAATAACTAATGTAATGTAAAAAAATTAAAATAACAATTATTTTAGGATTTAATTTTTTCTTTATATGATAATTATAAGGTTAAAATATATTTTTTTTCCTATAAATATCGAAATGTTTGATATTTATTTTTGTAAAAAAATTTGTATGTTATTTTTTTTCCAAATGTAGGTTTAGAAAAATCCGAATCTATGTGTTATTTTTTAATTCAAATTTTAAAATTACGAAAATGATCCATTTTGATTTTATAGAAATATTTCATTATTTATAAGAATGAAAAAATATATTTTAATCTAATTATTATTAAATGGAGAGAGGGAGTTCACAATTAATAATTAATAAAAATAAATGAGAAAATAATTAATATAATTAATTTCTCATCTTTTATTTTAATGAGATTGGACAACTATTGATGTCATATAAAAACGATTCGATGATGATTAATATTTTTGAATATTTAGTTTTTAATTCAAATAAATGACGATTGTATGTAATATATGCAGCTCATAGATTGTTGTAAATTGTAATATTTCTGGTGTGTGGATAAAATTTCTTAGCAGACATTAATCATTATAAGAAACGTTGGAGGTCGAGTATTCATGGCAATTAAGGATGCAGAACAGACAGCACATTGCTGAACTGTACTCAGCAAATTAATGTTCGGTTATGATTATGCAACAAACAACGTCAAACTTTGATCCAAAACCATCTCAAATTCCGCATTCTCGAATTTCTCCAAATTATCCATAGCAAAATAATTTAATTTTATTCATAAAAAAGCCCCAAAAAACCGAAGATACCTTGAAGGTCTTCCAATTTGAAGACTTAAAATCCATTGTTATGGCAACCAAAGAGTCCAGACGTATGCTAGCATAGAACCATTTAGCCGAAATAGTTGGCACTACTAAAGCCTATATATAGTCTCATTGCAACCACGCGTCCAACACAAACAAATAAGTACCATCTTATAACTAATGAGATATTTATTTTCTCATACACCCTCTTAAACTCCACTTTAGTAGTGTGCACATACATACATATCTATCTGTTGTTGTTGTTGTTAGTAGGATGTGTTCCATCGGTAACACCGAGGTTCAAAATCAAAATCACCACCATGATGATGGTCATCATCATGGGGTGAATTTCTCGATCAAGAGAGGGTTTGGGACGAAACTGAAGGAGGCGTTGAAGGAAGCGTTGTTTCCGGACGATCCCTTCAGGCAGTTCAAGAAGGAGGAGAAGGGAATGCGGAGGGTGATGAAAGGGATGCAATACTTCATCCCAATCTTTGAGTGGCTCCCTACTTACAATTGGCGCCTCTTTGTCTCTGACTTAATCGCTGGCCTAACCATCTCAAGCCTTGCCATCCCTCAGGGCATTAGCTATGCCAAACTTGCTGACCTTCCTCCCCTCGTTGGCCTTTGTAAGAATCACTATTTCAAATCAACATTAATTTCTCCTCCTTCTATTCATTCTATTTTACACCTACATTTATATAATGTGTATCCCAACATATATATGCAATATTAATTGATATCTTTGCTTTCTTGTTTCTATACTCTAATACATACTCCTTAAACCATTGATTTTCTTTGTTCAGTGTCCTCATTCGAAAGCAATTATGTTTGTTCAGACTTAGTATCCGATCACAATTGCCTCCGAAAGAAAATATATGTAGAAATGAAATTAATAATAATAATAATAGTTGATTTTCTTCATCCTTTGTAAATTTGTGCACATGGTTCATGGATTGAATGGGTGCGAATTTTATCAACAAAAGAAAATAGATCAATAAATTTTTATCACTTCTTTGTCTATGATTGATTCAATCCCTTATCTGGGTGCTTAGACAGTTACGTACTTCCTTTGACAGTTTTTCCTTGAGATATAAAGAGTGGCTATATAGTTATTCGATTTTTAAGGTTATAAGTGCTTGTTTTCGATGAACTGATATTTTTTTTTTATAACTGTTAGTATTATTAGTTTTTTTTATTAGATGCAACCCATAATCTTTTTCTTAATCATTTAACCTATTTTATATCTCATATCTCTCTGAAGTGATATGTTTTGATTTGACGTTTTTGTGATATCAGATTCCAGCTTT
The DNA here is from genome assembly GCA_013407115.1 of Glycine latifolia. NCBI lineage: Eukaryota > Viridiplantae > Streptophyta > Magnoliopsida > Fabales > Fabaceae > Glycine > Glycine latifolia. The sequence goes on along the minus strand of CM023949.1, from coordinate 27,635,051 downwards.
GTCCCACCTTTGATCTATGCTGTTTTTGGGAGTTCAAGGCACATGGCAGTGGGGACGATAGCAGGAGCATCGTTGCTTATTGCTCAAACCATACAAACCGTGGCAGACCCAGTAGAAGATCCAACGTTGTATCTTCATTTGATTTTCACCACCACCTTTATCACCGGTGTTTTCCAGGCTTGTTTGGGATTATTTAGGTATGAACAAATTCATTTACCTTAAACCACCCTCTCATGTGGGTCAGGCCATGAAAAGTGATTCCATCGGTTAGGGATGTGTTTGGCACCAAGAAAGCAAAATAAAACTAACAAAGAAAAAATATGTAGCTGGCTATCCAATAACCATGTTGCCTCAAACTGAAGAAAATTATTTATTATGGTCCAACAACTAATAACTCATGCATACTACTCACATCTCTTCACCACTAGCTAGGTTAATTCAAAGTTATCAATTTCTTTGGTAAATTAAAATTTTAAATTATCATGTTTGAAGATTGGTCATGACACGTGTGTTTTTTTGTTTTTTTATAGACACGTTTGTGATTTGAGATTATATGTAATAATTTATCTTGAAATTAGAATTTTATACAAATCACCTAAACCTCTACTACTAGTTTAATTTGAATGCAACTGAATAAATTTCATTCTATTTTTGTGTGGTGGGTGATGAGAATGAGGAAACTTTCTGCAGGCTGGGGATAGTGGTGGACTTCTTTTCACATGCTACCATTAATGGCTTCATGGGAGGGACAGCAGTAGTTCTCATACTCCAACAACTAAAGGGTGTATTTGGAATGAAACATTTTTCAACTAAATCGAACATGGTGGAAGTGGTGAAGAGCATCGTCCACAATAGACACGAGGTTAGTATAAACAAATAGAAATTAGTGTCCCTTTTTTTGGCTTGACCGATCAAAATAGTAAAAGGTTGCCATACGAAATCAAATTATTACATATAAGGATAGGTCCCCCTAAAAAATGATAATGATATCTCAACTCAATTGTAGCCTCTTTGAATAGAAGCATCGATCAAGTTGCACAATCTCACTTACCCACACGCACATATATGCCCATTACTTTTTATAGGAATAGTTTTTTTTTTATAATAATTATTCATTTACATATATTTTATCTTCACCAGACGCACATGGAAGTATAATGCATAAGTAATAAATTTAATCACTAAGGGCACTGATAATTTAACCAGAAACCTTTAAATAAACTTCTGCCTAGTGATCCTAGGACACAACAAATGGTACGGTATAGAATACACACTAATTAACATGACTCTTGTATAAAGACTTGACCAATTTTTCATTAATTCTATTTTTCCCTTTTAATTTCTTTTGTTTCATCGAAACAGTCCTCGTGATAATTCATTTTTCAGAAAAAGAAAATTGTTATTTCTATATATATTTTGGAAATAACGTGGGTGAGCTTCTCTTTTGATTTATTTAACAGATTAGGTGGGAACCTGCAGTTCTTGGCGTGATCTTTGTTGCTTTCTTGCAATTTACCAGGCACCTGGTGAGTACTCTCTATTGGAAGATATAGTCATTCTCATTTCAGCTTTCGCTTTTCCATTCATTTATTTTGATAAAGAACAAGGAAATGTGGAGCGAGAAGAATTTTAGTGCGCCACTCATCCTTGTTGGACGTTAAGGATTTCAATATCAACAGATTATGAATATAATAATTATAGCACGAATACTAAAAGAGTAATAGTAAAGTCACGTTAGACAAAGAAAATGTAGCAATATTTCACAAAAGACATACTTGGTATTTCTCCATATATACTATTGATATTTTTTAATTAATTAAATTAATACGTGTGTCAAAGTTAATTTATTCTAATGGATTTCACCTTTTGATACAAAATCTTTCAGAGGAACAAGAATCCAAAACTCTTTTGGGTAACGGCTATAGCTCCAATGGTGACTATAGTAGTTGCTGGTGTTTTCACCTACCTCGTCAAGGGCCAAGATCATGGAATTCAAATTGTAAGTTAGATATAATCAATTGTTTTGTCACTTTCTAAGTATCTTTTTTTAAAGTAAACTTTCTAAGAATCTTATATACCCCAATTCCGCTTTTTTCTTATGTATGAAGTTGATTAATTATATAGGTGGGCCATCTAGATAAAGGACTAAATCCCTTGTCCATCCACTATTTGAACTTTAATTCTAAATATTTACCAGCAGTTATGCAAGCTGGTCTTATCACAGGGGTGTTGTCATTAGCGGTAAGCAACCAATTAGTTTCAACAAATCATCATATTCAATACTATTTTTTCAATTTTATTTGATTTTATTAGGAAGGAATAGCAATAGGAAGAAGCTTTGCTGTTGCTGATAATACACCTCATGATGGGAACAAAGAAATGATAGCTTTCGGGCTTATGAACTTGTTCGGTTCATTTACTTCATGTTACTTGACTAGTGGTATGTTTTTATTCACAATTGCCCGAATTAACAACCGTCCCATTAATGATAGGAAAATACTAATAATCTTTTCTTTAATACACTCTTTAAATATATGTTACTATCTCCGTTCATTTTTTTTAAAAAAATATTTAACAAAGTAAAAACTTATTTCTTATAGAAAAAATAGCAGAGTTAATATATTGAATGAATATTTTTGGGTACCTAAGAGTAGTATATGCTAATACATGTTTGGTCCCTAATTGTATATTTTGTAGGACCATTTTCCAAGACTGCAGTGAATTACAATGCAGGGTGTAAGACTGCGATGACAAACGTGGTACAGGCAATAATAATGGCACTCGCACTACAATTTTTGGCGCCACTATTTAGCTTCACCCCTCTTGTTGCCCTCTCAGCTATTATTATTTCTGCCATGCTTGGGCTCATTCATTTCGAAGAAGTCATCCATCTCTACAAAGTTGACAAGTTTGACTTTGTTATTTGCATGGCTGCCTTCCTTGGAGTCATCTTAGTCAGCATGGATATTGGCCTCATGCTGTCTGTGAGTACTCAATTAATTCTTTTTTTTATTATCAATTAATGTTAATTTGTTAATTTTTATCGATTATTCTATTCTATTTGCAATGTCAAGGTTGGACTCGGCATTCTTAGAGCACTTATGTATGTGGCTAGACCTGCGTCATGCAAGCTTGGAAAGTTACCTGAAATTGGTTTATATAGAGACACGGAGCAATATAAAGTATCAACATACCCAGGAGTTCTTGTTGTACAACTTGGTTCTCCCGTTTACTTTGCAAATTCTATATACGTCAAAGAAAGGTAAATTATGGATATTCACACTCAGGAGGAAGGATCCGGGATCAATTTTTTTTCTTTTACATAATTATTTAAATATTTAAGTTCTACTAAATAATAAATTTTAAAAATGTTTATTATTAATTTTATAGATAAATTAAAAACATAACCTACTATTAAAAGAATATTAAGCAAATATTAACTCAAAAACATACTTCACAGAAAGATATATTGGATTATTCACCTATACACCCAGATAGAAAACTAAATAACTAGATTCACATTGAATATCTTTACTATGGATAGATATATTTCTCTTGATTAATATTTTTTTAATTTTGATAATTTTTTTTCTCATATGTAAACAAAGAGTCCTAAGGGAGGAGGTCAAGGTTCGTGCTTGTCTCCTTGGATCCGTTCTTGCCCACACTTATTAATAGTCCACAACAAACAAGATGCATCCCAATTGAACATTCTAAATTTTTCTGGAATTTTGCATTAGGATTATGAGGTACATTCGAAGTGAAGAAAGCTCTACTGGAGATGTAGTTGAGCACATCATACTTGATTTGTCAGGTAATTAATATTAAGATAGAAAATTTGTATACAATGTTGAGAATTCTCTTGGATCATGAAGCTTATATGAAAAAAAAATTATGGTTATTATACTAGTGTATAAAGTTTTCCTTGATTTTATTTTACAGGAGTGACAGCCATTGACACAACTGCTATTAAAGCATTGGATGAGTTGATTAAAATATTGGGAAAGAATGCAATTAAGGTATCACATGGATTTCAAGTTGTTTGAGTAGATCCTCCAAAATTGATTTGTATGTAAATGAATCTGTTTAAGTGGTTATGTTGTTTTCTTCATCCCCTTATTGTGTAGGTTTTGTTCGTAAACCCAAGACTGGAGGTGATGGAGAAGCTTATAATGTCCAAGTTTGTTGAGAAAATTGGGAAGGAGTCGTTTTATCTAGTATTGGATGATGCAGTGATGGCAAGTCAATATTCACTTAGTTCATCAAAGGCTGCAAATAATGATGGTCAAGAGGTGGTTTAAGAAGAAATTCATGCCTAAGTAGTAAATTAATTCGCCTTTCGATCGCCCAAATCAATGTTGTATTATTGTATAGTATTATTATTATACAATTATTTATGGAATTGAGAAAGTATTCGCTAATAAATTAATGACTTTTCCCATTTTTTGAAGCATACAGCGATATTTAGCAACTCATAGCATAACTGAAAGGTTGTAGATTCATTAAACTAACCAACACTGATATCATCAGTAACAAAAATAAAATAGATCGATATTTATAAATATGATTGTAATACGGTTTTAAATTACAACTAAGGTTCCAATAACATTACAATTATTACAATGTGATACAGTAAAAACTTTTAAAACATTGATATTGTTCATAATAAATATGCTTGTCAACAGTAATTTAGAAACATGAGTAGTGATGTGTCAAATTGGAGAGAGCACATGGTTTTCAAATAATATGTTTGTTTTCAGCTTCAAAAACAATTTAAATGGTTCCCTAAAGTCGAGAGAGAAGAAAATTTCTTTTAAAAAAATAATATTGGATTATACATCCAATTATTGTGGTCTTTATGATAAATTTGCATTTTTTTGCCCTTCTAAAGGCTTATATATTTCATATTATTCCATAACAAACATCAAAAGGGAATCTAAATTTATCCAAGTAAAAACCACTTACACTACTGTACATAGGTCTATATATGCCCAATCAGTTTATTCCAATATCATGATACTCCATCTTCCAAAGTAACGGCATAGCTGCAACTGAAAGGGTTTTTTAATCAGTGTTTGAGTAGCACCAATGGTTGTCTTGGCTCTTCATCAGGTACAAAACGTGCAAGGGTCGTGATGCTGTGTTAAGCTATGCAGTAGCTACTAGCTATCATATCGCATTAGATCAATTCACATAAGGTTGTTCTAATCAATTATTTTATGCAGTTAAAGTTAAATATTCGGAATGAAGAAAAACTTCCTTATCCATAGTTATCGTAACTAGCTCGAGCAGATTCCTTCGTGCAAAAGATGCTTGTGCTCTCTGCAAAAGAGAATATAATTATGCAGTAGCTTCTCAAAATAAAATTCATAAATAAAAGATAATATTGCCAGGGAACAAAAAGCTTATGATTCAAATCAACGTTTTAGGTAAAGACATTAGAAATTAAAGTCCTAGTCCTAATCTTTTGCAAGTTGAGCAAGCCAATTAATATGAATAGCCAAGAGAAGGATGAGTAGAAGGAAGAGCTAGCAACGCTCACCGAAAACTGATAACTGACATATATATCAACAATGAATTTAACGTTCTTTAGCATAATTATATATATATATATATATATATATATATATATGTGTGTGTGTATTCAAATAATTATCTCTTTAGTTTGAGAATGTATTTTTGAGATGTATATATATATATATATATAACGAATTAAATATAAATAATAAAATAATTAGAGAATAATCACATGATATTAATCTTTCTGTGTTAAATACGTTCAAATAAGAAACTGAATCAATAAAGACAAAAAAAAAAAAAAAGCAGACAGTAGTGCCAACTGCCAACTAAACACGTGGAAGTGTCGTGCCTTATGGGTCATAAATTTCCCGCCTCTTCATAGTTTGATTCTTGTTGTGGCTGTAGCTTATATCAACTCAATGAAATAAGCATATATCTTGGACAGATTTTTTGTTCAGTTCAGTTATATAAAGTTAGTTTAGGTTAAGTTCAAAATATCTTTTTGTTTTGTTAGCCACAATAAGGTTTCTAAGATAGGTTCACATGTTTGCAATTTTGCATTTAGCACAGTTCATGAGATCATATTTAATTATTTATGGTTTCACTTATTTATCTTTGCATATATACACGCATTTGGGGTATGCCCCAAGGGGATCTCATGTCCCCTTATATTTTTCTCCTCTGTGTTGAACGACTCTCTCATCTTATCTTCGACTCGGTCTAGAACAAGGAGTGGGTTCCTTTTAACTTTGGGAAGGGGACTCAAACTCCTATCTCTCATATCTTTTTCGTTGATGATATCATCTTAGTGGGAGAAGCTTCTGAGAGACAAGTTAATGAAGTGAATAGAATTATTAATCTCTTTTGTGGGGCTTCTGGTCAAGCTATTAGCACAGCGAAATCTTCTAGCTAGAAGGCCAGGAATTTGTCCCTAGCTAGCCGCATAACCTTGGCTCAGTCTTCTTTGCTTAGTATACCTAGCTACATTATGCAGACTGCGATTATCCCAACCTCTATTTGTCAGGAGGCTGAAAGATTGTGCAGAGATTTTATATGGGGAAGCAACTCAGATAGAAGGAAAGCCCACATAATTTCTTGGGAGACTATTTGGAAACCTAAAGATCTTGGGGGTCTTGGTTTCCGTAATCTTAAGATTCTAAACCAATGTTATGTATTGAAACTTGGGAGGTCTCTTATTCATGAACCTGGTGAGATTTGGGCTAAAGTTATCAGAGCTAAGTATGGTTGCGGGATGGGAGCTATCCCGGTTGTTAAACATGTTGTTGCTGCGTCCCATATTTGTAGGGCTATTCTCAATGGGTGGGGCCATGTCCTAAATAATTTAGCTTGGGCTATCAATAATTGCAATTCTGTGCGCTTCTGAACAGATTGATGGACTATGGGATTGCAAAGAATTTGTGATATGTTCTCGGGTACTATTCCTGATGTTGTTATTAACTTCCCTGTTTCTCCTTATGCGTGTGAATCTGGATGGAGATGGGACACCATCTCTACTTTGCTTCCCCCAGATATTTGTGAGTTGATTTCAGCTGTCAAACCTCCATACCCTTCAGGAGAGAATGTTCCTATTTGGTGTCCTTCAGCAAATGGTATTTTGACCACTAGAAACAGTTTATGATTACCTTTCTGTGCTAGATGATGATCAATCTCAAGTTGATAGTATTTTTCCCTTAGTTTTCAAGTGGAATGACCCTCAGAAGATTCGAGTTTTCCTTTGGAAGATGATGCATGGCAGACTGCTTACGAACCATGAGCTTATGAGACGCCATATGTCTAATAATGATAACTGTTCCTGTTGTCACCATGGTCCTGAAACTATTATGCATATGGTTTGGGATTGTGAGTAGTTGACCCTCTTTTGGAACCGCTTTGTCCCTTCCCACAGCTGGGCGAAATTCTTTAGTATTGGTCTTCACGAGTATTGGTTAAAATCTTCCATATTTAATAATCCTCCATAATAATCATTTTCGAGATCTCAAAAATCAATTTTATCTATTTCTAAGATTAATGACTAATTTCATAAACTAATACAAAATTTTTTAGCATATTTTGTCATAACTCACATATTTTTCAGAAATTTTTTCAAAAGATCAGTTATCTCATAACTATTTTAAACTAAATAAGTTTAATTATAAAATTCTCAAGTGATCAACTTAAAAAAAATAGACACATCTTATTAGTATAAATAGTAATAATTAATTTTTTTTAGGTCATCTTCATATGTACAATCCATACATGTATATCATCGTCTAAATCTCTTGCATTTTGTTGTAATTAGATTGGGGTTTTACAACCATATTTCACATGAATTTGGGTATCTGCAACTCTCTTTAGGCGGAATTCTAGGGCCTCAGATTGGGAATCCAAGTTGCTAGAGATCTTAACCTGCATTATGTGATTTTTGAGATTGATTGTTTCTCAGTTGTTCGTATGGTCACTGAGAAACAGTCAAAGTCTCAACACTATATCTCGATGGTCCAATTGCCAGTCAACTTCTTTCTCCGGATTGGAATACTAGGATTCTTCATGTCCATAGGGAGGCGAATCAATGCGCTGATTTTATGGCCAACTTGGGACTCCAGAGAAGCTTTTCTATTTCTTTTCTGCAGAACCCTCCTAGGGATCTCATGTTGTTAGCTTCTACAGATGCTCATGGTTGTTCTTTTCCCCGCATGATTGCGGTTTAGTTTCTGTTGTTTGTTTTCCCAATTATAAAAAATGTTTAAAAAAAATTGTCCCATTTAATTGTAAAAGAAAATCCAAATCAAATTACAATTTCTTGGCTCACAAATCAAGCCTTCACGCAAGGCCTCCTTAGTTAGAAAACTATCTCTCCCGCTTGCCGGACACATTACATCAGACAATGTTACAGTTTGGCTACGTATTTTAAAAGAAGAAGAAGGAATATATATTTTTTTTTTAGTTTTTCAAAAATTTAAAATAAATGTTTTCTTAGAAATAAACTAGATCATAAATAACGAGCTTTAGAAATGTAAGTTGGGCAGATTAGTCTCATTCCCTTAAGCTGTTGTGAATTTCTGCATTTCCATACTATATGGTTTTGTCATTCTTGTGCTATGATATATTTAAAAAATGTTTTGATATACTTAAAATATCTTAAATATCTTAAATCTAAATGAACATGCCACTAAATGTGCTTCATTTGCTAATAATTTATAAGTATCACAAACTTCAAATGTAAAACAATAAATTATAGTGTCACAACTCTCAAGCAAGAACCTGGAATATAGGGAGTGGGGCATTATAACTAAAAACACTACAATACTAGCTTTTTGCCAGGTCATAGATTCCTAGGCTTAATCTTGTCTTAATTTCTAAACACATTCTTGCCTTAGGTAATTTGATGATTTAAACTACGCATTTAAAAAGAGGGTGCAATGGAAATCAAACTACGCATTTAAACTACGCATATTACTTTATATTGTCAATTTAAACTTGCATATTCTTGTAACCTAGAAAATTTTGACATTTTGTTACACTCGCTTGTGAGCTCATCGATCTTTTGGAATCCCAGGATTAAAAGATGTACTGGAAGTGGCCAAAGATTCTGATTGATCTTATAAATGTTGTAAAGACTAAACATTGCATAAATAAATGATGTTTGCTCCTATGTTAGAAAGGAGAGACTATGTCACAAATTTTAGTATAGGAGTAGAAATCCCATCCCTTTGTAATAATAAGCTGCTTTGGTTAATGTGTCTGTTTGCACTGGTCAAATAAAATAATTTTTCTCTGCTCTCAGGAAATTGCTGTCCATGCTCAAAGTCACACAAAGTGGAACTAGGAAAACTAGCTTTGCCTGCTGGGAAGTTATTCTCATATTCAACGATGTTTCTCAGTACAAATGCCCTCTTGAAACACCCCCAACAACACCTGTACCTGAAACACAATTATGACGTGATTACTAGAGGGAATGGTTTTAACTTATCAAATAGTAAGAAATAGCTATTTCATAGCTTCATATGCAAACTCCCTTTATTGATCAACCATTCAAATGTAATAACAGATTCTACAAAAGGATAGTTAAAACGTAGTTTATGATTAATCATTAATTACAAAGATATTCAAACCATGTAACTACTTGGTTTTCTACTTTTAACTCATTTATAATTTAATTAATTTGGATGTTTGCATTTGTTTAGATAACCAATGTTTGAAATTCACTCTTATTGCAAAGATACCGTGCTCTGTTGCTGAAATTGATAAGACTAATGCCCAATATGTTGAAAATTTTGGATGCCAAAATCTATTACACATCAAATATGTCAGTACTTGTTTAAAATTTGTGAAAAAGTGTTACAATGTGCAAATTCTACCTCTGACTCTTCATTATTATTTGTAGATTCCAATGGCAGAAAATGTCTGACTATATACATAACCTGATTATAGGTAGAAAAATATTAACCAAGGGTTAATGTCGGACTATCAGTGAATTCACATATGTATTACTCGTACATGCTGGCATAAGTAGTACATTCGTAATATAGCACACATTGCATGCATTGCTAAGAAATTTTCACTAAATATTTGCATTAAGTATAAAAATTTAAGTTTGAATTAAATTCTAAAAATATAGTTTGGATTAAACTTAAGTTTGTAAAAGTAATTCAAATTACTTCAACAAAATTAAGTCTGTTTGGATTAGCATTAGAATTTCTTCTAACATACTTTTGTCAAAGTGAACCCTCTTAAGGGTGTGTTTTGTTAATATTAAGTTGAACCGACACATTGTCATACATATTTTCTGAAAAATAAAAATTCATAATTTTTTATTTAGCAGTCATTTGGAGATCTCCAACAATAAATCAAACACACACTTATTACTTTTTTGTTTAGATACATTGAAATTTATGCTATCAATAATTCTACGGTAAAACAAACACACGTTAAGTTTCGAGACAAAATTTTAATGTATTAACATAATTTTAAGGGTAACCAAAAATATCGAGAAACTGAGTTACCTCTCTGAACTAAGTTGGAAGCATTCCAAACAGAATATCAAACATAACCATATATAGATTGCAATATACAATCGTCACGAATGATTCTGAATTACTGGCTTACTGCATTGCGTTCCATTTAAATATTCAATTGCACAATAGACTTTTTGGATTTAAATGAAAACCCTGTGCATAAGACATTATGATGCTACTAATGTGGCGCCACGCACGAATATAACCACTGAAGCAGTGTGGGATATTGTCATCTGATGTGGTTGTGTGGAATACAGTTGTCTGATGTAAGCAGTGAGGGATATTGTTATCTCATGAAAACTCCACTACATGGGGATACGTTGCTATCTCATCACTTTTTATCCTTGTCTATTTCTATAGATACTATAGATGGATATATCTTTTTTTAGAGGATAAGTAAAAGGGTATTATTATATAAGTGAGAGAATCATGAGTCCAACATCAAAGCATTTTTTAAAAAAACAGGTCACTCAAGGTAAAAAGTCTTTACTAATCCATTCTTCTAACTTGGATAAAGGTCCACATATAAATTCTAGACTTAAATAGTTTTTTTAGTTTTTATATAATATATGGTTTTCATTTTGTTTTCTTAAATTTTTTTCATTTTGATTCCTATTAATTTTTTATTTTTCATTTTAGTCATCGACCTCATGATTTCTATTAAATGATGATGTGATTAATAAAATTTGAAAACAAGTTTAATGTTTCTTACATACTAGTATTATATAAGGGCTAAAATGGAAATCACCCTATATAAGTGAAATTAAAATGAGAATCCTTCTATAAGGGGAACTAAAATGAATTTTTTTTAATATAAAAGAGATTTATATAATAAAAGTTCCAATGTTATAGGAACTGATAAAACAATAAAGAAAACCATAGCAATCCTATATTACAACAATAAAAAGTTATTTAAGTCTAACTTCTAATTTTATATCAACTGTCAAAGTCTGTCCAAGGGAAGACCCAATGTCCAAACAAATAAAAGGAATAGAGATTGGCAAAGAAATCTTCGAAGCCCAAAATAAAACCAAAAAAGGCTAAAATATGAAAACAAATTTGAGACCTCTAAGACTCAAGAAAAGAAGCACATGACAATAAGTTAAACTTGTCTTTGAGGTCCAAACTTGAAGAGTAAGTTGAAGTTTAAAATAAGGGCAATTGTTATTTCCACTCCTCCTTTTTTATAAGGCGCTCCCTTTTAAATTTGTTTACCCAAAATATCCTCATACTGGAAAATACTCTAAAATTTATTTACGCTCCCCTCTTTATGGAATATTTTTTTGGATAAACAAAATATTTATTAAGAAAAAATCCATAAAAGCACAAGACGTGTCAATTCAAGAAACCACGATTGAAAAAGATTCCCAAGCAACATGAATTATACATGTTTCTCCACCTAATACAAAAATTCACATCTATCAAAAAGCTATCCTTTTATCTCTCTTTCAGTACTAACAAGCCTTACGCCAATTGTGAAATAATCTCCTTGTCGCCAACTAATTGCACCCAACATTCTGACTTTGGATACTCCAAATAATATATCCACTTTCAGTGTGGTTAATAAATCTTGTAAACTGCTTGGCTTTTTAAATGTCTTGCTTGGGAGGCTTGGACCTTGGAGGGTAGACAGATATGTTTTGTTGACCTTGTATCAGGCAGTTTCCAGGGAATGTGTGGTGACCTATGGAGATAAGTGGGATTTGTGTGGCTTTAATAAAAACAGAAGGATCAGTTGGGCTGGGAGTTTTATCGAACAGTTGGAAGGCAGAAACAGTGGTAATGGGGAATGATGCTAGTGGAATGTGATTCTCTCCATATCCTGTTTATATCAGATCAGACAAGAAAGTTCAGAATTGGACTTGGTCCATGATGTTACGTGTTGTGTGTTTTCTCAAAAGAGAGATCGATATCTTGGTTCAATCATGTTCGGGGTATTTTAATAGGTTGAGTTTTATCTTGATACAATATGCTTGTATCCACACACTGCAAATTATTCAGCACATCATTATGACTGACCCGTTTTCAAACCCCATCGCTGCATGCACTCATTCCATATACTAATTGATACTATTATCTGATTAATCCCTTATTTAATAGAATTGGCTTCCAGAAATTAGATTCCAAAAAGAGATGGCGTGTAAATAAATTCCAGAATCTATTTTCAGGTTAAAGGGTAGTTTGGGTAAACAAATTTAAAAGGGTAGTGCATTAGCAAAAGAACAAGTGGAAATAGCAATTGCCAATATAAAACAAGCCAATGTCCAAAACTGTTATTGAAGATGGGCCAGATCATGAATCACAACTTCCAAATTCAGGCAATTGCTTCCTGCACCCCCAGATTTGCTTCCTGCATCACTTTAACCTTGCGGAAAGCTTAATCCAAAATGTAAAAAATATAAATTTACATTTTGGAATGACAAATCCGAAGTGTAAATTACATTCCGATCCAGACTAGGGTGCTGGAAGAAATTGCCCCAAACTCAATTGATCACAAATGACGTTTCACACTGCCTTAAGGTTAAGGACATGAGTAGGAGTGTTGGAAAATAAGTCTAACGTTGGTACGTTAAAAACTAGTTAAAAAATATATAAAAGAATACCATAAATTCGCTTGTAATATAAAAAATTACCATAAATTCAAAGTGCCAAGATATTTTTGAACTAAGAGGTCACGTAAGTTAAAAGTCTGGTAACCCACTCTCCCACACTCTTGGAAAAGGACCCAAACACAAATTCTAATCTTTGATAGTCCTGGTGATCTTTGTTAACTCCATGTTCGTATTCCAAAGTGACCCTTACAATTAAACGGATAGTTATTCTTGTGACGCTTATACAAACCAAGAAGGGAAAATAAATTAACAAGCAAAAAAAAATAAAAAATAAAAGAGGAACAAAATTAAAAGGAATCTCTAACGGACATCCTATACAAACATTTGGTTTAGATTATTTGTAAATGCTCTACAACTCGTAGCAGGTTGTCATTGGGCCAGAAGAAGGTAATCAAAGGGACCAGGTGCTTCAAATGGCATTTGTTTTTAGTAGTTGTAATGAATCTCTATAATATAAGAGTAATAAGTAGAATAATTGTAGTTTAATTTAATTAGCACCAATTTTAGTTTCTCCTTGTTTATTTTATCTTCATAATGCCTTTCTTTGATTTTGTTCGTCTCTTTCACTCTTTTGTGATCAGCTAAATACCTTTTGTTTCTTACTCCAAAGCCCGCACTATATTAAAGAATGTCCCAATCATGGCCAATCATTTGGTTACCTTTTGATAAGCATTACTTAGGCAAATAAAAAAAGTGGTCGGACACTTGAGGATCAGAAAATTAGCGATAATTGTGCTCTCCTATACACATTATTTTTTAAATAAATATTATAAGCATCTTTTGTACAACATATATATGTGGTATCTTAGCTTACCCATTCTATCAGGCATGCGAACTTAGCTGGCATTTGAAAAGGTTGCATATTTCTTATGTTGGGTGGTGTGGGGTTTCCTTGAATACGCGTCTTCGAACGAATCTAATTTGTCATGGTTAGTTTGAACAATACAAAGTTGTTTGTTTTTGTTCTAACGTGCCGACAAGTTCTTAGGGTTATAAGTTAAGAAAAGCATACTAGTTTTGAGTTCTTAGCCGTTTGTTTCTATTCCTTTCCATATCTCTGCTTACTCTATATCTATTATTCAGATGAGATAAGAACGGATCATAAAAAAATCGAGTTGGTGGTTCTCATGTTCTTCTCAATAACTTCCCTAGGATTTGTGCATCATTGCCTACTTTCTTATTCTTTCATATATTAATTTAATTCCAACTTCTAAGCTTATAATGATTTTATATTAATCCTCAAATGTTTGATCAGGGGTGTTTAATTAATTTTATCTCGTGTGGTCCAAAGCTTGTGTGTGACAAATGCAATGCATGTTATATAAGCAAGTTCAAGTTTTCTATACCTAGGAAAAAGGAAGAGTTTAACTTTACAGTTTAAAATGGAAGCTGTACCAACGGTTATTGGGTGTGTAAGGCTTTGACACCGATGCTAAAAGGGTAGAGTGAAATGTCAAGTAGATATTTAGTAAATCTTGTGTTGACGGTGAGAAAAAAGAGTGAGTCCAATACCACAAAAACAAGGTACCATGTTCCTTATGATAAGAATAGAGCCAATTAGCACATGCCACCCACACGGACACTTTGAATTTAGGGACCGCCACCACCATATTTGTTGTTCATCTCTTGCCTTTTATTGCGAGACCCGTAATAAACGATTCAAGATGAAAATAATATTGGTTAAAATATGAAAAAATTATTGCCAAGCGCATAAAGAAGTTGATATGAGATTGTTTCATTTATTTTGAATTCGAGTCAAAACATGTAATTGTATCAAATTTTAATACCTATAGTAGTTTTATAAAACTTGAGCAAAATTGCTTTCATTAAAAGGTATTTTTGTGTTTTAAACCAAAAATATGAAGAAGAAAAATTCCGATAGGTTGATTGATTGCAACCTTGAGCAGTTGAGCCACACATTGATCTTCAACAAAACAATCCGAAGGTAGCCTAACATACAAGGCATTAATAATTCGAGACAAAAAATGGCGGCAAATCACTGACTCAATTAAAAAGAATTGTTTTTTCGTACTTGATTACAGGAAGTGGTTAGATAGTTGAGATTGACAAGTGCTGATGCCAAATAATTAGTGTAATTGTTTTAATTTTCTATTACTGGTGGTGCGCCAAATAATAGGCCTCAATACACTCTCAATTCAATGAATGGCAATAATAATCTTTCAAACACTACTAACTACCGAACATTGAAAATTCCTTTTAACACTTGGAATTTATAATAGTTTCAAACTGATCTACAAATTTTAAATATACGAAAAGTTTTTTTTTTCAATATTATAAAACAGGTTTAGTTTTCCGAGCATTAATATGGTTGGCTGATTCTGATGTCCAAAACGTAATTTTTGAGCTTGATTGCAACACAGTTGTAGTTGGTTTGGTTTATTGAGTTTTACTGCAGGTCATTTTGAACTTCAACTTATCTTAATGTAGAGCATGTCTTCATAGTTATTCAAAGTTTGTGGTGAGTTTTCTCAAAAGATAAACAAATCATATCGTTCATAAATTAGTTAGGACGTCAAGATTGCATGCTAACAATAATATATTTTTTTATTGTATCTCATCTTGTACACAATTTTTTATTATAAATGAAATGATATGATTCTCTCTCTCTAAAAAAAATTTAAAACTTCACATATATTATTATGGTATGAATTAGTTATGATAACTCAAAATATAACACTAAGAATTAAAATATCAATATTTAGTTTCTTCATCGATCTAACACTTCAATCGGCCATAAAAGGAGAAGAGCAATCACGTATTTTGCAATTTCAAGAGAATGAGTTGGATCTTCCATGGCAGATGTGTAGGAACTTCAATAGTGATCTTTCTATGTTTCAAATTAGAGAAAGTATATTTGCAAACCATCCCACATTCAAGTTAGTATGAATCAAAATCAAGAGGTAGGGAGTAAACTAATGTGTACTTTCTTATGAGGGTTTGTTTTTTTACAACCCTATATTATCACTAATGAGGATAAACCATTGGACCCTTAGGCCATTGAATATTTTCTTAACACTGCCGTAAACATGCTTATGATAATAAGTTGCAAGCAGGGATGGATTCACCTATTGTGGTGTGGAGGCAATTTCATTTTATTTTTACTTATATGTGTATCACATAAATTGTTCCTATCAAAAAATAGGTATTGTTCTTATAATATAATTTTTTAAAACATATATACAAAAATTTAAGAAATAAAAAGAGAAAATAAATTGATATAAATTTTACTATTTTATCCCTTTAATTTTTAGATTTAATTAATATCTTGATCCTCTAATTTATTTTTTAGGTTTAATTTGATTCTTTTAGTTTAATTAAAAGATTATGAATTCATTTTGATCCCATTTTTATTCCATTATGGCCAAATATTTTCAAAAATGTGAACAAATTGAATTTATTTTCAAAAATAAAGACCTAATTAGAAATTTTAAGAATAAAAGGACTAAATTAAATCTAATATATATAAATTAAGAATCAAATTGAAACTTTTAAAAATAAAATTCTAAATTGAATCTAAAAAATTAGAGGGTCAAAATAATAACTTAATTTTTAATGCTACAACTTTTCTAATAAACATTCAATCAAGCACAACGATTCATTTACTAACTTATATTACATGTTTTTTTCATTTGAGTTATTTCACCCCATTTTTCAATTAGAATAAGAAATAGATTAAGAGAGTTTGTCATTTAAGATATTTTTCTGAATTAATTTGGTAAAGAATTAAATGTGCAATCACATAAAAAAAGATGAATGATTCAATGATTGTTTGATTACATATAGAGAGATATTTTTTTTATAATATTGACAATGACACAATCACATATCATTTTTTAATGAAAATACATAAAGGATAATTGTAAAGCTTAAGTATATAAATTATTTTTTTTGTCTATTTTATATAAATTATAAACTATTTTTTGCCTCCACTGATAAAAATTCTTGGATTCATCACTGGTTGCTAGTGATTATTGTACTAAGAATTCAGATGTCAGTAAGGAGAAAATTTTGTAAGTGGGAAAATACGAATGTCTATAAATTTTTGTGGATTATTAATTAGAAAACTTGAATTAATTAATGTAAATGCTTTCTTACTTGAAAAACAAAGTTAGTATAATATATATTAAAAAAATACATGTTTAGTTCCTTCCATATCACAAAAGTAATATATTTAGTTTGTCCCCTGTCTTTATCAAAATTGTGTAAGAGAAACAAACTGAACTATCTTACATAGCCTCCTTATTGTCTTATCTTCTACATTCAGTACAAAGTCGTATAAATATAAGCCAGGCAAAACAAACAGAAGCAAGAAGACAGTCTATGAGCAGAGCAAAAATTACTATATACAATTTAAATCATTGATAAAAAAAAGTAAATATATTGATATTTTTAATATATTCATAATTTGTCAAATATCAATCGTTGATTTTTTCTTCTTCAACAAATGACATTACTTATTTTGTCCAGTGAGAGTCGGTCCTGTAATACGTGTAAAGGAAGAAAAGAACGTAGATCAAGATCCTTATCTTCGTTTTATTTTGGTTTTGATCCTCACATTTGTAATATGGTTATCAATTGCCTGGCTAATTCGTAGTTATGTTTTGGCGCGTGAGCAAAATATTTACTACACTTCTTAGACTTAAAATGTAGTTCTGATAAAATTAATTTTCCAGATTAATTATAAAAAAAGAGTAAATAGGACTTTTATTAAAGAAAATTTTATTTAAATATAATCAAATTATACCATATCATAGTAAAACACTGAAACTGTATACCTAAAAGAACATCTGGTGCCAAAAAAGTTAAAACCCTTACTTTTGTTTTGTAGGTTCAGATTATAGCCGGCCCTGTGAAAACCTGTTTGTATATGAGGCCATTCAAGCTATCAATATCAAGATTATGAATGAAAATGTTACCAAATAACTACTTCATTATAAAGTTAACTTGTTTTTTTCATTATTAAAAAGTTTCAAATTAGTTAAGAAGATGTCGTTACTTAACTAACCAATCCGAAATCCTCAACTTTTCTGTGTTTCTAACATAACCAATATGCACTTTCTGATCAACTCTGAAGTATTATACACACATACTACGGTACTAGTATACCACTTAAGTTATCTTTAAAGAAGATTTTAAAGCAAACTAACATTGGAACTTGTGCAATATACGGTTTTTTAATAAATGAAAAATAAGAGAATAAATAGAGGAATAAAATATTTAAAAATAAAAATTAAATGTATTAAAAAACAAAAGAAAATACAAATTATACCATTGTTGACTCATGAGAACGGTCGAATAGTATATATTATATATATAATAACTTTTTCTTTTACGAATAATAAAGCAAATAATAAGTCTACAATATTAATATGTAAGATATACAAAGTTGGTTCAATAATTAAGAAAAAAATTTAGAAAAAAATCACAAATTCAATATCTTTTACTAATAAAAACTAATCACTAATTATGCAATCATTTCTCTCATCTCCCACCCCTCACCAGCCTCTATTATCTCCCATCTCAACCATACTAAAGATTCAAGCTGGCTCATTTTTTTTTTCAATCTTATTGGATTCTTAATCTCAACAGTCAAAAAATTAATATTTATCAAAAAGTCTACTTCAGTTAGTTAACCAAATTACATAAGTTACTTATTGCATACAAACTCCCAAATATATATTTTTATTCTTATGAATTAAAAACATTAATCTTTCACTAGTCCTCAACAGAAATCAATATGATAAAAGTTAAGATATTTTTCTAAGATTTAATCTCATCAAATTAGCCCTCAAAGAAATTTATTCAGAAAAAAAAAGCAAGAATTTTTTTTCACCATTTTATTCCTTTATAAGGATCAATAGGAACGTGTAACATGATTCACGAATAATTTTGTCTTTTAAAGATCTAATTAGGAGTTTAAACTTTAATCTTCAAGTTTGTGTTAATGAAAAAATATTTCTTAGATGTTGTTCTTTTAAAAACTTATTATTTTTTTATTAATTATATAACATTAAATTTTGATAGTACATGTTTTATTATAAAATTCATATTTAATCCTCTCACTTTCATATAAAATAATTTTCTCTCATATAATATTATATATATATATATGTTGGTTTATTTTCTATTATTTGACTAAGTCAAAACCACATAAGGTGGTCCACTCATCTTATCTTCTTAAAATAAGTTGTTGTTAATCTTATCCCTTATCTTTTTAGGAATAAGTTGTTGCTAATCTTATCAACTAATCTTATCATTTATTTTTAGCAACTAAACTCATGTTTTATGCATATCAAATATAACCTCTTTGATGGAAAGATGTTATATAAGGACATGTGCACCATGGCCAAGGTCCCTGTGCTTGCTATCTAAAAATCTCAATACACCATCAGTGAGTGATAGTGAAAGCATAAAAGATCCTTTAGCCAAAAGTCAAATTAGATTGGATACTCATGAATTGTTTACAAATTACTTGACCCACGGATAGCTACAATTCATCTTTGGAGCAAACAAGAATAGTAATGGCGGGAGGTATTTATGATCTTAATTTTTCCGCACTTAATCTAATTGCTTATGTTGTTTATGTATAAGCATAATTAGATTATTTAGTATTTCTTACAATATATATATATATATATATATATATATATATATATATATATATTAATAGGGAGACATTTTAAAATTTTAAGAAACCAGCGATAAATTAAATATTTCCTGAATTAATTTGTTATCAAATGTTTTAGAGGATTAGCAAAGTGACAGTTTAATTATTTGAGAGTTTTTCTATAACTTTTTAAAATAATTACACATATAAATTTAAAGGATTAAATTGAGAATTTTATTTTTATAAAGCAGGGGGGCTAGATCCTAAACAGATCAGGTAGCACATGTGTCGTAAGTAAGTCGTTAAGTGCAACGAATAGAAAATATTGAATAATTTTGCTATGATAGTTGTCCTTTTTTTGGGTCCATTTACAATTTTGAAGAACTATAATTCCATCTGACATGCGAAATCTTGACTTTCTCGACATAAAATAATTGTATTGAAAAGAATATACATACAAAAGGTCAAGGGTAAACTTAAATGCTTGTATGCTATATAACCATGTATAAGCACATGTTTTGTTCGAAAGTTCAACTTAAAATAAAGCCTGAAAAGACTAGTACGTGGAAGGAAAGGAAGTAAGGTATCATTTGATATCAGGAAAAGGAAAAGAATATTTAATATAATTAAGAAAAGGTTAAAATAGTAAAATTGAGGGATATATATATATACACACACACAATGCTTTGCTTTCTAAATACTTTCCTTTCCATTTATAAATACATACTTAATAAGTGATGGAATTCTCCCTTTCTTTTCATTTTTTCTTCTTATTTAATGGGGTATTAAACAAAACTCTTAACTCTAAAGAGTGGAGAGCACAAAGAGTTTGAATTAGTTCTCTACGAAATCACTTTCTGCTCTTTAAATACATAATATGATAATATATATTCTATAGTTTCTCATTAAACAAATGTACACCTTTGATTATTAGCAATTTGACCCAAAAATGTAAACGAAGTTGTAACGTGGAATATAATTAAATATTGATTTTCAAAAGAACAAAAATTAATAGTAAATTTTAAGCGGTGGGAGAGAAAGAATAACAAAAGTAAGAGGAGTCAACTTGACTTCTTAAAATTCTCCGTAATTTGCGTCACCGCGTTTTTTTCCTTCATTTTTTTTAACCCTCAATTCAGTTGAATGCCCTTTATTTAATATTTATTCATTTTCAAACCTTACTTATCATCACCGTATAATAAATTGCGATCAAGCATTCAACCCAACAAAGGTTTTCAAAGAATGTTTGATTTCCTTTAAAAAAAAAAAGAATGATTGATTTTAGTATTCAAGTGTAAACGGTTATTCTTTACAGATCAAGGTATCCTCTATTCAAGAAACATAATTCGAGTTAGATTTATTATGAAAAATAATATTATTTTTCCGATAATATATCGTAATTATATATTAAAATTCAAACTTGTTAAAATATATTTCAATCCTATATAAACTCGTTAAAATAAATAGAGATAATCTAATACATTGATTTTTTTAATCCTATGATTAGTTGGATTCCTATTTCACGTCTTTCAACTTCAAATATATTAAACATTTATTTCCACTACTCTCATAAAGGAGGAATAAAAAAATATTTCTTAAAAGGGACAACATAAAGATCTATTAGTTTTATGACTCCATAAACTACGCGGAATATTGATAAAAAGAAAATGGTGGCGTCTTGAAAGTTTGGTGATAAGAATAATAATCGCACCTTAACAACCTTCAGATGTTTGAATTTAATTGCAAGAATTGTTTGGAGTTACGTTACTAATAATTTATGTCAATAACAAATTTATCAGTCACGTATTAATTTTTTGTCATATTTTTCGGAATATATATTTTTATTGCGAAACATGAACATTTGAATTGTACAAGTGTTTTTGTTGCTTTAAATTAAGCAAAGGCGGCTGCTGCTAAAACATTTAAATAATAAAAATTAATATTGTTATTTAAAAATTATAATTAATTAGAATAGTTTTATAAAATAAAAGAGAAAGGTCAGGGCCTACAATCAACCCTCGCCCCTTCAATTTCCCCATGCACTAGAATTATTAATCTCTTAATAAATACTTAAAAAAATATTGTATATATGTTGATTAATCAAATTCTACGACAATAAAATGATTAGTTTTACAACTTTGCATTCTGAAAGAAAAGAAGAAAAAAATCCAACTTAAAAATAAATGATTACTCACTGGATTCACTGGATTAAGAGAAATGTTTGAGCCACAAAAATATAAAATGGTCATTTAATTTGATATTGTTGCTAATTTATGTCAATCCTTATAAAAAATTATCCTGGATGAAGCACTAATTTAGCTCAAACTTATAAGTGGTCGATTGAAGAATCAGAGATTCACTTCAACGGCGGAGATTTAGTGTAGATCATTTTTTTTATCAGCAAAAGAAAATTTTCATTAAGAAAGAAGATAAAGAAAAGAGAGTATACAACTAAGCTGGTACGTGATGAACTGACTTGGTTCTGCAACACTATACTATCCTCTTACCTATTGCATCAATGATGCCTAACAAAACCACAAATTAGAGATATTGTATGCTACATGTCATTTAATTAAAGCAATATTAGTCTATTACTGTAAAACCCATCAGCTCCATAATATTCCAAATCTTTTCCATCTTATAAGTAACAAGCAATAAGCCTTCAACAGCAGAGGTTCGAATTCACCTCAAGAATATCCCAAGTTAGATTTATCAATCAAACAGATCCCGGATTTGTATATCACAGTACAAAAGAGTAAGTAAAGGGTAGACAATTTTGCTTTTATCCAAGACCTGGACGTGGAAATATTGTGCTGCATCAAAGCTTCCCTATCAAAAGGTCCTCCTTGAAAAATTCGGCGATTTTCTACACTTTTTATACCGAGATATATATGATCAGAACAAGAAGTATTGATCAAAATTAACATTTGGAATAAGGACTTTAATTAAGATATATCATAAAATAGTTTTGATATAGTTCTAATGAATTTGTTCAACACAATCTACGTAAGTAATCCTATATAAAAAAAATAAAAAAAATCTACGTAAATAATCGTGTCTCTACGTAAATAATCGTGTCCATAATTCTCAGCTAATCAATCGTGGACAGTTTTCTTCATCTTTCTTTCCAGTTCAATTCTTTTCTTTCCCACCGAAAATTATTTATTGGGTTATTAAAGTAACTTTTGGTTTATTATACTTTTTTTATTTGTAAAAATTGAATAAAAATATAAAAAAATTATAATAATTTGTGTAGTCCTAAATTCATCAAGGGATTATTCAATAACATAGTTTAGTTAATTTCTACTTTTTTATTAGTTAAAAAACTCATTTGATTGTTCAATAAATAATTTTTTTAGTAATTTTTAACATTTTAAAATACTACTTAAAATAATATTTTATTAAATATTAAATTCTAATTTTTTATTTTTTTCATTTTTTATCTTTAACATATTTATTAAATTTTCTGTTTACCTTTTTTAAATAAATAACTTTAACGCAAAAGCTACCTTTATTAGCTTCAAATTTGCACGTCAATTACTTCGTTAATTATGTACGTTCCATGCTTTATAATTTTATTAACGAAATACAATTTGAAATTTTTGGTTGAACTTGCTCTTGGGACTCTTAAAAATAAAATAAAAACACTAAAAAAAGATGATTGCTTGAAAATAAAGATGGCAGGTATTGAATGTTTCCTAGTCAAGATGGAATAAGATTTCTGGCCCCACGTGGATTGTCCACAGCATGACACGTGTTGACTCAAAACACACTTCTTGCAGCTGGCACTGCCGGCTGGCAATTTTGTCTTACTCTTGAGCTTTCACATTAATACGTGGCAAGTACTGCCACCTAAGATTCTTTTCACTCCACCATCTCAGTAGTTTATCAATTATTTCATATTCATATTAATCATTTCTAACTTTAATTCAACTTAGTTTTACAATTTATTTTAATCATAAATTATATTAACTAAATATGTAATATTTATATGAAAATATCATTTATTGTTAGATGAAGATTTTAATTCAAAATTAAAACATAGAATTTCAGTTAGGTTATTTGAATCTTTAGCCAAATTAAAGACTAAAGTCCACTCGTACCTTCCAATTAAATTTTCTATTATTATTAAATCAGAGTCATTTTTTTAATTATCATTCCACTCTCGTTTTATTTATTTAAATGGTTTTTTAGTTAACTTTTTTCTTGTAAACTTTAGTGAAAAGTTTTATTCAAAAATTCTAAATTCAGTTTTAAGCTTAAGCACTAACAAAACTAGCTAAAGTTTAATTAAATGGTTTTTCTTTTGCTTGTAAAAGTATTTAACTGGTTTTCATACTTAAAATTTTAAATAAAATAATCATACCCACACATTGGGGGAGAGAGGAGAGAGGGGGGGGGGGGTATCACAAATAATTTACTTTCTCATCTTATACACAAAGTGTATATATGATTAAAAAAAAGTGCATATATGGATTAAGAAGTTAACAATTATTTTTCCTTCTTCTTAAAGCTGGTTCATTGGCCTATACACCTATTATATAAAATAGAAAAATCATCATAACAATAAAATTTCTAACTTCTGTAAAAAATAATCTAACTAATCAAAACATAATAATTGATAATTGAGATCTCTCAACCAATATGATTTTTCTTACTTACTACATCGTTTGGTGAGCATTTAAACATTAATTATGTATACAATATGGGAGTGGTTGCTTGCCGCCAATACAACTTGTTATTATCCTATTTATTCGTGTATGACTGTATGATGAAAAAGAATAATTTAGCAATAGTTAATTTGAGAAAGTGAACGACTTAACGAAATAGTTCCTTGATTATTCCCTATCTTCTCTTTACGACGGGTGTGAATTCAAAACCTTTCGGTAAAATAAGAATAGTCCTACATTCAAAACTCTAAAAGGATTCATTTAAACTAATCTCCTATTCAATAATATCGACAATTTAAACATGAAAAAACATCAAAACATATTATATCATTTGATGAATTTTTTATTGCATGAACTACTAAAAGAACTAATAAAAAATTCAATTAAATTATAAACAATATTGATTGATTGATAATATTTTTTTATACTAACATGTATGTCTAATTAAAGTCTATATATGTACATTGTATAAATGTATTGTGTTATCTTTATTTTTTTATCCACAATAGTATAGGGGAGTTAAGTCTTAAAAATTCAGAATATGTCTTAAGGTTATAAAATTAATGAGATTCAAATTCATATCCTTATAAAATATGAGTTTAATCCTTATTCGTAGAGCAATCTTTATCGATATAAAATATTTAATAGTTTAGTATATTATAAACTTATTATTGCCAGGCCTAATCAAGTAACTCCTTCTATAAGAAATCATAATTATAGTTTTCTAATGATGAAAAACTATCATTACATTTTTTTTAATGTATACACCGATAGAGCTATCAAACTTCAAAGAAACCAACCCTAATTGTAAAGAATCCGGTTCGTGCAACCAAAATGTATTTAATTAATGCAACGTCAACGAGCTCTGGAAGCATCTTTTTTATGTCTTTTCTTTAGATTATCTAATTGTATGTGTGTGATTTTTTTACAAAATGATCTATTTATATGTGTTTTGTGTGATATGGTTGAGTGTTCTCTGCTTAATTTGTTTCCTTCCTCTAAAAATATTTCTCTTTATTGATCAAGTGTCCTTATGTGATGTTTCCTCTCTCTGTTTTTGTTTTCCCACCTATGGCTAAAATCAATGATCACATAGCAAGGAAAAATACAAGACCAAAACTACTAAACTTTAAAGGTGTGTTTAAGAAAAAGTTTATTGAACGTAACTCACGGTTCCACAGAAGTAACAATGAAATTACTTTTATTTTTGTTGCTTTGGAATGCATAAAATTTCGTCGGAAGAATTTCAAACGAAAATCCAAACACACACCAAAGGCCTAAAATTATGTCAGATTAGGGCTTCAGTTGTAAACACAGGAAAGATGGCATGGACAAATCGAAGTACGAGCAAGGAGATAGAGGTTTGGGAAAGGAGAATTGTTCTGCTTAGGATAGAGTAACAAGCGATCATCTTTTCCCTCACACTCAATATTGTTTTCTCAATATACAAAATTCAAACACAAAAAGATGTAGCCCATGCCTACAACATGATTTCCGTACAGGACGAAACAACGGTTGTACAAAGTGCACGTAGCACTCTTCATTTTCCCCTTGGGACGAATGTCGAAAGACTCTATGATATGCATGATCTCCACCTTGGTTTATATTATTTAATGCATTCATATGCCATTTTTTTATTGATGAAAAGATTTAATATAATATCAAGACATACATGTATTTCGAACAATAGGTGGCCAAACAAATATTCATTTAGCTTGTTAGAAGTTGTAGAACGTAAAAGTAAATAATGGTTTTACTGCTTAAATCGTTTCATACGTATATCGGATTATGTATGTATGGGCAATTAGAAAATTTTACACGAGTGTAACAATTTTTTATTATAAAAAAAAAACAGTAATGAGTTGATTCCCAAATAGCACCTGCACTAGTGCAGTTTATGATTCCCCAAGTGGACACAAATTACACGTGGTTGCCTTGTAGAGAACGCCCCGACTCCCTTCAGACAGTCAGTTGGCTACTGTATATTTTTCCATCAAGCAAGTACAATTTGTATATTACTTTAAAATCTATAATTAAATTTAATACACAACTTAAAATATTGTCGTCAATTGGAATGACTTAAAATCAAATTCAGTTAAAATGCTCTTTTTGTTTTTGGCATGTGTGACTAGACAGATTTATTTAATTAATTTTACAAAATACAAGTGAAACAATTCAAATAAAAAAAACTGATATTTTGCGGAAAATAGATATTTTACACGTGACATAATTTTTTTAGAGTTTAACTAATATATTCTCAGTAAAAAAAATATTTCACACAGCTCATTATTAATATAATTTTTAAAATAATTATTATAAAAATAAACAAATGTATTATACATGATTACTTATGATTAAATGATAGTATATACTTTTTATATATAATAAAAATATACCTAGTTGTAATTTTTTTTTGCCATTCATCTATTAAACGTGCAATAATGTGAATAGATCAAAAAGACGAAAATTATAGGGGGGGAGCCATAAGAACAATCCATAGTTAATTAAAAGAATTAAAATGATTAACCCTTAAACTTTAATATAAAAAATGGCATAAAGAGTTATTGAATATTTGAAAATGGTTAAATTTTGACGAAAGAGAAAGATGCGACGAGCGCCGACGATCCAGGCGGGAAAAACGTGACACGTGGGGCCCAATTAGGATGTGGGTTTCTCCATCTCTCGTGTTTTGCGGGATCCACTTCCTCAGCCGCATCAATGCTAATACGGACGCGTAACATGGGAATGTCTGTGGTTGCAAGCTAAATTTGGAAGTAGAAGTAGAACTCTCAAGCCTCCTTCTTCTTCTTCAAACACATAAATGCAAAAAAAGAAGAAAGAAACTACTTACTAACAATATTGTGATATGAGACTCTAACTGCCGTTACCACTAAGCTAGCTTTGGTACTTTGGACATTTGACATAGATATGGTGGCCTATTTCATTGATATATGGACCCGGTTAGGATATTTTTAATAATTATATTATTGATATAAAATATTTATTAATTTTTATAAGAAAATTTAATTGATCAGTATGATTTCTTTTTTTAAATATTTATTTTCTATTCAAAACATTCAAATTCAACATCTTTTCGAAGAGTTTTATTCTGTTGGATTTTCTCGCGGCTTTTATTTTTAGTTCCATCATTTTAAAAAAATGACTTAATGGTCGGTTGGGATGTTTTGAATCTTTTTACCAATTTTGATCGGATTAAATATTAAACTTGTATTGGTATGATTGGAATAATAGTTTTTTTCGGTTTAATGGAATAGAAAATTAAAAACAAAATGACTTTTATAATAAAATTTTCAATATATTTTTCTATTTTTCTTTAATATAAATTTCCATATTTTTATCTCCATTTTATTTTCACATTGCCAAATATAGAGGTAGATTCTCAATCTTATAAAGAGATCAATTAATCTTTCAAAAGGAAAATATTGTTAAATAATTTATTTTATTAAAATATACTAATAAAATGTTCTTTTTTAAAACTCTTTGAGATCATATATATTT
>CM023949.1:27518101-27599586 GCA_013407115.1 Glycine latifolia | reverse complement strand
CCACCACCTTGTATAGAGCCACCTCCACCTCCACCACCTTGTATAGAGCCACCTCCACCTCCACCACCTTGTATAGAACCACCACCTCCACCACCATCCCCACCACCTTGTGAAGAGCATTCACCACCACCACCACCACCATCACCACACTCTGCACCTTACCATCCACCACCATCACCATCACCACCACCTCCCCCAATTCAATATAATTCACCACCACCTCCAACACCTGTTTATCATTACAATTCACCGCCACCACCGTCATCTCCACCACCTGCACCTGTATATGAAGGGCCTTTGCCACCTGTCATCGGAGTCTCATATGCATCTCCTCCTCCACCACCCTTTTATTGATTCTTTTGAGAACTTTTCTCCTCTAACCCTTCCCCTCTACCCTAGCAACGGAAAAAATCAAAAACACCCATTCAAGTTCAGTTCATACTTTTGTTATTATTGGTGGCCATTTCTTCTGTGCCCTCTTCTTCCTGTGCCAGCCAGGTCAAGTACGCGACACTCGTCGCAAAAAAAATAAAACATGAGAAATCGAGAAGGGTTTGTGTAAGGCTGCATACGTGTTTGTTGTAATATTGGATAAAAACAGAGAAGAGGAGGTTGTTACAGTGGATTGAGGTAAGAGGAGAAAGTCTCTTCATATTGATTTGAATTGTTATGGATATTCAGAGTTGTGAAATAAAAATGGCTGAGAAAGAGTAGGTTGCAGGGAAAATGTGTATGTATAGGGACGAATTTGGAGACCATAATTCAGGGTTGCATAGACAGTAGTGACACTTTCTATTGCTGCTGCCGCTGCATGTTTGTGGAGTTTATTGTTATTGTCTCTCTTATATCATACTTTTTTTTTTTGCTTTAATTTTGTTTATTTATAGTATAATTTATGAACATTTTACATGTATTGATTTTCTGAATTGAGGTAATTCCTTTCTCGTATCAGTGTCTCAAAAATGTTCCTCTGCTATGAGAATGTTTTGTGTGCTTTTGCTTCACTTACCAAATCTATCTGCATTTAAGTGATGTGACTACATGCTAATGACATGAACTCTCTTTCTCATATGACCAATTTATATGTTTGTTTCAACTTCAATTGAGACCTCCAAACCCCATCTTTCTTTAGACTTCAAATATGGTTTTAGCAATAACCATTGTCTTAGCAAAACAATATTTTCAATGATAATTCCTTTACAACATACTACTACGTGGAGCAGGGATTACGGAATCAGCAAGATGTTGTTTTGAATATTTTATTTAAAAACTTAATAATTAAGCTGGAGTTAGGCATCTAATTATTATGGTGGTTGTTATCAAAGATTATACTTGCGGTTTGAAATGATCCTCAATCTTCGATCGAGGTCACCACCATTGTCTATAGTTCAGAGGACCCAATTCAGGTCATGGTGGTGGGACCTGAATAGCCATCCCAAGAATCATTAAGGATTTCATTTATTTAATTTAGTGAAGCCTTCTTTTTCTCTTGATTAGCGGTATGTTTAAGATTGCCCACCATGTGCACCCTTCGTCATAATAATAACTCAGATTTGAATTCAAATCTGTTTAATTAATGCACAATTTTCCACCTTTGGAATTGTGGACATAAACAGTGTTAAGCTTGTGGAAAGGAAAGCCCGTTCAGTGAGAAGTTTCCTTCGCATTGTGCCTCGTCAAGCAAACTGTCAAACTTACTTTTCCCTCGTGTATGAACACACACTTCTTTAGTTTCTTGTTACCACATCGGCTCAACCAAAACTTACTTTTTGCCTCAAACAACGACAAGTTGCTTTTTTAGAGAGAAAAAAGTACATATAAATTACTTCACTTTAAATTTATTCCAGATCAATTTTACAACATCAAAATCTTAAATTAAAAAGTTTGTCAATTGAAAACATGCTTTTTTATTCAAATAGCTATTGACTTTAATGATCAAATAGCTATTGACTTTAATGACAAAAAAAAAATGCTGTTGTCTTTTGCTTTTTGATGGTTGCGCCTCTTCTGTGCTACCCCTTTCATCATCTGCCTTCATCGGGTGTTGTCCACTGAAACTTGTCTCACATAAAAGTAAAGGCAAGATGAAAATGAAACTTTTGTTTCAAACGACGAAGAGCCAACTCAAACGAAGCTCTACTATATCTGGCTTATCAATTTAAAGCCCATTGATGTGATTTGTTCATAAATTCGGATAACATCCCTAGCCAAGTAATTTTGGGGTATTCATTTTTACAAGAGACCTTATATTTACAAGGAATTTTTTCCAAACAATTTAAACTGGACAACTTATAGGATATAATTTTTACATGTGTAAAAAAGATAAAACTAATTGTATATAATTTCACGTAAAATGTCAATTTTTATGTTGAAATAATGTACTGCAATTACAAGGAACACTTGGACTGGGTTCAATATTTGCTTCTCATCTAAGAGCTCCCAGTTTTCATGGCAACTTCTTTCTAATTCCATGGTGCATTGCCGTCCATTATTTTCCTCTTGTTATTTGTTTTTTCTTGAAGAGAGACACGGATTTGAATAGAAAGATGGCAACTTTTCCATCATATTAGGGTAAAAGAGAGGTGCATCTAATAAATTTGTTTGCACTTATGAGAAAAAATGCACTAGAGGTAGCTAATAGAGCCTTAAATGTATTTGCTTTAACGTGTTTGCTGATAGGTGTTTCTAATGAGCGGGGGTATTTTACGGGGGAGGAATGTAGAATTTTTTTTATCAAAAAAATATTATTAATGCACCCTATCATCATTTTTAATTTATTTTCAAAGTTATTTTTAATAATAATTGTTAATTTCTTAATTAATATATTTAGGGAATTGATGAGCCACATCCCTATTTATTTTTGCACCTTTTGTTACACATTAGTACCCACATATTGAACCAGTAAAAAAAAAAAAAAAGCTGGACTCAGAATAAATTTGATCTTTTATATATGAATCAATTTCTTATGGACCATTTTATAATATGCATGAAAAGAATTTCCCTTTTCAAAATTTCTAGATGTAGAAACTTTGGTCCTTGGGTTACTTTCTCCACAATAGAAACCATGACAAGTTAGATGAAAGTTCTATATACCTCGGTGGGTTTGGCATTCAATTAATTCGCTATACCCTTTGTGTTAGGGGAAGGGAAAAAGTGGAAAGAAGTAAAAGCACACAACTTCCACTTGCCCTTGGATGAAAGGGAAAATGAGAAAAAATTGCAACACAAGCAGGGCCTATCCCACCACCGAATGGATAGTGACGTAAATTGAAGGGCCCCTCCATATATAAATTCACATGGCCTGTAAAGGCTTTTCACATCCAACATGCAATGAAAAATATTAATGTTAGAAGTTGGTTGACTTGTTCTATGCCTCTACCGGGACATAAGTATTCATTTAATTTGGGTTCAAGGACAGCCTGTGATTAGGTCAAGCATATTTAATGGCATTTCATAAAGTGATTCATGATATTGACGCCATTGTCACATTAAAACGAACAGACAAGTCTCTGTTTCAAGCAAGATAAAAGAAAACACTCCTATGGATTTACAAATTTATAGGAAATTTCATTTTTCAAATCAACTGAGATTTACCACTACCCTTTAACAGATGCCCCACTATGCCGAATCTCCCATATAACAAATAATGTTCAGTTTTTTTTCCCTTGTCATCTGATTCTAGGAAACAACTTTTCAAATTATAGGAAATAATATACTCCATATGCAAGGATATTTGAACTTATTTAATATCTTCACATAGTAAGGAACATTCGAGTACTAGAGTATGCCAGTTATTCCCATCTGTTTAGCTAGAAAAGACATTAACTAACATGATATCGTTGATAAATACTCATGTCTTTTTAGTATATGAATAAAAATTCAACATTCAAGTTCGTGCACATGAGAAATATTTATTAAAAGAGGTCAATTTTTTAAACAAATTTTTATATATTGAGAGACTAATTCTTAATTCTTGACAAAAGAATATCCTTACTTTAAAAAAACAAACCAAACACTAGGCATTGATGTTTTTTAATTATTATCAATAATTTTGTTCAGTCTAAAGATTTGAATCCACAACCCCCTTCTGCTCCCTAGCACAAGATATGGCACATTGCAATTGAGCTTAGGTTAATATTAATGTCGGTGGTGCCATAAAAGGAACACTATGAAAGCAAAATGAATGGAAAGCAAGGAGGGATTTAACTCCTTTAAACTTGTAGGTAATTCATTAATTGATGAAGGGCAAGAGGGTGGGCAGTGCCAACTAATTCATATATTCATACACCTAATCATAGGCGTTATTCACGGGCGCACAAAATGTAAAGGCATTGCTGACCATTTTTGTACTATAATAATGGAAGAAATGAGTAAGTAGCTATGGCTTTTTTGTGCAACCCATTTTTCAGCTTCCATTCTCTGCTAATCCAATTATTGAATTGAGCAGTGCACACACATAAATGAAAAATGAATAACTGTCACTGTAAACGATCTAGTGTAGTGTCGCAGCAATTTAGACGAAGTAGTAGAAGAGGAAATAGAAAAGGACAATTTAAATTAAATTAAATTAATTACCCTAGGTAGAGTAGAAAGTTTTGCCGCAATTGAGGGGTCATAATTGAGTATAACCCCAATTGCTACTCTTTTCTTAGCCCCCAGTGAAAAGAAGAAAAAAAATGAAAAGGATGTTAGAGGAAAATAAAACCTAGGAAGAAAATGATGTTAGCTCCTACTTTAGTTAGGATTTTGATGTAGCAAACACAAGAATAAGACCCATTGAAATTTCCATCCACAGCTTATTCAATTAGCAGGAGTTTTCTATCATGAGAATGTCTGTTCGTGATTTGCGTTTTTGATTTGTAGTTATTTTCCAATACGTTGACATGCTGATCATGTCATTTATTATCTAATTCTATTTACGTAATTTGTATTGAACCAGACTATAAATACGGTATTTGAATTTAGACAATTCCATCTAAGTCTTCCTTTAATCCAAGTATGAAGTATCCAACTCATATAAAGTGATACTGCAATGCACATCAATGACAACAGACGTTAGTTCACGTCATGGTATCTTATTTATTTTGATTGTTATCTCTAATTCAGATGCAAAAAATATCAAAAGAATCTAACTAATTTAATTTAATAAGATGTGTGGGTTATTATAAATTTTGTTATGTAAAGTCTGCTGCTTCTAGCATGTTATTTTTACTAATCATTATAATTTTTAAATTATATTTTTTTTCGCTACATTTTTAAAATTAACTTTGAAGCCCTGAATTTATGCACTTTTATGTTTTGAAAACTTTATACTCTTCGTTTCTCTCATAATGCCAAAAGCACTAACGTTACAACTAATAATAATTTAATTAAAACAAGTGAAGAGGTGAGCACTCGTGATAATGTTTGGCGTAACCAAGTCACCGACATTATTCGCGTGATTTCCTAATGTTTTGTTTTCTCTTGTGTACACGTGTTGTGGCGCCTCTTGTTTCTATTTTCTCTGTTTCATTCTCTCTTTTTCTTTTTTATTTGCAATTTAACCGCAAATTACTTACTATCTTTTACTACAGTACAACATTTTACCCAATTCAAAAGCCTCTAATATTAATGCATGTTGGTAAAATTTATGTATTAACAGCCATCATATGCCAACTAGTAGATTATTACTAAATACTCAGTGAAAAAATTGTGTACGATACTGAATCTAAAAGTATGTAAAAATTGAAAGATTTAACAGTCTAATGTGCTAAGTTAACTTAAATGAAAATGATAAAATGTTATTTATCATGTCATTGAATTCAATTCCGAATGTCATTCCTTATGAGCTATTCATGGCTAGCCTATAGTATCACTTGTATTCTCGGGTCACATGACAAATATTAGTGGAGAATCTTTACTAAGGCCCAATAATTTAAGGCCTTTATGTTGGTTTATCATGAGGCCTTTCTATTTTTCATCAGTACTCAGCAATTTCTAGGCTAAAACTTCCTACATTCGAATTATTGCTTCTTGCATTTTTCATTGCATTTCGGAAAGATCATTTTGCCGGAAATAGTAATGGAAAAGCAGGAAACAACCGGCCAATTTCTTCATCATTCGCTTTTTCCCGTTGATCATACATTTGCATTTATCTGTAGGCTCTCTAAGCCATTAATTAACGTAGTAAGTAAGCGAGTTAGTGGAACTCTTCATGTTTTTGCCACTAAAGAGGATTAAAGTCAACCCTTTTTTTTTGTCATAAACAGTCCAATGAGGCACTCTAGGCATATAACTTCACAACAAGAGTTGGCTTGGAGAATGAGCAAAGAGTCGAAGGCTCAAAAGACTATATAGGGTTGAAATAACTTGTTATTATTATGAGAAAAAAATCTTACTTTTTAGTTTTTATGATGAAATATTATTCTATAATTAGGGAACTAAATGGTACGTGCGAAAGAAACTTATAGTTTGATTCTTATTGAAGGATTAGTTGTTTACACACAATGAGCACACGATTTACAATTATTGACTTATCTTTGATACAGTGGCTCGAAATTTTATTCAATTCATACTATTATTGTCAATTTTGAGGGTTACCAAACGCCAAGCTTGAATAAATGGAGTTGCAGTCGTAAAAGGACTAAAAGATCATGTCAAAATATTGAACAAATGGAATTATTTATAAGCATTGGAAGTCCTCTTATTCAATAGTAACTTATAAGGTTTTAGTGTGGGTTTAAGTTAGTGTTTATTAATTTAATTAAATATTTTTTATTTTATAAAATTAATTTCAGTCAAAATTAAGTTTGAAGTGAATTAATTTATGTTTAAAAAATACTCAAATTATGTTTCTGTTTGGATTAGAGGATAAAGTAACTTTACTTTAGTTAGGTTCGAGTATGGAATAATATTGAAAAAATATATATTATTTGAATGGTATAAATTAAAATCACATTATATATATATATATATATATTATATCGTGACCAAAGCAAGCATGAACGGTGGGTCATTGTGTCTTTTTTGTTTGTTTTTATTTTTTTGTGAAGGGTCTTTGTCTTCTGTGTGTGGTATGGATCTGAGTTTGTTAGTTGGGCCTCTCTTGTTGGGCTGTTTATGTTGCTTTCAGCTTGTCATTCTGGATCAAAACAGATCCCTAAAATATAATTCTATAAAGAGAAAGACGTCAAATTCAAAGCCTTATTATTAGGCTAATATAAGGTTTAACAATTAGGAAACCGTTTTTGATGAACCAACTATATATTTTATATATTTTTTATGTTTATCAAAGTCTATATAATTTTATATATTTTGGATATCAATTCCGTAAACTACATTCTCTAAATGTTCAATCTTAGGCATGTAAATACTTAGAAATATGGTTAAAAAAAACTTTTAAGATTTAAACAATACTTTATACTTAGAAGTTATGTTTAATTTTTAAATAAAGACTTAAATTTTTTAAAATCATTTAATGAATTTATATAACATGTAATTTTTATTTATTAATTCTACTGTTGAATTATAATGATTTCTTATTTTAATTATTGTTTCAAATCCGATAAGAACTAAATAATAAATAACAAATATATATTAAGAAAATACTTTTCAACTTCATTGTTTCAAGTTCGTTTAAAAAAATATTAAAATCCTTTAAAATGGGAAATATGTTGTCGCGAGTTGCAACATGTCTGATGAGCGCATGCATGATCGAAACTAAAATGTCGTTCATGTGAATGTCACTTTTCTATAACAGTCTCCCATCAAAACTCTCAAAATAGTAGTAATTTTTGTTGGTTATTCATCAATCTGAATTGGAAAAAAACAAACTGCACCGAACATAGATTTTTTTAGGTTATTTAACATCTTTATTTTATTTAAAAAACACAGTCTTTAACTTACTGAAATTTGGAAGCTCGAATAACGTCATAGTGAATTTAGTCATTCATTGTCATTATCTCTTAATTTCCCTTTTTTTCTTTTGCTAAAAATGTCTTACTCTTTTTATTTTTATTTTTATCCAAAGTTTTATGATTTATCCCACACATATGGGTCATCCTTCACTCGGCGGAATAGGTAAATTGTGTGAGAGACAGGGCCAGACAGACACAAAATCCTTTTCACTGTTTAGATGTTATCGCCCTTAGACACATGATGACCAATAGAAAGATGTTTCTTAGGTAATGCTAAGTGAACTTTTCCAACTTGGATATAATTTTTGTCTTAAAGCTAGGTATAAAACTATAAATAAAATTTTATTTTGATTTATAATGTAAGAGTATAAATTGAGGGTTAATGATTCGTACACAATCGTAGTGTGAGAAAGTTGAGAGAATGAATTCTCAACAAGTTTTTGTTCATTGATAAAATAATATATATATATATATATATATATATATATATATATATATATATATTTTGTAGCGTTGGGAGATAGATATATATCTTTTACTTGCAGTATTTCTTAGCATTATTCATAGCATAGGACTCAACGTGTTGGCGTCTAAGGATTAAAAAGGATTCATATATATGTTGGTTTCAATGGTAAGCAGCAAGAATCTCCAAAGAAGAACTTTGTTGCGTAGTGTATTACTCTACCACATCTTTCTTTCAAAGTTTCACGTATAGTTACTTTATATATGTATTTGCCGTCCTCAATTCCGTAGTAGTGGTCTTTATGTGAGTTATACACGTTATTCTCATCGATCAGCTTCGCCCCTTCTAAAAGATAAATTCCTTTAAGCCTTGTTTGGATGATTACAAAAATAGTGTGTGATGGACCAATATAATCAAATTCGATTTTAATTATTCAGTTGAAATTATTCGGTGACACGCATATGCTATGAGTATTGAGAATTTGAGATAGGTGTTTTTTTTATTATAAATGCATGTTCCTTATAAAACCCTTATCTATGATTGAATTTTTCTAGTTTTTCTATGGTCAGAAATCCCAGCGTTGAGAAGAAGCAAACATTCCTTTTTGCCATTCTGGATGTTTATGTGTGCGTATGAAACCAAAAGACGGTGATCACTTGCAGAATTGCAGCCAAATGGACCACCCTTTATTTTTCCTTTAAGAACATCAAACAATAATGGATGGACAATGTGCTTTCAGTGCAGAAATCCACTAGTTAAAAAGGAACCTTTTCTAAGGAACATTGGATGCTGCCTAATTTACGTACAGCAATAATATCAAAGGACGAAAGGGAATTGTATGTGATATTATCATGTGGAAAAAAATAAAAATGAGTCCAAATTTATAAAATTTAAATTATAATATTATCAAGTACTCCCATCAATTAGTACAAGATTATTTTAGTTTAATAAATAATTTAAATTTAAATTATTAATATGTAATCACATTAAATAATCAAATAAATATATCATCTTGATCAAAAAAAAATATTTGAGCATAATTATTTTTTATGACAAAAAAAAATTACATAATCAGGAATTATATCATCTTGATCAATCTCTATATAATATAATCAATATTTTTTATTTATGAAAAAAATTAATATTCTGTCACATGAAAATTGATTAAGATCACACAATCTCGATCAACTTCTGTAGCATATATATATATATATTATTTAATTTAAAAAAAGAAGTTAATAACTGTCAAATAAAGATATCGGTTGAAATTAATTCTCCCACAAACTATATATATGTGATCTCTAAGAGAGAAAAAAAGCTAGAGCTTACAATTAACTATTAAGTGGGAGTGCACTTGGTTAAAAAGAATTGATGTCTGATATAATTCCCCGCAAATTACATTTTATTACTTCCATACAATATATATTCTTTCCACCCCTCAAAAGAAAAGAAGGACAGAGTAAATGTGTTTTTTCTTCAGATAAGGCCAAAATATTCAACTTTCATATTGCAGGTTATAATTTATTACACAAGAATATGGAATATTATTGTTCACAAGATTGAGAAGTCAAAATGGGAAGAATAAAATTCAACCACCTTTTACAAACGTCAAAAGTCATACTGTAATGTTGTGGCTACATGCACGCAACATAAAAAATGAATAATCATATCATGTCCATTATTATTGTTATTGCTACCAAAAACATAATAATATGTAGCATGAAACCAATCATTAAATTCGGCGTGAAGCAAACACTAGAATCTATCTATCTTTACACTCAATTAACGCCTGGATGGTACATGCATGATTACTATCCTGATATCACCAACCCTCAGTGCAGCATGCGAACTTGCTGTTGTTCCTTTCTATTGTAAAAACAGCTAGTGACTTAATTTACGTTTAAACAAATTATTCCTTTCAAATTATTCAAAAAAACGTACCCCAAAACTCGTGTTATTTTTTACACTAGCTATCCAATGTATTAAAGTTCTACAAGTGTTTAATAATAATAGTAAAAAAAAACTTTTGATAAATATATTAAGAATAAAAATAAACAAAAAAAATTGAAACTAAAAAATTAACGTTTTAAAAAATATTACTTTAAAAAAGGTTATGTTTGATAAACTATTTCAATTAACTTCTATTTTTTTAGTTAAAAGTTTATTTAACTATTTGATAAATAAATTTTTAAAAGTAGTTTTAACTTTTTTTTAATATTTTTTTAGCATTTTTTGAAAATAGGTTTTTAATTTTAACTTTTTATATTTTATTCATTTTTATCCTTAAAATATTTATTTAATTTACTTCATTACTTTTTTTAAATATGTCATTTTATATTTTTAGCTACTTTAATAAATAATTTTGTCAAACATATATGATTTAATAAATTAATTTAAAAGTTTTTGACTACTAATTTTTTTCCAGCTAATTTTATTGAACATAATTTAAATAGGATTTTAAAAATTGCTAAAAATTATTAAAAAAAATTTGTTTACTTAATAATCAGACAAACTTTTCAGTTAATAAAAAAAACCTAGTTAAAATGTCTTTCTAACATAATTATACAGTAGATGAAAATCGTCAAATTCCTTTTATCTATACTAACCGTACATGGAAATTAGATTCCTGAAAAAAATACGTATATGTGAGACAAAATAGTTGAAGTGGGGGAATAAAAGGAGTGAATGTGTAAAAGAGTTGTGTGGAGAAGAATAGTTTACCGTGAAAGGCAGAGCAATTGGGAGGGGAAAGGAAAGAAAGAAAGTGCATTGAAGCTTAGCTTAAGCTTACGGCGGGAGAAATAAAAGAAAGGAAGCAAAAAAGCTAACCAAAACCACCGAAAAGCAACATCGCCACCTATAAGTCGCTGTCTCACAACAAGTCTAGGTGTCTCTGAGAGAGAGAGACATCTTTATCATCATTTTTAAACACACCAACAAACACATGTTGCACCACCAACCATTTTCTCTCTCTGTGTTTTCTTGTTTTTGTTTTGTCTCTCAATGAGAGATTGTAATGGAAAAGGATTATCAAAGCCTGTCCAAGGAACATAGTGATTCTTCAGTGTGTTGTTGGCTTATAGGAGTAGTACTTATTCATCATCTATCTCCTTCTTCTTCAATTCTCTTCTCCAATGATTTTGATCTTCAGGTACATATATATTGGCTCATCACATTTTTTTTTCATTTGTTTCATTCTTCAACTTATTTATTCTCATTTATCGATCAATCCCATTTGATGCTTCCAAATTAGTTAACGATTCCATTAATTTTTGCAGTTATTTTTTTGCCTTTGAAATATGAATCGTTACGTAGTTTCATTCTTAGTATATATTCTATTACTATATGATCATGTTTTCATAGGCATATTTATTTGCTTTTGTTTTTCTCTTTAATTAATATTCTTCGATCAGAATTTATGCTGTTTGTGTGTTCATTGAATCTTTGTCCTTCTGATGAATGATTACTTTATTATAAATTATAGATTATATAGTTTTAATATATACACACATATATGAATGGATTATGAAATGGTGAACGCATAAGTGTGATCGATTTCTTGTTTGCCGAGAAAATCAGAAAGGGAAATAAACGAAAAATTGGACGCTTACTTCGAGGTAAAGAATAACGAATATCACTCCAATTGTTCTGTTCTAAATATTGATACTAACTTTGAAAAATCTCTCATAGCAAATTATAAAAAACATATATCGGTATTTTCTTTATTTTAAAATTGACAAGTGCGATCAATTAAATTATTTATAGTTTAAAAATGTTGCTGGTGAAATTAGTTATTAAATGTTCAACTTATAAATAATATGGTTAACAGTTGTTAAACTCATTTTTTTATACGAAAAAGTAATTTTACACTTTTCTCTTTCTCTTTTTTTTTCTCTCTCCAAAAACATCTCTTTAGCACTGCGGAGGGAAATCCAATATCACGATAGTTACAGCAAATGACGTGAAAAGTTCTTTCACTTTCTTTTAACAAATAAAAATTAAAAGGAAAAAAAATCATGTTAAACTGTAGCCAGTGAAGAAGGTGAAGGACAAAATAACAATCTAAAGATTTTTTTTTCGAACTTAAAAAAATAAACAATGCTTTCGTGAAACATACCGTTTTCCACTTGAAGAAAAAGGTGGAGGTTTCGAATTCAATGTACCACAGGTAAGACTTTAAACCACCAAGGAATGTTCTATTGAATATCTTAGTTCTTACAAATTGATATAAATTTTTGATTGATTAAAGTTATTAGAGTAGGAGAGAGGAACATACACAAAAGGGAATTTTAAATGTTAATAATATGGTAGGCATACCAAAATTATTGGGGTTTAGCATTTTAGTCTATGATGATAGGTAAGATAATACATGACCAAAAAAGAATCTACGACTACTAGGACCAACTAAACTAACTATTATTATTCTCATGGTTACGTAAAGATAAAGTGATCCAAAGAAGGCTAATTGTTGGTTCTTATTTAAATGTTTTGTTTCATTCGAGGCCTAGATGAATGTGACGAATTTTCAATGTTAATGGCGAGTCTTTTGATGCATTACAGTGCAGAGGAGAAGAATAGAAGAAGATCTTGATTAGGGTTGTGGAGCCCATTTATTGTGTCTGTGATCCATTCATGCACTGTGGAACATTTATTTTTTGAAGAGTAGATGGAGACTGGTGAAAGCAACAGCACTAGTAGTAGTAGTAACCAAAGTTGTGCAGTGATGAAGGATTCTAAATGGTACACTCAATTCAGAAATGTATCCAATCCTTGGATGGCAAGATATGTGTATGGCTTGATTTTCCTAGTGGCCAATCTGTTGGCATGGGCTGCCCGTGATGAACTTTCTAGTCTTAGTGCTTTAACAGAAATGAAGGGTAAGATTGCTTTAATCCTTTATGAATTTTCACATCCCATCACCATAACATTTAGGTTTCTGCTTCTCTTTTCACATTTGACCATGTCAATGCCTTAAGTATGATAGCAAGATTTTTCTTCCTAACACATGCAAGGTTTTAAATTATGGTCGCTATTGCAGTTTCGTCTGAATCCTTAATATTGTGGAAACGACAACAATTGCTGTCATGATAATTCTAAAAACTTTGACGTTGTGGCTGAAATTGCTATCACAAGATCATTTTTTCAAACCTTGGGCTCTTACATGCATATAGGGTGTTGCATTTTCATGCAATAGAATACTAACAATTTTTTTTTTACAATGAAAGTATCGAAGTCTGAATCTAATACCCCATTCAAATTATGTGAACCCTCCACCCCTATTCTATTGTTGGCTGAAATTTATTTAAGGCGCATTAAATTAGTTTTTAGTTAGAGAGTTTCAATAAATTTCAACGTACCTTAAAGAGAGTACCACAGTAAGTGCATTATTAACATTTCTAGCATAATACTATTCTTATGTTGCCAATAGCTTCAATTCTAACGTATATTGAACCCGCAGGGTTAAAGGGATGCAAGGTTGGAAAAAACTGTTTGGGTGCAGA
This sequence comes from Glycine latifolia, assembly GCA_013407115.1. NCBI lineage: Eukaryota > Viridiplantae > Streptophyta > Magnoliopsida > Fabales > Fabaceae > Glycine > Glycine latifolia. Next base: position 27,585,727 of record CM023949.1, on the reverse strand, counting down.
TGGTGTTCTGCGTGTGAGCATGGGTTGCTTTGTATCCTTTTCAAAATTCAATATTTATATATTCATGAAATCTGGTTGTCAAAGCCTCTGTACAATAAGTCTTATAAAAAAAGAAAAAGAAAAACTAAACATTATATGAATCATTAATCAAAATATATATTCAGTTTTCAACCTTAATTCTTGATCAGTTATTTTATATGATAATGTTTTGGTCGACTGCTGGCACTTCTAAATTGAAGGAAGGCAGAGATGAATGGCACTCTGGATGGTGGTTAGTGAAGATTGTTGTCTTGGTCCTTGTGACAATATTCCCATTTTTACTTCCTTCTGAGTTGATTGATCTCTATGGTGGGTAAATTGTCTCTGAAAAAGACTCCAAGTATTAATGCTTCCTCTTTGATCGTATAGAAAAACATTTATTGACAAATGTTAATCAGTGCTCTTAGAGTATTGCTTAAGAAACTAAAAGCACAAATTATTTTTTTGGGATACATAAAATTACACTGCTTATAACTTTTTTTTAAGCTTTCATAATTTTCACATAAAATATTTTTTCTTTTTAGTTCCATTGAATGTTGTAAGGGTAGTGGTTAGCAAGACTCATATTTATTATCTTGTTATTCCTCTAACACAAATTATTTATTTATTTTTTGCAGGACAGATTGCACATTTTGGTGCTGGGTATGTGTTTTTGTACCTCCACTAAATGATTTCAGCATATCTTTGTTTTAAACTGATCCGTGAGTGTTTTAATTTTCTTTGTATCTTTTTCAGGGTTTTCCTCCTAATTCAACTAATAAGCATAATCAGCTTCATTAACTGGCTGACTGATTGTTTTGGCTCTGAAAAATATGCGGAAAGATGGTATGAATTTTTTAATTAAATTAACTATACATATTTTTAGTTCATTTTTTAAATTCAATTTTCTAAACACCTGTATGTTAAACAAAAATAGTACTTCCTTTAATGTTTACATTATTAATATTCAATTTTTGTGCAGCCAAATCCAGGTGATGTTATTTGCAACTATTTCATATTTTATATGCTTGGTGGGGATCATTTTGATGTATATTTGGTATGCGCCACAACCATCTTGCCTCCTCAACATTTTCTTCATCACTTGGACCCTAGTGCTTCTCCAACTCATGACAAGTGTATCTCTTCACCCAAAAGTAAGTTAATTTGTTGGCTTTTGCATGCTTACCTTACTTTATCTTCCATCATAACTTTGTGTGGAATTAATGTCTCTTCATAGGTAAATGCTGGCATTTTAAGTCCAGGGTTGATGGGGCTCTATGTTGTCTTCCTTTGCTGGTGTGCAATTAGAAGGTAGGGCCACCAATCTTGTCTTTAATTTTGGAGTTACATTGATAACTTATTTGATATAGCTATCTAATGTTTAGAGACTTTTCTTTTCAACAGAAGGAAACTTGGATGTAAAATCAAACCATTTTTAAAATAAAAAAACATTGTCCATTTATTGCGTTTGTTATCCTTCTAACTTAATATTGTTTTCATTTCCTTGAATTTGAGCTTTAGAACTTATTTGTGTATGCAGTGAACCTGCGGGAGCTGAATGCATCAGGAAGTCAGAATCTGCAAACAAAACAGACTGGCAAAGCATCATTGTAAATATATACTATTTCATGTTCAAATGAAATTTGGATGTTTGAATTGTTCTTAAACATGACAATTGTGAATCTACAAATATTTATGTTGATCATGTATTTTAACATCTTGTCGCTTGATAGTAGTTTTCCATGCTCTTAATATGCAAAAGAGAAAAGGATGCTATTCCCAGAAAATATAATTATTTCATTATTATGAAAACTGTTATGCAAGTTTTAAGATTTGATTTTTTTTTCTTTTCAATTTGGGTCTTCTCATGCTAAAAAGTAATAACATTAGAACATTGTTATGAGAAAAAAAAAAAAAGGCGCAATAATGAAATTAGTGACAGGATCCAAATCTTTTTCTTTTTCTTTTGGCTTTTGTTCTCATCAAACATTCTTTATTATTGGCTGACATTTGACAATGACTGTTGACAGAGCTTTGTTGTTGCAATACTAGCACTTGTTGTTGCAACATTTTCTACCGGCATAGATTCCAAATGCTTTCAGGTTAGTTAAAGATCTAAATTGAACTTAATTGAATTTTAATATCAGGTTCTCCAATGCATATCTAACAAATCCTTACAGTTCCGGAAGAGTGATCCGCCAGCAGAAGATGATGTTCCATATGGTTATGGTTTCTTCCACTTCGTTTTTGCCACAGGAGCAATGTACTTTGCAATGCTATTGATCGGATGGAATAGTCATCATTCTATGAGAAAGTATGATCCCATCTTGCACTTGGTTCATAACATGTTATGCTCATCTTGTTTGGATTTCTTGTTTTGCTTTGTCGCCCAAAATAAAGGAAACACATTTCATTTCTAGTTATTAATAGCCAAACTATCATATATAAATCTAGATGCCACCTAATTCAATAAATGTGGTACATCATGAAGTTTGAGAAGTTATCCTTTGTGTGACATAATATCATTCTGATCTGATGAGCACTTTATTATTATACTAAAATAGTTGTCAGAAATGTCCTGTCCAAAAAATTTGGCTAGTTGCTCACTTATATTATATGTGCTAGTAGCAAGTTTTTTTTGAGGTTGATTATGTCTTAAAGACTTTAATTGAAGTCATAAATTATGTGAAAATAAGATGTATAATACCTATATTCTACTGCAGATGGACAATTGATGTGGGATGGACCAGTGCATGGGTCAGAATAGTAAATGAATGGTTGGCAGTTTGTGTCTACTGTAAGTTTATGACTATAATTTCCTACCCCTTAAACTAGGCTTAGCATGAAGAATTGAATTTTATCTAAAGCTTCATGAGAAAAGAGGAACTTCACAAATCACTTTTTAAAACATTCTTTGTTATTGGGTGAAATACATATGGAAACCATTGAATTGGGAATGAGATATATCAAATTGAGGTGTGACTCACATTATTATTGAGATGAACACAAATATCACAAAATAACAAAGAATGTGTAAAAAAGTGTGCTGCTAGTTTGGAAAATTTTAAACTGAGAGAGTAGTGACTCTTAATACAACACGTTGTGTGTAAATTTATTGAACAAAGTAAACTTTTGTGTTTTCACAGTATGGATGCTGGTAGCTCCAATCATATGGAAGAGTAGACATGCTGATTCTACATGAGAACTTCCCTGTTATCTCTATTCTGGTTTGAAATTGTGAGGATTAAGATCTTAAAATGCCACATATATTTGCTGCACATGTAGTGGACTCCTCCAGATACTGCTCTTAGGAAAAAGGAATCAACACCCTGCAAATTTGACGTCAGAAACAATGGTTCTGCCAAAAATGCACATAAGCTGTTGGATTTGTTACTTGAAGCTACACAGTACCTGTTCAGTTATCACTGATCACTAAGGGAGTATAAAGTAACTTAACAACCATTTAGAGGATGCTCATCAGAAAGTTCATTCATGGTTTGTCAATTTATCAGAGTAATTTTGTTGTGAGTGAATCATCATATGTTCAACATATGTTAAGCAGTGGATTAGCATTTGTCAGTGACAAATAATATAGAAGTCACAATCAATGAAACACCGAGTCTGAGTTCATTGTTTTTTCTAATATATTTATTTGTACCATGTTCGATCCGTGCTTTGATTTTTTTTTTTTATATATAATTTATTGTTAAAGTAATCATTTACGAAGTATATTTTAAAGTATCTTTTGGATTAAAATGGTGCCTAGATTTTCAAAATAAGCGACTTAATTAATTCCTTGTTGCGATTTCTTGGAAACCAATTTCAATAACATCTTTAACAGAAATAACGAGATTATCTCTGAAGAAAACAAGGGTACATTCTCTTTTAATATTTTGTCTGTTAAAATCATAATATGTTTAATAAATATTAATAAACTTGTACTCGTCCACTTTATAGGCAAGTTCAGTTTGGAAAAGTCTCGTTTTAAAAAAAAAACATAAGATCAATGATTTTAATCCATCAATTTTAATGATTTTACCTTCACTTTTTTCTTTCTTACAAAATAGTTCTATAAGTTTTTTTCTTTCATACAGTTTATCTCCTAGTCCTCTATTTAATATCATTTTTAAGTGTATGCGATTTGGTATGTGGAGATTATAAACTCCACGTGGTGTATTTGTTTAGGTCCGTGGTGTACTTATGATGTAAACCTTACAATGTCATGTGAAAAACAACGTGGGCCCCATTCACTTGCATTGTCTGTTATAAGGAGTTGATATCACTTGCCCTTGTGGTAGTCCTTGCAACTTTATGGCAAGATCCAACACCGGCAACGCTTATTTGGTCCAAACACTAGCAACTTGAACTAGATGTCAAACCCATCTACAACCACCTTCTCGACCTGATTATAAACGTGATTGTGTAGGTAAAGGACCATGGTTGGTGGAAATTGAGGTAGCTTTTGCATTTGAGGTGGGTTAAAGATCGGCAGTAACAATGATAATCCATCCGAGGGTGACACCTTACAAAAGCGAGACCTAGAAAGAACGTGAAAAACTTGAGTGTGTGCAGATTCGGAGAGATAGGATTTCAGATAATCAACAAATGGTGGGTGGTGTGGAGAGAGAAAAGAAGGAAACGAGACAATGAGAGATCTTTTTAGTCATGCCATATGTTAACTTTACAAGATCATCAAGTCCACACAATGAATGCACAGCGTTTGCATTTATATTTTAAGGGCAATTAACATATACATATCGTTATCTTACAACCCTCTTCCACCGGCTAACAGCATGACTGATTGGTTGGCAGATTCTGCTCATAATGCTTCGTTGGGAGTGAATGCCTTGGCTTCTCCCCCTGCGGGTTGTTCGTTAAACGATACTGTTATTGAATGATGATATGGGGGATCTTCGACCCTCACTGTGTTAGGGCAGTTGTATAGTTTTGTTTTTTGGCCTCTGGCCCTCCCCATACAAAAATAAGCTGATTTCATTTCATGTACTATCCATAAAAAAGGAAAACCTTGCCAAAATTGTGAGATTACAAAATCATACAATATTGTAAAACCAAAAAAAATAAAACACAAGTAGGGGGCGGGCACCAAACTAGCAAACACCACCAACCAATCTATACTACAAATTACAAATGAACAACACATGGGTGCACCCACAAAAAAGAAAGACAAAATTATGTCTCCTCGAATGGTTTTCTGCACCCTTTTCATTCATCCGTTCCTCATCTCACTGCTTTCCCCTCTTCCAAGAAGGTAGATTTTGTCTTCACCATTCATATAGAAATAACAATTTACACGGCCAAATGCAAATATTTGACCTCAATCCAGGGATGGTACAAACCTCTCATTATGCGAAAGTGTATCGATCTGACTAAAGCTGAAACTTGCACATATTTGTACAAGGAGCAACAAGTTGATGCTTGACTTACAATTCCAGGTGGACAATTCTTGACATTATCCGAATGGGTTCCCTCCTGTAGGAAATGAGTTAGAGGTGGGAGTGTTTGATAACCTACCAGTTAGCTGCTGATTTGGATTTGACAAGCCGAAAACAGCTCCTTGGTTACCAAAATTCCCAACTTCTTGCCTACGCATTCAGTTAAAATCATTGAGTGGCAATTCAAGTAATGCTGAAGAACAAATAATCATATAGATGTTATCCATAAAACTGCAATAAATTGCCCCTTGAACAAGTCACTTCAAAAACTAGGGTAAAAAAACCAGTTCCCATTGATAGCACCTTAACATTATAACATATAGTCATCTACCCACATAAGAAACAGTGATGAAACATGAGATGCTAAAATGTTTTAGATGCATGATTTGGTATAGATAAAGGAATGGACCCAAAATATGAGTTTCCAAGAGCTAGTATACAACCAAACCTAAAATAGCCTGCAAGAAATGTTATCGTGATTAAAGAACAGTTTACCTTGGCATTGGCATGTTAGTCGGAATTTGTTGCTCCATATATGCCCCTGAGATTTTCACATGATTCAGAATACAGATAAAAAAGTAAACCGACCTTAGGCATAGAACAATTAATTAAAGAATGGTAAAACGATAAACATACTTGTTCCCAATGCAGTTGCATGCATTTGAGCTTGTGCAGGCAGAAATGATGATGCTGGGGGAGGAGTCCAGCCATGTGTTGGATTACCCATGCTTGAAGGGTGCACTGCACCAGCAGGTGGTACATTAGGCAGGGCACCTTGCAAGGATGACATGGAAGGAAACTGTATTCAAGGAAAACCAACCAGAAAATCATCAACCAGGATTTTCTTTTTTAATTTTCCTGAACAAAAACATAAAGGAATTCTAAAATTTGAAATAACTAATGAATTAATATATTACAAAGTTAGTACAACGCATTTCAATGTCTTTTTGATGTGAAGAGGTCATACAGAAAACAAAGATACCAATTTTCATTCTTATATATAGTTCTGCTAAAGGCAAGACGTAAACTTCAGAGAGCAACATACAGTCAAGTAACCAATGATGAAAAAAATTATTTTGGACTCAATAATGGACAAAATCCAAACCATCATTTATCCACTAGCATGCACCATTGAAAAGTAAAATCATTAATTACCAAAATTAAATGTGGTTTTAAACTTTTAATACAATATTTATGCATTATACCCCAAAGAATGATAAAGTGTAAAGTATGAAATATAATTGGCACACAAAAATATTTTAAATAAATGAATGAAAATCACATACAGTTGGGCCTTGATTTGCAGTTGGTTCACTGCTGACATCAAACGGATTTGTTGACTTTGATGGCTGTGGAAAACTTGGCACAGGCTGCAACAGTGGGCAAACACTTATATGAGAGAAATGCTCACAGTAATGCATTAGCCACAGATTGAGCATGTGTCTGGTTTGATTATTTTGGGAAAAATAGCCTTCAAAAGAAAAGAAAAAATGGTCTCTAAGATTAAGATTTTGATCGTATGCTGTTTTGAACAAAAAGCAAACTAATCCAAACACACACTAGGATAATCTGGTAAGCTAATCATTCTGGATTGTAATAGTACTACCACATTATTGTATTGCATCGAGATACCCATGCCATGGGGAACACCCATTTGCCAACCTACGACTGGAGCAGGGAAGGAAGAATATTTTACAGTGAACAGATCCTGCATTAACCACAACTAACTGTAAGACAACAAATATACACATGCAAGTGTGCACACAATTTAGATGGTTGTGAAATAAAATAAGGACTAAAAAATACCTCGGGAAGTTCTTTCCTTCCACTTGCTCTAACTTCTGCAGCAGGAGGTTGTGAAACAACACCAGATATAGTCTCATTGGCAGGCTTTGAGGCATGAGGGTGTGTATGTGGCATTGGTGTGGTTGGATGCCCTTGCACTGCGGGTGCAGAAGGTACATTCCATGGCTGCAAGATATTTCCAGGTAAGAGTGAAAACAAATGCTAATCTGAAATTGACAGACTAACATTCGAAATGACTGCCAAACCTGATTATTTGCTGTTCCACCTAATGGTGGTGTAAATTGTTGTGTACTAGACTGACTAACTGCAGCAGGGAAAAATGGTTGCTGCTGCTGCAAATTGGCCCACTGTCCTGCATTATTAAGAGGCGTCACTGATGTCAATCCAGGGGATGGTACTGAAGCATTGCTGGGTGGGAAAGCTGAGAAACCGCTAACACTTGCAGCTCCAGAAGTAGAAGTAAGAGATGATGCTGGAATAGGTCCTGCAGTAAAACAGATGAGTTGTCAGTTCTTGGTAATGATATCACAGTGCCTTAGGAATAGCTGCTGTGACAATTAGATCACCTTGGACTCCAGAAACTTGAGCAGGTAAAGATGCTGGCACCGACAATTGGGACAACATCGATTCAAGTGGATTTAAATTTGAGGAGCCTGGAGTTGCTTTTGTTGCAGGAGCAACATCAAAAGAGGCCCAATTGTCATTACTATAGTTTGCTGGCAGCACAACAGGCTGAGGCACAGTAGTTTGTTGGGCTTGAGGAATTGATGGAGCTACTGGAGGTTCAGGATCAGCATCAAAATCAATAAGGCTCTTAGTAGTCTCAAGCTTTACATCTACTGGGTTTTCATTGCCAGAAGCCAAGCTACTGGAAGATGCAGTTCTCTGAAACTATAAACAGTCAGTTGTCATAAAAATCAAGTTCAGCTACCCTACTAAACTACAGTGCCTAAGCCGGTTAAGGGAAAGAGATGTCAAAACAATCCATGCTAAGAAAAATAGACAGTAAACACTGAGACAGATCTTGCAGAATATTAACTAGGAACTCAAATGAACATTTAGTGTTCATGCTATTGTAGATTGACTAGATTCCTATTGTTCATCAGACGCTTGAAGAAAATCTTCAAGTATACAATGATAATAAATTCACCAGCAAAACAGTACGTTAAAACAAAAAACATTTTTAAGGAAATAACAGAAAATATCAGCTTTGACTGACAAAACAGTGAATTTGTTATGGCATAGAAACAATGATAAACAGATCACAGATAAACACTGAAGAAACTCCACAGCAAAGGCAGGTCATGTATCATCTAGCGTCAGGATTCAGAACCTAGCTGGTAGAACCAGATGGACCATCATTAATAATTTCACCTGTGTTGGTGCTGACCTATCAGCAGGTTTTCCACTGTTTGTTTTGGGTGGTTCACTTATCCGAAGAGGCACTACATTTTCTCCCAAAATATCTCTAACAGGTCGGACCACAGGTGGGCTGGAAGTATCCACATCTTTGGCTCGCTCAGGAGATTGGCTTTCCAACTTATAATCTCCATCTGATAATCTACGTTCTTCACGGCGCCAATCATTAATTATTGGAGGATGACCAGGACTTCTCTTTTGATCACCATATTGCCTACTTTCTTGATCATATCCAGGACTTCTTCCACCTGGACTAGATCTGTCACTATAACGACGTTCATATGTGTCCTCATAAGGAGGACTTCTAGATCCTCCTTGATAGAAATCATCTTTGTCACCCTGTAAAACATGCAACATATGAGAAGAGACAAGAGGGTTAAATTTAGCTGTGATATATTCAAGCAACTCTAAAGAAAAAGCAATAGCGTGAAAATTGAAATTAAAATTGTAACAAACTGAAATATAAACTTAAAAATGGTGAATCTAAAAGGGGACAAGAGATATCTTACCGGCTTGCCTCTTGGGGGTTTGTCATTGGTCTTGTCTCCAGTGAATCTTCTATCCACATAAACATGCTTAATAAAGTTTCGGAGCCTGTCAACATTACTGCCACCAACCATGCTAATAAGAATAAATGAATGATGCATCCTGCAGTTGTACATAAAAACATATAAACAAGTAGTTACCTGCCATCAGGGAAAGAATGACGTTGTGCATCCCATTCTTTAAAATAAATTTCTTTTGCACGCTTCAAGTATTCGAAAAAGCAGAAATCATCACCTTAAAAAACATATGATACCAGGCCAACTGGAAAGATATCTAGCATGAGTTTTAGCATAAACCGGCATCTATACCTGATTCCCTCCTTCTTGAAGCGCACTAACTTCTTGTGAAGTAAACTTAGCCATTGAAACTGATTTTACTCGATGAGTGAATTCCCGGCTATAAATCAACACAAAAAACAGTTGACTTTCATAGAAAAGTGCACAATAGAAATAAAATAAAAAGTTATTATTCTATCTCTAGTACAGCACAATATATTTTAAACAAAATGCAGTTTATGAACACAAGGTGTGTGAATGTGTGATTTTCATATATTTCCACTAAAGGGAATGATTGCAATTTATACAAACATAGTTGTGAAACCCAGTCCGGTCATTGACCCGGTCGAGGTAGTGGGTCAATGGTCCAACCTGTGGGCCAATAATTGGCCAAATTTGACCCGGTATATATTAAAAATTCAAAATTATATTTGTATCTATTATATATAAGTATATAATTAACATTATTTGAGTAAGAAAAGTCCATCCATACTCCAAAATCCAAATTAAAAAAAAATCCAATTTTCTTTCAAAAAAAATTAATTTTTTTTTTAAAAACCGGTTGGGTCGGACTGGTCCAACCGGGATCCGGCGACCAACCTGACCAGGTTTGACCGGGTCAACTGGGTAACCGGCACGGTTAGGTCACCAGGTCCTGGTCCTGGTCCTGGTCCGGACCAGGTTTGATAACACTAATCAAAGAGTAAAAAAAGGAAAATAACTAATTACAAACTCAATCTTAATAAAAAGGAAATAATGGAAACAAATAAACTGATGATATTCCTAATAATTAGTCATTGATATTCCTTGATTTTCTACACAAGGCATTTGAGAGCATGCACATTATTAGTGTTACGTGAGATTTATTCCCTGCCAAAGGAAAATCAGATTTTTGTAGGCATGCAATTTTATGAAATCCAACCCATTACAAACAGCAGTGCAACATATACACAAAGTACACAGTTAACAGTATAAAGACAATTGAGTAGAATTTTATTAGCAAAACATTCGGCAAAGCATTTAAACAGAAGCAAATGGGAAACACAGTCCACTATAATCAGCAGTATTGATCAGCAAAGCAAGCCATCATGAACCATAAGAACATGTGTTCAACTCAAAACCAGTGTACAAAAATCTTGTAAGGACTTACTGTATTCCACTGCAGTTCGTGCAAACAAATGTCCAGAAATTTGTGCACACATATTGTGGTCCCTTCCAAAAGAGAAAAGAAAAAAAAATCAATATAACAGACCAGTCACGATATCGAATGCAATAATTTCCTTGCTAGAATAACGCAATCAAAATGCTCTAAAATTTACTTAGCTATTATGTTAGGATATAAGGAGAAGGGAAAGTTAGTTAAGATGGTTAGACTATTAATGAGTTAGTAAGTTAGAGGGGTTTATTAGACATAAATAGAGGAAGAAGGATAGGAGAGAGAGAGATCTTATCATTTGTAGATTGAGCATTAGCTCTTTGTGAAGGGAAAACCCTTGGAGGAGAGTTTTCTCTCCTATTTTCTGTTCTTTTCTTACTAGTCAATACAATTCTTTCTTTTTTTTCTCATTTCAATTCTTGGCCCCTAACAAATTAACAACACTTAAAAGTCCACAAAATGATTGGAAAAGAACTCGAGAAGAGACTCAAATTTATATCTTTGTTAAGGATCCTGTTTTTGCATGGAATCTAGGGAATGACTGATAGGTAATGGGAACTGTTACCATCCTTGCAATTTTGCAGTCTACATGCTACAAACATGACATTAAATACAAATGAAAACAATGAACTGCCTGGTATTGAAATAAGACCCATCTGCCACAGACTATGGGTGATGCAAAATCTGAAAGATCAAGGAAATTTATACCCTCAAATACCACACTGACCTTTTCTTAGATATCTATTAAATATATTAAATGCTTGTGATTCAATCATATCAGTCCTAAAGCAAAGGATCAAACAATTTAGACACATCCTTAAATAACTTATAATTCAATTTTATATGATCTATACACATTTCCCAACATGCATTAGAAATTTTAACCTTTCTCAGAGACCTTGAAAATAAGTAGAATTTTTTTTTTTTAAATACAATCCATTCCATTGAAACCCAAATTATTTAGTTACTGTTTACCACATGAAAATATTTTTTAACTCGTTTTTTGTTTTGAAATACTCAGTTAATAATAGTTTCATTCCCAATGCAGCCTAATCCGGGTACTCCCATTTGGATGTTTAGAAATAGTACTCTGTACTCATTGGAAATGGCTTCAAATAACTGTTTAAGCAAATCTGAAATATCTCAAACAACTAACTGTAAAAAGCCTATTGTTTTATCTCAATACTAACAATAAATTTTGCATTGCTTTTAAACAAAGATGGGAAATTAGGGTCTACAGGTTATTTTCAATAATATCATCTGAACACAGGTCAATATAAGCAAGAATAAACTCATCGAGCAATTTTTAGTAAAACGTCATCCAAATTAAAATTTTCAGTCATGGTACTTTTGCTTGCTATTCAAATACATTGTCGAAAGGGAAATATCAAATTTGCTCTGGTTCAAGAAGCCTAGCCTTCTTTCTTCAAAATTCTACTGAACAAGGTTGATCCACTTTACTTTACTATAAGCAAGTCAAATTGGAAGCCATTTCAGCCTTTTCAGGTGCATAAACAAAAGTGTGCTTCCAATACAGAGGGGCTACTCTGGTGAGTCAAAGTCCTAGCTAAATAGGGAAGCGTCAGAAGCATCTAAAGTAAAATAATCTGAATCTGTTGAATAGGAAGCTTTTGATCCACTTTCTGAGAGCACTGAATCATTCTGTTCGAAAAAGGAGGAAAAAATGTCATAGCACCAGCACCTGAACGGCTACTCTTACTACTTCAGGTTCACACCTCTTTTCTTAGGATTGGCCTGACTGCAGCGCGGAGCTTAAAAAATCTAATTTGATGTACCTATTAACAGAGCTTACATTTTTAATCAAGTAAAGCCTCACTTTAAAAAATACTACACATCTAATCCCAAACTCCAATTTTCAACCATTTTACTCTTAAGATGAAAGACTCAGTGCTCGCATTGGCATGCCATTAACAGGTAAAACCATATTATAGCGTTAGTGCCCGCCACCGCAACACAGTCCAGTGACCTTACATAAATAAATAACAATAATCCATGGCAGTGCTACACTTCCACTGCTCACTTCATTTCAATTCTTCGATTTATTCTCACACCGTTTAGCTTCTACTCTTAATTTCTACTCTACCGCCGAGTTAGTAGCAACTTACATTCACACGCTCAAAACAATCGAACCATAACAATGCATCATATCCACTCGGTTAACAACTTACCAGACTGTTGCAGTTAATGCATCTGCGATTATGTTGAAGCTTGAGAAGACCTCGAATCACGCGCTCGTTCTTCTCATCTTCCTTCATGAGATTCGCCATCTCCTCCGCTGCTTCAATTCTGCACTTCAAAAACGTCACAACAATCAATAAACTAACAATTCAAAGGCAGAAAAAAGGAAACGAATGGGAACAAGTTCGAAATCATGCATCTAAAAATCTGAAGAGAAAGGGAACAAATCGGTGATTTCTTAGGCAACAATTTTCCGCGGAAACGGAAAAGAACAGATCTGAGAATAAGAGTGGTGTGCTTTTGCGAGATTGAAGAAAGTGAAGTTTGAAGTTAACTAAACCCTAAGGAGTTGAGGAACTGACCAGAGGAAACAGTTGGAGACTTCGATTGAAGAGAAGAAAGAGAGATGAAGCAGTCAAGCACCACCGAAACAGAGAGAGAGAGAGAAAAAAGAGTCGCAGATCTTCTCGGTTCGTAATGTAATGACGGCTTTGTACAGCTAAGAGAGGTTTTAGACTTTTAGCACCAAAATTCGGTGTCTTTAGTCGGTAAACAGTTACACCGTCTTCTCCATATACTTTTTACAGTACTTTTTATATTTCTTCAGAAAAAGTTCATGTTTATTATATAATATATTCAAATAAGAGAATAATCAAATGACATTATACTAATAATTATAATTATTATATTTTTTAATAATTTTATATTGCACGTAAATTATTATATTGTTATATATTACTTTAATTATTTATGTTCAATTTTATGAAAATTTATACATTAATAAAAAAGAATAAATTATTCATATTATAGTATATTTAAAAAAGTATATATTAGACCAATTTTAATATATATTAATGAAATACTAAATAATTTTTTATTAATATAAATTTGATAGATATAATATATATGAAAGAAATTTTTAATCTAATAATAAATTTTAGATGAAATTATTCAATTAAAAATTATCGAATAATATAATGATTGGTATAAATTATATGGATGTCATTTGATCCATTCTCATTAAAATTTTATAAAAATTATTAACAAATATATTATACTAATAGTTATAGTTAAAAAAATTGTTGTAATGATTTAATTTATTGTTGTTATTCAATTTGAGCACAATTATATCTTTGATAAAGATACCTATGATTCCTAAAAAAAAGTATATTATTAACTCATTATAAAATTATTTTAAAATAAAAAATATTATATATTGATAATATAAATTTTTTTATATAGTTATATAAATTTTTAACTTTTATCTTAAAATAATTCAAATAATGATTTATTATTAGATTAATACATAAATATTAAACTCTTATTTTAAACATGGCTTTTAAAATAATTATTATAAATAATTATTCAAGATTCAAAGGAGTCAAATTCTTCTTTACATGTTTTTTTTATATTATTCTCCAATTATAGTTGAAGTTTTACCTAAATAATTTATATTGCCATTTAATTGTAACTTTTGTTATATTGATTATTGAATTGAAATTCAAATTTTGATTGACAAATATATATTTTTGTTGAATGATTGACAAACGCTAAAAATTCAAAAATAAAAAAGACAAACGCTAAAAGAATTACCTATAAATTTTATATTTATATTATTATCTAATCATAATTTAGATTAAAAAATTACATAATTATCTAAAAAGTCATATTTAAAATGTTTTATAATTAGATGATAATATTTTTTTATTTTCTTAACAATATGAAAATTAAAATCTTAATTAAAAATTATAATCTTATCATATATCAATTGAAACTATAAAAAAATTGTATATATTAAGTAGATTCTGATAAAATCTGATAATTAAATAAGTAAGTTTTTTATTTCGGTATTAGTTTAGGCCGTTTAGGATGTAATGGAGCACGAGGTGTGTCTTAAGGAGGACGAGAATCGGGTGATATGGTTTCGATTAGGCATAAACGGAATGGGTATAACTATTTAATGGAAATTGGAAGAACGGTGTCCACACCGTCATGTTTGGTCATAGATGACGACCATTAATATGCTTGGCTTAACTTTTGAAAGCTCAAGATCATAATTTGATTACATGATTTTGAATTCCATGATCGGGTTTGGTCATTTTTCTTTTTCTGGATGCAAAATAAAACCAACCCATATTAGAAATTTGAAAGAAAAAAAAAAAACACAAAGGAGGATATATATAGAAGAGGTGATATTATTACTCAATAAACTATTGCCTAGGATGCGTATAGAATAAACTTGTCTGACATACAACGACCAAAATCCTTTAATTTTTGGAACGTGTTCCTCCATTTTTCCTAGTCTCATCCCTCATAATCACTCTGGTTTTTCTTTAAGGAACACTATTTTTGTTTATCAATTTTCTCTTTTCTTGTCAAACCCTTTTGTCATCTCTTCTACTAAATGTGATATTCAATCTACTTTTTACATACTCGAACACATGTCTGGCTCATCCTCTCTCTCTTTATTATTTTTAAATATTTTTTTAATTTTTTATCGGTCAAAAAATCACAAATATTTCATTAAATAAATCATTTTTACTGATGTAAATAAAATATAACATTGTATCGTTATGATAATCCTTTAAGTTCCTTTAAGTTATTTTTTCCCACGAATTGAAATACATTATCTTTAACATTTTTTTATTCAAGTTCAAAATATCATATGCTAATAAAAAGCCTTGCACTAAATTCTAATCACTTTGTGTCTCTCTTGAACTTTTACAATGTTTTCGTATAGTTAAAAATAAAACGGAAAAAAAATCCGGGTCCAGGTGAATAAAAACAAGCTAAGATTGATATCTTTTTCCAGTTGGAGCACCGAGCATCCATAAATACGAAGGAAAGAAAAGTATGAAAGGTCGAGAATTGTTAAATTGTAAAGTCCATTTTAAAAAAAATTAAGAATTGTTAAATTGAAATTAAAAAATAAATACAATTACTCAAAATAATAGAAATAGAGTGGTGTTATTAAAAAAAGTTATTATTAGTATTAGTTAAGAAATTAAAAAAAAATATTTATTATAAACATCATAAAAGAATATAAAAAAACTAATAGCACAATTTTATGTATCTCAATAAAAAATCATTCTTTTAATTTTTCAACCAATATTTCAATACATTGATTGGCATTTATTATTTAAAAATGTATAGAAAATTATATAATAACCTTTAACAAGCGTCGACAATTGTTTAGAGTGAGTTTCTTAATGTCCGAACATCAGCTTGACCTAATCACAACAATGATTGGTTTAATTAATTAGTTGATGTCTTTAATTGGATTGGAAGTTCACATGGGATTATACACAACTATGTTTCGTTTTCGGGATATGAGATGTTTTACACTTTGCTCATCCGCAGTTAATTATAAAGATTACAAAACAAGGCTCCAATAACACAGGAAAATTTGTTGAACCAAAATGGCAGAGCAGAACAAATTATATTATACTGTAATCCTAGAGATTTTCATTTTTGATCCTACAACTTGTTAGATTCGAGCTGCACACTTACTTATAGTTATATAAACAACTATCATCAAGCTTGTTGAACTATTAAAAGATATTTTTTTTTAAAGTTTAAATTAGAGTTATTGTACGTTGGGTAGAGAGAGAAACTATAAGACACACCAAAGTTAAGAACTTAAGTTAGATTGTGAGTGTTCTTAAATCTTTTATGACAATAAGGAACTCACTTAAAAAGAATTAATAACTCAAATTGAATTCTAACATTAAAGCTTTTTTTTCAACAAATCGTGGATGCTTTTGATTGATCAAATCAACCACCAAGTTCTTTGCCTCTTGAATGATAGCATTATTTATGCATTTGGAAACTACCTTTAAAGATATTAATTAATTCATAAATAAACTCATCTTATAAACTCTTCTATTAGTATACACACAAGATTCCAAACTCAAGTAACTAGTAGCTACAACCTACTAGCTACTTCAATATATTAGATTTAGACCCACGACATGAATACATTTTTTGAAACTTATTAAATTAAAATAGAATATTAATATCAAATTGGTCAAATGTATTATAATAATATAAAAAAGGTTATCATCTATAGAGGTTAGATGGGTGACTAAATTTTTTGTCTATTATTAGCTTCATAGGTCTGATCCATACAATAATATATGTTATGCCATGACATTTTTTAATATAACGTAAAATCTTTTTAAGTTACTAGCTAACACTAAAGTTAAATAGACGGAATGGTTAAAAATAAAAAGTTTATAGTTTTAAAGAAGAAATTATTAATAAATATTTACATTTTGAAGATTAAATTGAAACTTGGTACATTTTTCAATTATGAAAAATGTTTTACTCGATATATTAAGCGACTGACTGGTAGCAAGCAAACAATGGAGTATGAACCCTCGTAATGGATCCTCTTCGGAGCCAACTAACTACTCAATGTCACATCACGAACTACCATATTCAGTCCATTCTGCTTTAGTTGGCATTTTCCCCATCAAGGGGTTCTTTTTTTTATTTACCAAACGTGGGTAGGGGAAAAAAATTAGGTAAGTTGTGCCACAAGGCATTAAAAAAATAAAATTAGTCATTAAAAATTTGGTCGTTAATTTGATCGTTAACTCTTTTTGTGACAAAATATTATAGTTTTTTTAGTTATGTTTATGACCACAATATTCTGTCGCAAAAAGAATTAACGACTGAAATAGCGACCAAATTTTTGTGTCACGTGACACGACTTAATTAGATAAATTGTGCCACAAGGCATTTTAAAAATAAAATTAGTCGCTAAAAATTTGGTCGTTAACTCTTTTTGTGACAAAATATTGTAGTTTTTTTTAATTATGTTTGCGACCACAATATTCTGTCACAAAAAGAATTAGCGACTAAAATAACGATCAAATTTTCGTGTCACGTGGCACGACTTATCCCAAATGGTAATTTTTTTTCTCCTATCCCCATTTGGTAAATAAAAAAAAAATTACCCCTGATCGGAAAAAACCACTTTAGTTATACATATTGCATTAATTCCTCTAGCTATGTTTCTATCATTATAAAATTGAAGAAAAAATATTTTATATAGTTCTTTTACTGTAAAAAAGACAAAATTATAATGATATGAATGAGAGAAATAAAAATAATATTCTTAAGAGAATTAATATAACTCTAAATTAAAGGTGTTTCATGCAAAATGCTATGAAATACACTGCAACGTGTTTGGTATTTCTGAGCTAACGCAGATACAGTACAAGTGGCCTGCAATCACCTCTTAGCTGCTATTTCTTTTACAAGGCAAACATATATTTTTTTACGATAAAGAATTTTGTTTGTGTTAGGTAAAATTATAACAGTTTTTCTTGAATATTTAGTGTATGTTGGATAGAGGGAAAAGAAAAGAGATCACAGTAAAAAAAAATTGAAAGTTTTGAATCAAAATAGAAAATAAAAGAATGAATTTTACAAAATTTTACCATTTATTTCACTTTTTTTTTATCATATTTTGTCTCTACTAAATGAAGCATCAATGTATATGTATCAAGAACTCAAATTTTTAACACTATTTTAATTAAATTGAAATAATCTTATCAATTTATTTATTATTTGGTAACACTGGTTATTGATGTGAAGTGACCATGAAGCGAACCTTACATTTTCTACTATGTTAGGTGTGTCTGAGCTTCATGTATAACCACTTAAAGAAACTCTCCCTTTTACTTTTTATTATCCATGCAGAAGCAAAACTCACGTGACTAACACATACCTGACACATGAGTTAGCCCTTAGCATTTGTTTTTCAAAATTCTCCTTCTGCTTCCATTGAAAGGTTCTACACTGTCACATGGACCAACCTGTAGATTAAAGAGCCTTTATTTAACGCAATTATTCAATGATTCAATAATTCGTAAACGCTTCTTATCTCATGGCGTCCAATAATGCCTGCACCTCCTGTCCCATCTTGCACCATCAAATATTCAAGGTGAAGACAACACATGTCCACAGCGTCTCATTCAGGTCTTAATGGGTCTCAATTACTTATTCGATCATTTGTCCCTTTGCCTTTTAGCGACCAAAAACTCAGTTTAAAATTGATGCACCGATCAACTTTTTTTTTTTTTTTAAAGTATCGGACATATTGGAACTACATGACATATTGACACAATATTGATAATTACTAAGTATTTTTTAAGGTTAAATTGACATTTTGATATCATTTAGTTTTTTAAATTTATAATTTTGATTTTTCTAGTTTCTCAAATTTACAATTTTTGTCTCCTTAAATTTAATTATAACATTTGGTCCTATAATTTTATAAATTGATGATTTTAGTCCTCCAAATAAATTTATTAACAAATAATTATGATTAATTGAGTTATTAAGATTAATTAAAAATTAAATAAAAAATTATTAATTTTAAATTTTCACAAACTTTAGTTCTCCACTTCTTCGCAAATACCTCTTCTATCTTCATGTGGTACGTGACTCCGCTAGTAGTAATGTCACATTAGGATTAATAGTCTTTTATTAAAGTTTTTTAATGATTAATAATTTTTATTTTATTTATAATTAATTTAATATATCTAATAATCGTAATTATTAGTTACTAATCTATCAGAGGGATCAAAATCGTAAATTTATAAAGTTAGGGACCAAATGTTATAATTAAAAATCAAAGGCACCAAAATATGAATTTAAAAAATTAAAGGACCAAAATTACAATTCAATTTATTTTTTAAGTAAGAGTTGTTATAATTTTAATTTTTAAATAATTTAACTATACATGATTCTTTTATTTTTAGAGACAATATGTATATCCTTTATGAGAAATAATTTTGTTTGAGTTGGATAAAATTATTATAGACAACAAAATTTCACATTTAATAAGATTTAAACTCAAAATTATCAATTAAGATAAAATAATTTCATGTTAACTTATCTGCATATTATAATAACCCAGGTTTAGTAATTAAGAGAAAAGGAAGAAAAGTTTAAATTTGCTAAATTCCGTCAGAAAAAGCGTTAGCGACGGATTTTGCGACGGAATTAGCGACGGAATTTTGCCTGTGAATAGTGCCACGCCTGGGGCGTGGGAGCCACGCCTGGAGCGTGGGAAGTGCTCCAGAAAGTTGATTTCCTCTGGAATGCCACGCTTGGAGTGTGGGATCCACGCCTGGAGCGTGGGACTCTCGCTGGGGGCCTATAAAAGGTCATTTTCGCGTTTTTGCTTGCAAAAACTGCTTCTTCTTCTTCCTCTGGACTCCAGTAGCCATGGGAGAGCTTCCCAAGCTCCCATGTTCATGCTATATGACCTTAAACACCTTCCTAAGCCTAGTAAACCTCCTAAAAACCAAGTTTGAGCCAAAATCCTTCTTCCCTATTCATTAGAAACCCCTTCTCTGAGAAAGCTGCAGAGAGCTCGAGATTGGACGAGGAACGACGGTGGTTCAGTGCACCAAGGCTAGGGAGAGTAGCCTAGTGGCCTTCCTCGGCAGTTCTGAGGTAAGAAACTCGAGTTTCTCCGATTAATTTCTGATTTGAGGATTTTGATGAATAGTGACCCAGTTGTGATGGAGCTAGAATTAGCTCTGGGTCCAGTTGAGAGATGTGTTCAGGAGCATGAGAGGAGGAAGGATTAGCTTTCAGTTTGTGATTTGGAGAACTTTGGTTTTGGCTCTAGGTTGGGCATGTGTGACTTGAACTGAGTCACTTGATTTGAGACATGCAAGAGCCATGTTGAGGGGCTTGATGTGCCTAAGAGGCCTTGAGAATGGAATCTTGTGGTTCAGACCGTCCAAGCCCTATGAGAAACCCTGAGGTTTTGGTTGAGAGAGCTGAAATGCTCTAGGTGAATGGTTTGGTTTGAGTCTGGAATGACTCTGAGGCCATGGATGAACCAGAGATAGACCACTGAGGGTCTATGGAAGGCTTGTGTGGATAGGCCTGATGAACCCTGGAGTAGATGACTCGGGTTGAGGGAAAGAACTGTGGTTCCTTCCCAGAGGCAGTGGATGACTGCTGGATGAGCTTATGCATGAATATATGCTTGTATGGCCTGTGATATGTGCTTGTATGCATGGTTAGGGCTTAACACGGAAGTGTCAAAGAAGCAGACCATCAGTTGAGGCTAAAGCTGAGGGGCACGGCTTGCCAGGTAAGCTCATCGTTCTGTGATGTCTTTCTCTTTCTCTTGTTTGCCACCCAAGTGGGTGATGGGTGCATGTCATGTTTGGATATATATATATATAGGTGTATTGTGCATGCTGAGAAAGAAAGGCCGTGATGGCCTGTTATTGATGATGATATGTGTAGAGATAAGCCTAGAAGGCTGGATGAATAATGCTTAGGGTGGAACCCCTGCTGTTCCAGAGATTGTGATATGTGATAAACCCTAGGATAGACACTGAGAAAGTGTGAGGGTATTTGACACCTGTGGCTTCAGGTGTGGCCTTGGGCCTGAGATGGAGGAACACTGTGAGATGTTCCATGGCTTTGATGTGATACAGATCAGAGAATGATCTGTGATGGAATCTATAAGATACTGAGATGGTATCAGGCTAGTTGAGGTTCCCTAGCCAGAGGCAGAGTTTGAGGACTCCCTGGAATAGCTGAGATTCCATGGGAGGTGCCACTGCTCTCCGAATAAAATCCTAAGGGAGGATTGCCCGTTGTGGATGTTCCTCCTTAGGCATTGTTGTTGATAAAGACCATGGTGGTGGTCTGTGTTGAGGATAAATAGACACTGTGATAGTGTCCGAGTTCTGAGATTCTCTGGCCAGTAGAATAGAGTCCTATGGTGGTAGGACAGATGGTATGTGATGGTAGTCCTGCGGGATTGAGAGCTCCCTGATGTGGATTGTCTCTCACAGACAGTGATTGGAGATCCTGAGGGATTGAGAGCTCCCGGAGTGGATAGTCTCTCTCAGGTATCTGAGCAGGAAGTCCTGAGGGATTGAGAGCTCCCGTTGAGGATTGTCTCTCTCAGGCAACTGATGGATAGTCCTGGGGGATTGAGAGCTCCCGATGTGGATTGTCTCTCCCAGGTAGTGAATGAGTTGTAGCTCATGATAGAGGCCGGCCCGGTATATAGGAGTCCTCCAGACGTGGTTGTACCTATATATTTTCAGGGCGCTTCTGATAGATAGTGATGTCCTGCCATGAGATGTCCTAGTATATATTGGATCCTCTGTGAGTGGGGATCGGCATATATATCTAGATGAAAGCCTCCGCAGGATGATGATGATAGGTGATAGATGGTGATGACCATCGGAATCACATGGATATTGATCAGGCAGAGGATTGAAGTCCTGAGTTGAGAGATTCCTCAGGCAGTGTATGTGAAGTCCTGAGTGGTAGACTCAGGCCATGCTTTATATATATGACATTGGAGGCGGTGCCTCTCTGGTATATACAGTGTTCAGTGATTGACACTGATGATTAGGTACCTCTGTGAGATCTCTGTCAGACGGTTATGAGAGCCGATATGAGAGAATGAAGCCATGATTTTGGCTTGGCTCTGTTAGATGGTCTTGAGATGGCTGTGAGAGCCAGGATGAGGGGTGATACCTCTGATACTGAGAGTATCTGGTTATGTTACCCTGTAGTGGGTCATGAGAGCTAGGATAATTTCCTAAGCTCGTTTCTGCTTAGATTTTATGTGTTTTGTGCTTGGAGGTGAACCAGGGTAAGGGAGGATCTCCCAGAACCCTGAGTTTACTGAGATGTTTATCTCACCCCTGTTGTGGGTTATAATTTTCAGGTATTTCCAGAGAAGAGGAGATACTCCAGGGAAGAAGACCTAGCTGAGAGTGCTGAACCTGGTCATGGGCTGCAGATGAAGAATAGAAGAATCTTTATTTGATCTCTGTCTTGTATAGGGTGTGAGTGTACACCCATAGTTTTGAGCATGTATATGTACAGTATCTGAGCATATTCCTCCTAGTTATCTCTGTTTTAGTTCTTATGCTTTATGCCTATGTTTTTATAGGTTATGTTATCTGGATCAGTAAGGGGCTTGTTGATGATGTTTTGTATGTTGTTTTATATTCCATACATGATGTAATCAAGATAAAACGATTCTCTCGTTTCCGCACCGCTTTATATGACGCTGATAGCGCTAATCTGATGATATGAACGTTAACACACACCGGGTGCACACGGGGTGTTACACATATACACTCATAAATTAATTATATATGATTGGAGAATATAAATAAATTTATATCATAATTCATTAAAAAAAAGGCCCTTTAAAAAAATTTAGTGGCATAATCTAGAATGTCAAGCATGCCAAACCTTTCGATCAAGTATATTTTCTAATGAATTAATATTAGGTCCAAGTACAGGGAGTGACCTATTTTTAAATGTTTGTATAGACTATTTAATTCATTTGTGTTGTCAGGTAAGCACTATACACTAATGTCATATGCCGGTAGTTTACTTTGTATCAACATCAGTGAACTAATACAACAGTCTCACCTTCTAATTAAAAATATTTGGCACACTTGTTCTTATATATTTGACCCTTTTTCAATTCTTACAGTTCATTAATTTGGACACATCACATGGATCTACATACATATTCCTTTCCTCCTACTTGGGCTAAGTCTCATCACATTCTCTAATAAAGCTTGTCATTTCTATTTCTAATCCTGTGATCCCTGTATTCCTTTACTTATGTTCTCCTTGATCATGTGACCCAAGTTTCTCCTCTTTTAATACACACTTGTTTCTTCCATAGCCAGAATAGTCATAGAGAGACAACTCTTAAACCATGCTTCTCCTTTTATGACACTTTTTAATGTATTTGTTTTTAGTGGATTTGCACTAGTAAAAGTTATAAGATGATACAATGTGTTGTTAGGTTCACAAAATCACGTTTTCTAAACCAATTATACCCATCATTCGATTCAACATAATTAAAATTTGTGAGTTGTGACTGATAAGATTAGTATTAGTGTAAGTGACAATTAATGCCATCCTAGTTGCATCCTTGATCTTATAGGTTGGTCAAGTGCTTTCGGAGGTTCATCACATGACAATATTTAATCACACTGAAACAATTTTCTATTGTAATTTATTCCTCGTAAAATTTATTGGGTTCTGTGTTGCTTTTGGCTTCCCCAATAAAAATTGACCTTAAGCTTATTTGTTGCCCCACTACCTTGAAGTCTCTCTCCTCCTTAATATAAGATATTATTCCTACAACCCTGCTTTGGTTGAGATGAGACTCGAGACTTGTGTGGAAGGTTAGTTTAGTTGTTACAACTTACAAGTGTGGCTTTCTTTCAACTCAGATTTGCTTGTGACTGAGAACAAGACTTAGAAATGGGAAAACTAGGGAGGGTGTTGGATACCTTCTGTCTTTCTTTTGGTTCAAACACCTGTTTCTGCATGAACTCCATGGAGTTTGAAGATGAGTTGGAGAAAAAGCCCTTGATTGTAAGTGACAGTGATCATAAACTGAGATTGAAGGATATTGTAGGTGGAAAGCAGACATTGGCTTTTCAATTGAAACCACAGGTGAGGCCTTTTTTCTTTTTGTTCCAGCTCTTATTATTGTACTTTGGTCTTTAACTATGTAGTCAATCTCACCTAGTAGAATAAGACTTTGTTGTTGATGTTGTTACAACAAATTTTCTAGTACAACATCATTAGTCCTTCTTCTCTCTTTCCAAGATGAAAAAAGAAAATACATGTTTGGTATTATATTATACATCTAGTAAGGGTTGATCTAATATCTTCCTGGTAACCAAACATGCAGATAGTGACATTGAGGGTGTCCATGCATTGCCATGGCTGTGCAAAAAAGGTTGAGAAACATATCTCAAAGTTGGAAGGTGAGCATATTGCCATTTTTTTCCATATCATAAATGTAACTTTTTAAGTATGTAACATTATTGATACTGGTAGGCATGTTAGCCTTTTGCTTTATCTTTTTTTCCTAAATTTCATCAAAAGCTAAAGCAAATTCTGTCAGATGTTGTTGAACTTGAACACTAAGATGAACAGTGGGGTTGCCCAAATGTCCACCACAGAATAGAGAATATGTTAACCACTCCTTTTGACAACATCTGCAAAAAAGTCAACATTATTATTGTTCATTTTCAGTATGTTTTAATCTTGTTTGCTTTGTATCTATTTATCATAATTATAATTTCTGAATCTATCCACCTCTTTCAACAACAGGCGTGAGCTCATATAAGGTGGATTTGGAATCAAAAATAATAGTGGTTATGGGCGACATTCTTCCTTCTGAAGTGTTGCAGAGTGTATCTAAGGTGAAAAATGCAGAGCTTTGGAATTTTCAAGCCAGTAAGGAATAATTTTGGACGCAACATCCATCTTCATCAGATTCAAGTTCAACAAAGATATATGTTGAAACAGAATTAAGGAGCTCTTATTTTCTATGTGCTTTTTGGTGTTGTATATAGTGTATCATGTTAATACCTAATTGCCAAGCACCAGAAATTGTCGTGCAAGAAAGAAAAGTTAAAAAACAGAAGTGTTACTATTAATGTTTCCCTATCTAGGAGACTTGATATATATGTTTTAAATTTTAACACATTTGTGAAGGTGCTCAGATGTAAGCCATTATCATTGGGGATTAAAATTTTCACTTCTGTTTGACCAAGTTGCGCCATAAATGTATGTCATACTTCTTTGCATTTTCTGTTTACATGTAGCAATATATCTGCTCTTTTGAAACTTCTTTTTGTTCTTTTGACATTCTTTTAGGGAGAAATTATTGTATGCTTCCACATATTTATGATATTAGTCAACTTCTATGTAATATTCATAGTAAAATTTTGTTACAGAAGATTGATCGGAATTATAAACACACTGTGATCTCAAACCATAAAATAATTTATCATGTTTAAAATCTTCTACCTCAAATTCCGTTCCCAAATTATGCTCGTGGAAGCTGGAAACTAGTAGTAATGTGGCAGTGACCAGAACTTTGAGGCCACTGGAAATACTGACATATGATAACAAGGTAGATAGTTCAAGCATTGGTCAAAGTTTGACTTCAAACTCTTCTGGGGTGACCACTGGCCAGTGATGTTTATACTTTATATTATTAAAGGCAACAAAAGATCTATAGTTATTGCTTGGGAAATAATTAAAAAGTTTGAATTACTAAACTAAAAATGTGTCCCTGCTAGCAAACAAAATAATTATATCATGGCCACAGACTAAAAGAAGCTCAATTGAGTCACAGGCAAATGTGTTAAATACAAATACAGCATGAAGGAGAATGGTTTTCCTTACTTACATTCCTAATATAGCCGTCACCATTAAATAAATGTATGATTTGTACTTACCCTTCTGTCCTTTGCCTTCTTTCTCACGTTATTGAGCTCCCATGTCACAAACAATCAAAGAGAAAAAAATGCACAAGTACAGCTTTGCAACACAATGCTCTCTGTCATAAATCATGAGAAATAAAAAGGAGACAAAAGAATGGGGGGAAATGGAACGCATCTCTTACTTAAAGAGGGCTAAATTTGTTTCTAGCCTAATGTAGGACATGTGCAAGTTATGAAAAGGACAAGGGACATGTATAATGCTAGTTTGAGAGGTCCAGCTCTGTTAACTTTTTGGCCACGTGAATAGAATTAGAAACTGACTTGGAAAGTTTTTTTTTTTTAAATCAAAGTAATGAGTAACACGTCACATGCACAATACAACGGATAAGGGGCTTAATTATCCTTCCAAGATTTCAATTTTGAACTATGATTCTGTGAATATAAATAATAGAGGCTGCAATAATTTTGTCCTTGTTAGATTTGTTCACCTCTTTACATCCTTAATTGGGTTTGCACAAATTAAAAATGGTAAAATAGGTCAATATATTTTGATTTTTATTTGCTTCTTTCTCGGAAGACTGACTAAAATGCCACAAATTTTAAAACAATTACCCTGAATGCCACATTCTCTAAACAATATCCCACAATGCTACGTGAGCAAATTCGCCATCAAAGGCAGCGAAATACGGTCTCCAATGAACGCTTGCCACGTGTGCTGCCCAAAAAAAGGTGGTTATACCACGTAATTCGCTACACTGACCAGCGAATTACGTGACCAATGATTGCTTGCCACGTGTCAAAAAAGCACGTCAAATCAGCCACCTATTTCGCCCAAGCTGCCAACGAATTTACCCACGTGGCATTGTGGGAAATTGTTTGAAGACCGTGGCATTCAGGACAATTGTTTTGAAATTTGTGACATATTGGCCACTGCTCCTTCTTTCTCAACCTGGTTAGAATGAAATGACCCACGTTGAAAATATAGCTTAAAAAATGCAATATGTCCTATTTATGAGTGAGTTATTAAAACAATATATATATATATATATATATATATATATATATATATATAACTAAAAATTATCAAAGAAAATAGTT
This sequence comes from Glycine latifolia, assembly GCA_013407115.1. Lineage (NCBI taxonomy): Eukaryota > Viridiplantae > Streptophyta > Magnoliopsida > Fabales > Fabaceae > Glycine > Glycine latifolia. The sequence continues at coordinate 27,558,477 of CM023949.1, read as the reverse complement.
TTGGACCTCTACTAATTATTATCCTTATCACATGTTGATCTAATAGTTTTTAACAACATTATTTTATTTTTCAGTAAAAAAAACTACATTATTTCGTTTAATTCCTTTTTGGGACGAATATATAGTGTTATAGAGTGTTACAAAAGGAGGAATTTTTTTATAGTTATTAAATATTTTATTTTTAACAAATAATCATTTGATAATATATAATATAACAATAATAACTAGTGTTAATAATATATCTATAGTCTAGTCTATAGTCTATTTATAGTATATACATGTGAGAATAAAATTAAAAAGAAAAGTTTACACGTGACTTTCTCACAAGTTTTGTTAATTGACTTCGTTTTTAATTACTAAAACCAATTACTAATTAAGTTTATAATTTACTCATATAATCACAAATGGAAAAGAAGAACTCAAATCAGAATATTGTCTTCATCAACCAATTTTTGTTTCTAATTTACTCATTTAATGGAGGTGAAATACTCAAATTACTAAAATCATAATATTATACATTATCTTGTCTAGAAGAGATCTGTAAAATTAAACATTTTTAAGTCATTAAAAGTGAGATAAAATATATCAAAATACATGAATATGACATGAAAAATCGCATAAAAATATAATCAAATATTAATTTATCAACCTTTTCATGCTTGAGCATTGTTTGCTCTCAAGTAATTATTTTATTTATAAATTCATCTTAATTCTCTCTAGTTAAGAAACTTGTAACATAACTCCAATTTTAAAAAAATAAAAACAAAGAACAATAACAACAAGTGATAAGGATACAACAAAAAATTTCAATAAATTCATTAGGCTTTAAATTACATGTGCATATAATTCTCAAAAACTTTATTTCATACAACTCTCTATCTCTTGGTATTTCCAGATAATTAAGTATACACTCAAGTTACAATTCAATGGACATGTTCACAAAATTGTTCATCAATCAACTCAATTCAAACAAACTTTTAACAATCTTAAACAAGTGAGACAATTCGGATTGTAATGGGATTAGGCTCATAATATAAGATAGATACTAAAAGAAAATATGCAACAAAAGGCTCAAACACCATCATTAATTAGTAACTTCAAATCCAAGGAAATCAATACCTTTCTTTTCACATTCGGCACTCACCATGCTTTTCATTAAATTCCCACTTTTTTTTTCTCTCTTTTTTTGCTTTTATTTTTTTTTCTATGTTTTTCAAAGGTCTTTGACCTTTTTTTCTTTATTAATGGGAGTCTCATTTGTACAACCCATATTGTCACTATTCATTCCCATGCCCTTTTATCACCAACACAAAATTTATACCAGAAAATACAAGATAGGGTAACAAAGAATATTAAGTAAAGCTCAAAATTGACAACTAAGGCAAGATATATCAATATTTTGATTTCATAAAAATGCTTACACAAGCCTCCATATTTCAGAAAAGTCAAAAGTCATCCAAGGATATGCATTTCAAGAAAATGATAATAATAATGTCATTGAACAAATTAATTTCTACACACTGAAAGAATTATTAGACCAAAACTCATATATGTAGTTAAGCTCAAAGAAAAATGCATATATGTTATGTTAATGTTTCTCCCTCAAGAAAAATCCATTTTACCAAGTTACAAGTTAAACAAAAACCACTTTTTTATGTTGGGGTTTTTGAAAACAAAATTTCACAACTAAGGGAATTCACAAATAATATCACAATGAAGCAAAATAATGCAAAATGTCACATATCAAAATAATTCAAAGTAGCGGAAGGATAGTGTACCCCTCCCCCCACTAAAATAATGTCCCCAATGCATCTAAATTAAAAATAAAAAAATGCATGAAAAGGAAAAATATATTGAAAACAAAAAAAAATGAAATTAAGACAGAAACATAAAAGTCTGAAATGAAAATTGTTCAATTTATACTTTATACAAAACCAATTATCCATTAAATGCACAACTAGTTCCTAACAATGACACCATAAACTTGAAGCGTAAAATAAGGTTGCATGAGGGAAAACGTAGAACGCAATAGTAATAGTGGACTAAAAGTCTAGATATCGAACACAAAGGACTAGATGTGTTCCCAAACAATTAATTTGTAAAACTAAGCAATTAAGGTTAATTAAATTAAAAGGTAGTTGTAATCAATTGCTCAATTTAGTAAATAAGAATCAAAGATAGAAGAGTTGATGTGAAAACAATTATAATAAGTAACGTAGGATTGTGATTTCACACTTACCCTAAATTTCCTCAATTTTAATTCTAACAAAATCCCAAATATTATTAATTACCAATATTCTCAAATTCTACCATTAACCTTTGGTCATGGTTTAATAATGTTCTTTTCCATAATCAATACTCAATTGGTCATAGAAATATCATATTAGGTCAAAGGATTAAGTTAAAAACAAGGGGTCAATTAATAAATGTACCAAAATTTCTTATAATCAATTTAATCATACAAGTTACGTAGAAGCAATCCCTTCCTAGGTCAATCAATCGCACACCATTAGTCACTATCATGCAATAAATTAATATTGATCAATTTTAAATTAATAGTAAAAATAAATAGATTTAAATGACTAGAAAACATAGAAGGTGTACAAGAGGTATGACTACATCATAATTCTAGCATATAATCCTTGTAGTCTTTAAGTGAATGTAAGTGGACCACCGGGCGTACAAAATTACCACGACCATACAAAATTGTTGCAATTGTACAAAATTACTATGATCATGATCTTTTGATTAGCTAAAAAAATTCAAGATTTTTATCTTTTTCCCGCATAAAGCCTCTTAAACACATGTCTTTTATTATATCAAACATTGAATTTTACCAAATAAAATATATCAAACACATGAATATGACATAAAAACTCACATAAATATAGATAACAATCAAACATTGGTTTATTACTTCAATATGTTGTTGTTGCTCTCCTGGTCTTAAATGTCCATGTCCATCATTTGTTATACAATGGAAAAAAAAAGTTTTAGACTCACTCAATATATTTATGTATATGTATTTAAAAAAAAGTTAAAGAAAAGAATAAAAAAAATCTTTTAACATACTTGTTTGTTATATAAAGGGTACCTAGTTTTATTTTACTTTAATTAGTAATAACAAAATCATATATTGGGATTTGCTAATTAGAATTTTTAAATTTTTAAGTAAATCAATTTCAGTCTTTAAATTATTTAAATTGAATGATATAGATTTGGTTGTAAAATATTAGTTTTATGCATGATGTAAACAAATCATATTCCAAATATATATATATATATATGGAAAAATTAAATTCTGTCGGTATAATTTTGATAATTATTAAATAATTTTTATAATTAAATATAAAATATGATGTTTATTAATCTAAAGTTAAATTATATATACATATTACTAAAATCATTTGTGTCAAATTTTATCAAAATTAAACAATAAAAAAAATAATTAATGATCTATATTTTAGTATATTTTAAAATATTTATATTACATCAATTTTAATTTAACAAATAAAATATTAAATAATTTTAAATTAATATAAAATTTTGTATATATAATTTATATAAAATAAACTTTCAGTCTAATAATAAATTTTAAAAAATATTATTCAAAAATTATATAATAATATTAATAATTATTAAAATTACACGTATATAATTTTGATTAGTGTTGGTATATATATCCCGTCTTGTCATTATCGTGAATCCTTGGTAAATATCAAAATTGACACGTAAAAATAAAAATATCAGTTTCATTTCCTCATTCAAGACCAGATGAAAATAATTTCTTTTATTAAAAGAAAACTCAAAATCGAATCGATAAATCACCATGAATTCCAAAATCCTCTTCGTGTTTGCTCTTCTTCTGAATCTCATATCCAATTCGTTCCAAAACCCTAACCCTAAAACCCCTAAATCAACGCCATCGCAGGCTCATGTGGAGCTCGTCAACTACGGCTTACCCGTTGGTCTTCTCCCCGCCACCACCGTCTCGGGCTACGTCGTGAACCGTACCTCCGGCGAGTTTACCGTCAAGCTCAACCGCGCGTGCAAGATCACGCTCCCGCCGGATAACTACGTCGCCACCTACTCCGACACCATCACCGGGAAGATCGTGAAGGGAAAAATCGCGGAACTCGAGGGAATTAGGGTTCGCGCGTTCTTCAAGTGGTGGTCCATCACCGGAATCCGCTCCTCCGGCGACGACATCGTCTTCGAGGTCGGCATGGTCACGGCGAAGTATCCATCGAAGAATTTCGACGATAGCCCCGCGTGCGAGGGCCAGCACTCTTCTTCGTGAAAAGGTTAGGGTTTATTTATTTTTTCGCTGGTTCGTGATGCTTAATTAGAAACCCTTGATTTTCAGTTGCACACGAATCTAATTTATTTGATGTGAGGATATGCGATTAATTTTTATGCCCCATTAGTAAAAAAAAAATTGTACCGTTGATAATTAGAAATCACGATAGATATAACTTTTGGGTAATTATTCATAAATTAAGAGACTTATCATATAGGACAATTTGATAATAGTGTAAGTGCCTCTTTATTTTTTCGGTGATTTGTTTATTCCTTTTTGTTTTGTGTTTTTCTTTTTTGTGTGTGTTGTAATTGGAAATGAGAATAAAGCCTTAGATGGGGATAGAATGATAGAGAGAGCTGCACTGTTATATAGTTATTTCATTTTCATGTTTTGTTACATTGCAAAAGCAAAATGATGACATGGATGGGACCATGAAAAAAATTGAAAATCTAATTTGTTGGTCACTGTTATCGTCTTCACTTTTTCAGGGATTTTATATCATGAGTCTGATTGGCGGCTTGTAGAGAATGTGCTCATTAGAATTACAGGCTGACATTGTACTTTCATTGGGTTCAATAGTATAGTTTTTTTGGGATGCAGGGCTCCTTTGGGGTAAATAGCTTTCTTAAATACGTATTTTATTATGTAAACATAGTATATATAAGTTGTTTTTACAATTGGAGAGAAAATAAGGTTAAATTGTTTTCATATAAGCTATATAAGTTGTTTTCATAAGCTAATCCTAGAGAGCTTTAAGCAATTTATAAATATATCAAGCTATTTTCATAAACTTTCTGAAACACTTACATATTTATATCTTAAGTTCAAATAAGCTGTAAATAAATTCTTCAAAACAGATCCTTAGTATTATCAATATCTTCAATAAGTTTTAGAGAATATTGGTAATATGTTTTGATTTGTATTAATATGATTATAACTTGTAAGGATAACAATCATTATTAATATTTTACTTGTTATCTAAGCTTTGACTAATTTTTTATGAACTGTTTCCTGCCAAAGAACTTTTCTCTTTTCTTCAACGTGAAGAACCATGGCTTACAAAACTCAAACTTTTGTGGTGTGTTTCCATTGTTACCCTCAAAATTTTATTTAGTTTTTCTGCTTGATATTTTTTGCTACTGTATTAAATATACAAGGATGTGGATTTGCATTTTTATTTATAAAGTTTTGTTACATTGCTCAATGTTGTTTCTTATGTAATCTTACTTTATCATTTTGTCCTGCTTATCATTTGAATGAAAAATGAATCACGTGGCTTAGTGGAGTTTAGTGTTATTTATTTTGTTCATTCCTTTGGTTTCTGTTCTATTCTAATTAGGTAAACTGCAAAAGAAATTCTAGCAATTAGGTGGTTGGTTCTGAGCCTGTTTCCTCATAGCTTTCTATTGGCAGTGGCAAATAATTACTGAACTGAATCTGTCCATAGCATCCTTTTGTTGACCACCGCACTTAGATATTGCTTTGGTTTTTTTGGGTTGGCTAGCCCACAATATTCTTAAGATATTGTTTCCACCATTCCACCTTTACAATATCGGCTACCATGCATTGGTACCTTACCTATGATGCCATAAGTTCTCCCTGTCAACTGTTTTGCCTTGGTTTTAACATTTACAAACTGATATGATATTTCTGTCTTAAATTTATTTGGTTGTGAATTATTTTGCTATTACTTATCATTTAGAAATTGACTTGCTTAGGGTTTATGATACTGACTTGTTTTTTTGGTTAGGTCCACTTGGTTAGCGACTGTTACTATGGATTTTGTTTGGCCTTATAAGGTCTGGAGTTTTGTTTAAGCTCTGATTTTTGAAGTATTCTGCCTATTTGCTTGATCTTCATAGATTCATTGTTGTTTTCCCAGTGTCTTTTGAGTCTCAGTGGTTCTTGTTCCTATGTTAACCATGTTTCAGTTCCACTCATACGACCCAGGGTAATCTGCTGTACTTCAAAATAGTATTTTGCTCCGACTTAGAAGTCTTCCTTCAAGCAGGCTGAAGCCATACACGGTGGTTTGGTGCAAATTCCTTTTTCCTTTTTCTTTTGGTTTGGGAGAATAGAAGACCTGTCAAGATATCTTATTATAAAATTTCGTTATTATATCTTCTTTTGCATTGATGAAACAGGCTATTTTTAAGTCCTAGATTCTGTTTTAGTTGACTTACGAATGATATTTGGGTGCACTGATAAAACATGTTTTTTGAGTCCTAGAATCTGTTCTAGTTGACTTACGAATGATATTTAGGTGCATTGATAAAACAGGTTGTTTTTTAATTCCTAGAATCTGTTCTAGTTTCGTTCACGTTATTCTTTTGTTTTAACTGGCCTTTAATTTTGTGGAGCCTAACGTAGATTTGATCTTCCTTTATGCAGGGTTTTAGCTACTTATTCGCAGCCTGCGTGTGTTATGTAATGAGATAGCATCCATCCAGTGTCCACTAAGTGCAGATTGTGTGTAATGTAATATTACAAGGCTAATAGTACTTTTACGTCATCATATTTATGCTATACGACGAATCTACTTTGATGTTCATACTACTCGTTGGACCCGTGAATAAGGCCACTTTGTACCTTTCTTATTTAATATTCTTTGTTGTAGTAGTATGGCCATGTAAATATCACCCTTTTTTCCTTACATTGTCAATTAATTAGTAAATGATTGGATTTAGAATGTGTTCGAGTTAATGATTTAATTAATTATGTGTCCAATTAAAAAAAATTAAACGATAACTTATGTTTTGATCAAGAAATTTATTTAAATTAAAAATATATATTTGTATTTTATATAAATTATATTAAAAAATGTATACTTGTTATAATTATAATTTAATCATGTTAATACGTGTTTGATGTACAGTTTCTTAGCAAGTTATTAGAGAAAGATAAAAAATAAAATATTATTTTCTCGAGAATTAGTAATACTTTTTAAAAAAGCTACAATATATCCAAAAATACAAATTTAAATGTTTATAAAAAAAACGTGAGAATCCTTATAACAAAAAATAGACCCTACCAATTTGTCCAATTCCACCATCCACAATCGCTTCCGGTCCCATGGCAGGAAGTAGTTTAGTGCTTAATAACTACACCGCTTTTTATTAATTATTTTAGTTGAAACTTGACAAACACATTCGTGAGTTAAGTGCATGTTTAGTTTCTATTTGAAAATACTGTAACTTGCGTTTCAATACAAATTTAATGGATAAAAACAAAATATATGCAAAAGGATTTTGATTCGGTGACAAAATTATTTTGTTGTTAAAAGTAATTTTACAACTGTTAAAAGTAATTTTATTTATAAAGTCAAATATGTTAATTCATCGACTAATATACGAAGAGTAAAAAACTAAGAGTATATCCAATGGAAGATGTTTACTGAGTTTCTTAGTTTAAGCACCCGTTTCTTTGGAGTTCTTTTGCGTTGGAGCACAGTGACATGACAATACCGATTTCTTATGCGGACGGTGCATTTCTTATATAAGGAATCATTTCTTACCAATTAAAAAACATTATTTTTGTGTAAAACTCGTTATTCCCATTATTCCGAACCACATGAACATTAAATTGATGAAGCAAAATAGGAAGATGAATAGTTCCAACAAAAAACAAATCAAATTAAAGAGTACTAATACTGACCGTGAAGAAGAGATGAGCGACGTCGACCGACCACGACGATGACGACATCATCAGTGACATCACGACGGACAACATGACAGCAACAACATCATCAGAGGAACACATTTTGTGAAGAATAAAGAGGAGAGGGTTGAGTGGGTGTGGGTGGAGAAGAGAGAGGGACACGTTTTGGGAGTGGAGAAGAGAGAGCAGAGTGGAAGAGAGGGACGTGTTTTTGTGAGTGAAGAGAGAGTAGAGGTTAAGCGGAATACAAGATGCGTTTTTGTGAGTGGGGAAGAAAGAGCAAAGGCTGTGGGCACGTGTGAGAGGTGTGAAAGTTTTTGGAGAATGGAGAAGAGCAGGGGACGAATGCGTGTAGTGCTGTAAATTCTTTTAAAAAAATTGTATGAACAAAACAAGAAAGAGTCATTTCAAGAAAGAAAAACTCAAATGTTATAAAATTATTTTTATTAACTAATAAATGCAAAGAAAAGTAACATTAACAAATATAATTTTTTACATTGTAAAATTTTATCTATTATTATGTAAAATTTTATTTTATATTGTTACTCATTTCGTTTTATTTATTTTTCTTCAATTATTAATATTTTTTTATTTGTATTTATAAAAAATGAAAAAAATGTTCAGTTTTATTAAACAAAATATAAATATGTGAATTTTTTTGAGTTTATTGTATTAGAATAAAAGATTGCGTGAGTTTCTTAGGAGTGACATGACACTGTGTGAACCACAAAAAATACTACAAAAACCACAAAAAATTGTTTAAGGAACCCAAATAAACATCTTGCATTAGAGATACTCTAAGATATAAAGATTTTGTGAAATCTTTCAAAATGTTAATAGATAAAAAGATTGGAGTTAGTTGAATATATTTATTAAAATAAATTAATCTTTTTTTAAGACCTACATAGAAATATGTAATATCATGTGTGGCTGCAATTAACTTCCCTTGAGTTAATTGTATTATGTTGCAAGATAAAAGAGCCTCTTACTAACTAGAAACAAAAATAAATAAATAAACAAAGTTTCAATAAAAGAAACTAAGGGACCATATTCTTCCCTAATTTGAGTTTGGTTCACTTTGAATGAATTCAAGAACATATTAAAATTCTGATAAGCGGGAATGACACAGTCAAACCAAATAAATTTTCTAATTATTTAAAAGAAGTTTCATACTTTTGAGGGATTGTGGTTATGCGAAAAATATATTGAACCATTTTTAAATTGTATGATTTTTTAGTTTTACATTTAATATATATATATATATATATATATATATATATATATATATATATATACTGACATAGTTTTTTTATACCAGATATTGACATAATTATAAAGTGGGTGACATGAATAATATTGATCCAACGATAAGTAAGATTTAAAATAAATTATAAAAGTATTATTTCAAATAAAAATTATATGTTGAATTTTTTTTGTAACATATGTGAACTTTTTGCTTTTATAAAATTAAGAATAATTTTTTTTTATGGGATTAAAGTTTAAACTTCAGTTCTTTTATTTTTGGATTAGTCTGGAACATAAATTTTCTGATGTTGTTGACAAAGAGTGTTACTACAATTCCAATTTTAATTGCTTAATTTGGACCTCTATATTTTTCAACTTATGTACGTAGTTTTGAATCCTTAATATTGACTTTCATATTTAAGGCATCTCTAGTTCCCAACTTGGCAACTGACAAATATAATTTATCAATCCCCTAAACACACACAACAATTGACCCATATCTACCATGATTGCTCAAATCAAACCACATTTGTCTCATAAAACCCGTGGCATTTGGCTAGGATAATATATCGTGTTTTTTTTAATCCAAATTACAGTGGATTTGCGTCAATACAGGTGATAATTAAAATTATAGTTTTATAAGATTAATGCATGGGACTTATAAGAAAGCAACTACACAATAATGTCCGGACAATATTCACGGGATTACAAGTAAATTTATTACTATTAATATAATTTAGTTAATACCACTAATAACTAGTCATCATACGACTAAAAAATATAACATCTTTAATGAGATTTTTTAAAAAGTTTATTAAGTGAAGAAATTATTTTTTATAATTTCCTTTTCACTTGAGCAAATCTATTTGGTGGAGAGAATTTCTTTAAAATAAAATTTGAATCTTCTACAATATAAGAAATTAATTTTTAGTAATAAAAAAATAATATTAATCTAATATGTAACAACACTATAATTAACTGAAAATAAAAATTATAAAAATATGAATTTTTTGAAATTTTTTAGAATTTTTTATTATTAAAACAAAATTATGTATAAATTTTATAAAATAATATAACAATGAGAATCATAAAAAAAAACTACGAAAACTATAAAATGTAACTTAAGAAATCCTTCATAAGAAATTCATGCATGTTGCATTGCTAGTTGCTACCTTGACATTGGTAACGGCAATAATCACGGGATCACAACTAACTTAAAAAGTTTAATTTATATATAACAAATCATTATATCACTCGAAAAAGATTTTAGGGTTCTTTACTGACTCCATATTCCATAACATAACTAGCTGTTACCTTAGCACTGCAGCTGAATGACAGAACATAACCAGTTAATTACGGACAGGACAAACTTATCTTGTTGATATTAATTTCCCTTATTTTTTATATCAGATATTCATTTCCTTTATAGTTTAAAATCTCCTCTTGTCATATAGAATGTATATTTGAGTTCTGCATGCCACTAAGTAAGAATGCAAAACACTTGAAAATATCCCAAATATTTTATATTCTTCAGTTCAATATATTATTATACATGTTTTTAGTTCTATTATCATGATGAGATTTTCTTTTTACAACATAGAAAGGATGTTTGAGTGAATTTATTTTTACCACAAGCAATGAAATCTTTTAATTTTCAATAGAATCTTGAGAGACTTTCATAAATTTAGGATTCTTCAAACAGTTTTGAGTAATTTTCAATTTTGAAGCTTAATCATATTTAAAATATTTCACATTTAAAAAAAATGTATTTTTATAGGAATTAAACTTGGTATTTGATTCAAGTTTTTTTTTTTTTTGTCACCAATTGAGCCACATATATTGGATTGAGTGAATTTGTTTACATAATAAATAAAAAACTAAATATGCACAAATATGAACATTTATTTGTTTATATTTCCCTTTTGATGGATCATGAAACACGATATTGTGTTAGAATGTGATGGATTGATTTCTCCCTTTCTCACGTAACAACCAAACGCTTCTACAAACAATCTTTTTGTCTCCAATAAACAAACAAATAAATAAATAAATAGAATGAAATAAAAACAAAAAAAACAATTAATAATTTGTTGGATAATGTTATTCTCACGCGCAATGGATAGCATGGAGAATGCACCTACCAATCACGGCAGGTATTACTGCTTAATGAACCTTTTTCTCTGCTGGCTACACTCTATCCTGGGCTAAGGCCCCACTCATCAGTTATTCACTATTTTTCCTTATTTTTCTTATTTATTTACTTGTCTTTTCCTTAATGAGCATTTTTACTCTGTCACTGGTTTTTACTTTTTACCCATTTGTTTTTTTTTTATTTATAAATTATGTACGGTAAATCTAAATATTTTTATACTTTGAATTAAGTAAAAATGATTAAATGTATTTTTTATAATGAATATTTTACTATTTTTGGTCGAATTGAATAAGTTTTGGCTATGGATAGAAAAGCTCTCTTGCTCTTCCTTTTGTGGTTTTTAATATAAACTTATTTTTAGATAGTCAAACTGAAGATTCTTAATTAAGGGCGAAGAGTCTTTACCAACAAATTTATACATTTCATGGTAATTTAACGGTTTAGGATGCAAAGGAGTTGGCTTCAAATATGGTCCATGGGATCCATCAAACTTGTTCATACCAGACTTTTTTTGTTCCTTGGTAAATTGGCTTCTTTTGCTTTTACTTATGCTGAAATGTATTCTTAGTATGTTGATTCGATTGATGTACAAACTTCACAATTTTAATAATATCAGTACCATAACATTATTTTAAAAAGGTAAGTTTGACCTAACATGTATACTATAAATAAGAAAGAAATAAACCAATTACTATCAATTAATATTACAATATAACTTTTACACAAAGAAAATAAATATTACAATGTATGTTATGCAAAAATAAAACTATAAAGTGTTATTGTTTGGGGTTCACAAAATATATGTGGCAAGTTATGTAATGATTCAGCACACACATTAATCCTTCATATTAGGTCTGACAAGTGAATACGAATATCTCATCTTTAGGTTGTTGGACTAATAGGTTGTTTTTAACACCTTATTATTCAAATATTAATGATAATATTGTAACTTTCCTATCAAGTGATATATACTCAATTATCTACAATGAACATATTATATACAAGGTATGCATTATCTATAAGTAATTATTTGTAACTTACAATTATCTATTAGTCATTATCTATATGCTAATAATTATTTATAAAAGTTGTTACACCACTATAGCAACATCTATATATAAGGATCCGATGCTCCCCCTCACTCTATAAGTATTAGGTTCAAGTTCTGTCTTACCCTTTCATATAAGCTTTTCTCCACTAACTCACTTGAGTTTTGTAGTTTGTTGTTTTGACGACCCCCCTTCTTGCCCTTTTAACAAAGGGAACTTATTATTCGATATACGAAATCTAAAGCTTACTCAAGTCATGTTTATCCTAATTAAACTATTTATAGATTTTGGTAAATACTTAAAGTGATAATTTTTTTATATCAAACTATGTCCAGTCTCTAAAATTATTTTATAATCAGCTTAAAATGCATATGTTTAGTAAGCATTGAGAGAGCTCAAACTCAAAGTTTGTAAGAAAGAACTTTATCCTTTTTTTTCCCATTGATTTGTTAGATATGCATTAAAACAAATGCTATAACATATCTAACGATAGAATAAGCATGCTCAAAATTATTAGGAAAAAAATAATTTGTAGCAGATTTTAAAACCATAGAAACACAATTGATAGAATTTATAAGATAAAAAAAATGAATTTAGAGACTTAATTAAAAATTCCTAAATAGTAAAAAAAAGCTATTCGTTAATTTAACCCAAAAAAATATTAATTTGACTAATTGTTTTCTTTTAATCTTTTCTTTTGGTACATATTTTTTCTTATCTAAACATAAATTACTTTATTCAAGATAAATTACAAGAAAGATTGCCTAATAAAATAGGTTTAGTACAGGGGTGTAAGTCGATTTGGTTAAATTTATGACTTAACTTAATTAAATTTAAACAAAATGGTTTGGATCAATTTTTAAAGAAAAATTGAAACTCAATCTAAAACAATATATTTGTATATAGTTTATGTTTGATTGAATCAATGAGTTAAAATATTTAATTTTATGTATTCTTTTTTAAATACAATATTTTTTATAAACTATTTTTTTTATTAAATGAAATAGACACAACTGTTTCTTGTTATATTTTTTTATTAAAAATAAAATTTTGTGATGTTGTCACATCTCACTCAACCCTATCTATCTATCTATTTATGGAGAATAAGAAATTAAACATACCGTATTTGAAATGAGTTTCAATATACATGAGAATGAATTTCAAATATTTTTGTTTACCAAAATCAATGAGATATTACAATATCTACTATTTATAAATAAATTTGAAATATTTTTAAAAATTTGTTTTAATTAATAAAATTTTTGTTGCTTTGATCACAAATGTTAAGAATATGCTAATGGTTACTCAATTAAGGACAATAAGTTTATTTTATTAATAATTAATAGTATTTGATTTTTAAAAAATTTAAAATTATATCATATATTACATATATTATTAATAATAATTTAATACAAAATAATGATTCAAAAAATTTAAATATTAAAATTCGTTATCTAACTTAAAATTTAATAAATTTAATTGATTTAATTTGAGTCTGATTTAAATATAAAAATTATGGAACTCAAATTACTAATTTAATTTAAAATATTTCAAATTCAAATCAGCCGCGGGCTTACTCTCCCCAACAAGTTTAGTAGGTTATTATTCTTATTCAGTTCAATTTCTTTCGGTGACAAGTACAGCTGTTTGATAGGGATTGCGTAAAACAGAAGGAAAAACAGTTGCAGCGGATTTGATACTTATATAATTTTCAACATTAATGTCCATCGATATCAATGTTCATTTTTATACTTGAAAACGACGAGTTGGCAACAAGAAAGAGACAGAGACCGCAATGGTCAACTAAAAAAATAAAGCCACCAACAATTTTTTAATATATTGGTTAATTATTATCAATTGAACTGTAAAACAGATTATAAAATTATATAAATCTTATCATTGATTCTTCTTCACGATTTTATCAACTTTAACTTTAAGGTCTGACTAAGGGTATTAATTAAAGAATTAAAAAAGAGAGATTTTGATCTAAAAATTATGGATAAATAATCATTTTTATTTTTGAATATGTAGAATATTGGTAAATTTATTTTTCAAAAAATAAAAATAAAAATTTTAATCCTTACTTATAAGAGTATGAAAAGAAGAAAAGACAAGAAAAAAAATAAGTAAAATATATAAAAAAAATCAAAATTTTACATGAAAGATCCATTTCAATAACTCACTTTTAAAGAATTAGTAAAAAAAATGATCATTCTTGTGACAATTTTAGACTCTTTCATTAAAAATAATTAACTGAGGTTAATATATAAATGAATTTATCATATTTTTTTTTAATTTGTAAGGATTAAAATTTTAATTTTCATCTTTTAAAAATAAATTTATCAGTATTTTACAACATTTAAAATAACTATTTATCCAAAAATTATAGATTACGACAATTTTTTAACAACTTAATTTTACTTATTTTTATGAAAAAAATATCCTTTTAAGTTTGTTAAGGATACTAGTTAAGATTTATCTTAATTTTAATATTTAATGAGTGTTATTTAATTCACAACATACATTAAATTTGTAAAAGAAGAAGATTGAATTTTATTCACTTAAAATACATTCTTTAAGATGGAATGAAGAATTTTAAACGTGATAAACAATGTGTATAATTCTGTATTTTTTAATACTTTACAGTGTTACATTGTTTACACTAATTAGGCTTCAGTGAAATCTCTCGTATTCTTTTGACAGATGGATTAACGGATACTCCGACTATTGTGGTGTAACGACCATATACCTTCATGCAAAAAAAGAAGAAGTAACTACCAACCTCATGCAAAAAAACAAAGTAAGTACCAACCTTCATGCAAAGTTGTTTGTTATATACCATGCTCTAAGAATAGCTTGGAAATATGGTTATTTGCTCTTGATTTGCGAACGAATTCCATGAATGCTTATCAGCTTCTGGTTTACCACATGTCTTTGTTTCATCCGCATGATGTCATCATTAACAAAATTCGTGTTCACATGGCCAAACCTTGGTAGGTCAACATTGAGCATACCTCAAGAGAAGCTAACTCATGTGCAAATTGATTTTAGTTGATGCAGTGGATACTATTTTTATTTATTTATTATAATTTGTCTCTTTAATGTTCTGATTACGCATAAAAAAATTAAATACCTCAACGTGATTCTATTTAAATACGTGCATGTTAGATATGTGTCCAACCACATACTAAATTCCATATCCAAGATTAGTCATATAATTAGGATCAAAGTTTACAAAACACCATAAAGTCTTGTTAAAAAAACCCTAATTACATTAATTATCATTTTTTAATTTCAAATAAAAGTACAATAAAATTTATGTTATTAATATTCCTCTGAATATTCTTTTAAAAAAAATTCCTCCAAATACATTCAATAATATATGTTATATATATATATATATTCCTCTAAATAAAAAGAAAGAGGTTGGGAGGAGTAGCAGCAGCTGACCTGACTACACTATCCGTACCCATGCACCTACAAAAACCGAACAGTTCAAACTACCACTTCTCCACGCGCCATCCCCGCGCGTGACGTTCGTCTCTTCCTAAAACGTAAACGTGAGCGACTCGTACAAAACAAAGCTCTTTCTTTTCTTCCGCTTCTCTTTCTCTCTATCGCAACACAGCTACGCAAACTAACAACAACAACCACCACCACCACCACCACAACAACAACAACGTTTGTGTCAGGTTGTGTTGTGTTGTTGGGGATTTCATGACAACAATAAACCCTTGATTCCTCTCCCCATTCTCCCAAGGTCAGTGATTCAACCTTTTTTTTTTTTTTGCGTTTTTTCAATTCGTTTTATCTTCGCAGATTCGTTGTCGTTTTGCCCCCTTCCTCGCTCTCTTTTCCTACTTTCACTTTCGCCTCGTGATTCTCGCATAAATAATCGCTTTTTATTCGTTTCTAAATTTTCCTTATTCGATTTTTTTTTTTAAATTTAAGAAAAATAATGCACGGCACGCAATGTGTATTGGAAGAGCGGTTAATCGTGATTTTGTTGTGCTTTTGTTTTTCTTTTTACGTTCAGTTTCTCATTTATTTACCTCGTTATTATTTAATTTGTTTTGGAATGTATTTAAGACTTTAAGTTAATACTACTACTACTACTACTACTACAAATAATAATAATAATAATTTTATTTAGCTGTTGAAACTTGAAAGTTGATTGGAATTGGATCTTTTCCATGAGGCAACGTGGATTTAAGTCAAAACGGCTATAGGTAATACAGCTGTATTTGTAGTTTGATTTTTTTATTTTTTTTATTTTCAATTTGAGATATATACTTTTGATTTTTATGGTTGGTGTCATGTACTATTGGTTTTGCGTTCTGAATGTGTTTGTTTGTTTATCGTGCTCAAGTCATGAGGAGCTAGCTGCATTCTGACGTTGGTGTATTTGAAATTTGAAACATGGCTCCTCTCTTCTGTGCTAAGTTATTACTTTCTTTTTCGTTAAAAGTAAATGAAAAATAAGTGAACAATCCAAAATAATTATTTTTGAAGTGTTTGATAATAGTTGTTTGCTCCTCTTGATCTTTTCGAAATTGGAATTTGTGCTTTAAGTGAGGTGCTGGTTATGTTTGAAGTTTTGGTTAACTAGTGTTTGTTAATTTTCTTTGGTGTGATACATGGCTTAGACTTGACTAAAAATGTTTCCTTTTTCTGTTCATGTGGATGTGGGAGTTGAGTGGAGTGATGATTCATGATGAGACTCATTTTCCCTTCACAATAACGTGAGCACTCTTTTAATACCATTTTTTCTCTGCTTGTCAGAAAATGGCCATTCTGTTACAGTGTTGGATGCTCACAAATGGATTTAGAAGACAAGTTGCTAAAGGTATGTTTTTTAGCTTTTTTTTTTTAGTTTGTTCTTTCAGTAGTGACAGGTTGCAACAATTTTTTGAGTTTGTTCTTTGTGTTTGTAATGCTGACTGGCTGATGCATGCTGTGTGATTTGTCTAATGACTCTGTTATTTTATGTGTGTTTTACTACTGACTAACACATTGCTACATGTTTCAAAACATGTCTAACAAAGTAACTAACCATCAAGTTTCTTTTGCTTTCTTCCCTGATAAGGACTAGCGTTTATGCACAGTTTCAGTCCACTGTTGTTTGGTTTAAATATTGAAAGTGGCTTCCTTCGGTAGGCCTTTTGTCACTTAAATCACTTTATAGCCCCATGGTTAGGTGCCTCATAACTTTTGTGTTAGTGCTTAATTGCTTTTTCAATATTTTCCCTTTTGTTGACCAAACGCTAATGTGAAAGTTTGTTGGCTCTCATGATGCAATATATTATAAAATGTGCTTAAAATAGAGTAATATGACGACATAAGCTTGAGGTGATATCTTCTGCATGGCTATTTTCTTAAGAATCAAGGATCAATGTTATATCAGGATAAGCTTCTCAGGTTTAATAAATGCTGAACACATATGGTTACAATCTAGTATTTGTATTTCTTCCTCTGTATGGTATAGATTTGGAAAGTAATTGTGGCTATGGGCTGCAATGCATACAGCTATATCTAATTTCCTATTCTTCCTCTTCTTTGTTAATTGGAATTATATTTTACTAAATAAACAGTACTGTTTGTCGTTGGTTGTATGGAAATGTTATACTTTGTGAACCTTTGTGGTACCTCCTTATTAAGGAAAACAATAACGAAGAATTATGTGGCATAATATTTACTCAAATTTTCAGCAATAAATTAGGTAAGGCTACGAAGATTGTCTACAAAACCAATCTGGGACTAATTTTTAAATGGATTTACTTTTTGCTTTTCCTGTTATGCTTATTCACAATATGAATGTTCATTTATTTTTTCCCTTTAAACCTTGGGGTATGAATTTTGATGTACCAATACTGTTCTGTTTATATCATATGAAATTATGAAATATTAATGCATTAACATGTGTGTTTCTGTTATGAATTAAGTATAATTAGAAACAATTGAAGTACATATAATCCTCCCAATTAAAACATACATTGTAGAATTCGATGGTATTATAAATGCTAAGAGTGGGATATGATTATTGAATATAGTCCTTGTATGAATAGCTCCTCAACAAGTGATTCTGTTGTCCAAATTGTCTTGTCAGTTGCCGAACTTAAAATTTAATTAGGGTATTAAAAGTTTAGCTGAAAGTAATTTTGGTATTTCTACAACAATTACCTTTAGGAAGAACCCTCCTAAATGTACAACTCATTCTACAAAAGATATTTCTTCCAAATGAATTCCACTCAATGACTCAAGTAATACTTTACCAATTATCCAAACATGCACTTGGTACTTTTAAAATAGATACAATTTTAGTAGAACTCCAGTGTGTCCGGTGATTATATAATTATACTCAAATATTATTTATTTCTACTGTACAGTTTTATGTTTCTCCTGACAAGACTTTTTATAGCACTAATTTCATAGAAAATCTTCCATGTGATAATCAATTCTTAATTTAGATAATCTTAAATTGATTTGTAATTTTTCACAAGAAAATATATAAGATGAGCATGCAATATACTTTTTAAGCATAAAATATTACATTTTAATTATGTACTTCTTGAGGACCAAATTTTCAAATATCTGGCAAGAAGGATCAAGACCATTAAGTATACTTCAATGGTTGGATCGGTGCATAATACATTCCTTAAAAATATTTTAAATGGTGGAAGCATATAAAGATTTGCACTTGTATTGATTGAAATGTGCATAATAAACTAAAAATTAAAGCTTTAGGTCTTTCTCCTTTGCCTGCATAGTCTAGTATAAAGCGTTATTCCAAACTATACCTGTTGCGTGTTGGCCTTGGATTCCTGTCCAGGATTTACATTGTTGACTGTGGAGATGCTCCTGTAGTGTCAACTCTGTGAGGATATCTCTTTTCTTTTTCCTTTTCCATGGTAGGGAGGATCTGGTGCTTATGAGGTATTGACTTTCTCATTCTCAACTGTTCCTGTTATCTTTCCTCTATGTAGTCTTTTAGGTATTTGAATTATGAGAATGCCTGATGTGTGCATATATTTTGTGTTGTGTCCTTGAGAAGGTGTGATCCCTATTGTTTGGAATATAATTTTGAGATTGTTCTGTAATTTTAACTGATTCAGGGTAGCTTGACTTTGTTACTCCTATTTAATTATGAATTGTGCATTTCAACCGGAGGAACTTGATTCCAGGTTTTCTCCTTGGTTGTTCTTGAACTGAAATAACTGAATACAATATTTATTGGTGTGTTGGCTGTTTCTCTTAAATGCTTAATTCATTTCCTGATTTAGTGTAGTATTAGCATCTGCCCATAATTTTGACATCAATGTTTAAAAATTTTGATTGTTTTTATTTTAAAGTTGAAGGTGGAAATGGAGTTGAAATTGATTCTATCCATACAAAGAGGAATACTTTCGAAGACAATGATTGTGTTAATTAGAATTTAGCATTAGGATGATATTTCATGATTAAATGATAAAGGATTTAAAATGCAAGAGTCAAAACAGCTTTATGTAGCATTATTTGGAATGGATAAAAATTTGCTAATACTTTTTGATTTTTCTTTGATTTTGCATATGAATTAATGCTGTCTCCAGAATCAACTCTTCATAGGTTTTTGTTTTTATATTCTTCATTTAGTTCTTCAATTTGTTTTTAGATTGAGTTCATGTGAGTTGCAGTCGACTTGTTCATCCTGTTATGACTTCTCTCTTTTTCTCAATTTCCATCTGTAATAATGTACTATTGTGGACAATTTATTACATTCTTCTGTTGCATTGGAATAGGGAGGGTTCTGGGCTCTAGTGCAGGTGCTCTAGCTACTGCTGATTGATGTATACATGATAACAAGGTAGAAACATAACCTAGATGTGTTTATCTCTAGTTGTTGGATTTCCAGTTTATACTCTTAAGCCTATGTATGATGTTAAAATATGAGGCTTACAAGTGTGGAGCTAAAGCAGGTATTGGTTTACTAATAATAACACAGGTGTTAGAGCAAGAACGAGACTGTATGGACCAAGAGTAGCAACATATGCTCAGCTTTGATATTAAATATAAACAATTGGGGCCATGATTTTGTTTGTGAAAGGAAATCAAATAGGCTCTGCTGATTTGTGAGTCGTAGAAATGCAAGATTTTATGCTTCCTGCATGAGTTGGTGTAAGCTCTGTCTCACAAATCTGCAGCATCGCCTCACAGAATCAGAGTTTTTTATTCTGCTTGGCAAGTCAGGTTCCAAATTGTTTTGGCCATTCTGTGATTCTTCAAACCTAAGCCCGTAAACCTAATCCCATAAACCAAGTGCTCACTAACCCTAGCACTGATTACCAATAAGCATCTACTGAGAGAACCGAGAAATACAAAATAACTGTTTGTCTTCATCTTCAACCTCTCGCAACGCTCCCCCAAAAAAATGTGGATGAGGATGTTCTTGCTGTGCCACATCTGTATGAGGATCATCTTGTTAAGAAGGAGAGGGTTATGATTACGAATTTAAGCTTAATTAAGTATTTGATGTGCATTATAATGTTTTTTCTCTTATTTATGCTTTGTAATATGCTTATATATGAATTTTATGAATCTTGTAGAATCTTATGCTTTGTGTTACGAATTACGATTCCACGGTTTTCACTTCTGTTTCCCCTTCCTGAGCCTAAGTAAAATTTCAAGTTTGACTTGATCTGAACGATGTAGTCATAGAAGGGTTGAAGTTCTTGTGTTCAAGGTTAAAGTGCTCTGTGATTAATCTTCTATTCATATTTCTTTGGTGAAACGGAACCTGTGTTTAATTTATTATTTATCTCATTTGTTATAGCTCTGGATTAATCTACTATTTTTTTTTTTATTTCTCTTCAGTTGATCAACATTTATACGAGAAGTGTAGGTTTCATTGTTTACTCTAGTTGGATTTTCCATCTGTTTCCACCGGACTTACTTTGTATTTGGTTGTTATTTCAGTTTCTGGTGTTCAAAGCCTTTCATCCTGTGCTCAAAGTTTCCAGAAAAAAATGGCCATTCAGATGATGCTTCAAGAAGTTCAGAACTTCTTCAGGGGTTCCTAAAATCTGGTCCTAAGAAGGAATGTTTATGAACTTGCTTTGATAACGACAAAAAAAACATTTCTTCAAAAAGCAGGATGGCTGAAACTAAGTCAACCAGTAAGATTGTCAAGAAACAGGACTCAAAAAAAGTTTCTGGTCTCAGCAATCAGCCTTCTAGGAAGCAGCATCGCAAAGGAGAAAACCCGGTGCGGTTCGTACCAGCTCCTGACCCACCTAGTGATTTTGGACATTCAAACTCCTGGATCTGTAAGAATTCTGCCTGCCGAGCTGTTCTCTCTAAAGATGACACTTTTTGTAGAAGGTGCTCTTGCTGTATTTGTCACCTTTTTGATGATAACAAGGATCCTAGTCTTTGGGTGGTATGCACATGTGAATCTTCTCAAGGGGACTCCTGTGGGTTGTCTTGCCATATTGAGTGTGCTCTTCAACATGAAAAAGTAGGAGTTGTTGATCATGGACAACTGATGCAACTTGATGGTGGTTATTGTTGTGCATCCTGCGGTAAAGTTACCGGGATACTTGGGTGAGTAATTTTCTTTACTTCCCTAGTTATTGGTGTTTTACCCCACTCTTCTTTGTATCATTTTATTGATACTGTGAGGCTTCGATTGATCTTTCAAATTTCTTTGTTTATGCTGTGAAATAATATGTATCAGCCTGCATTATGTATATAACAATATATTGAATAAGAGAATTAAAAATGAATTTTCCCATGTCTGCTGCTTCTCTTGTCCATTATTCACTGACATGCATGCAACAAATAAGCAAACTTAACTGCTACAGTTTTTGTTATCCTTTGTCTTTTTCAAAGAGAAATAAATTCCATTATGGCCTTTCTCAGTTCCTTTAATTTGATTGTGAAATGGAATATTGTGGTGTATAATACATTTAAACCATTTTCAACTTGTGTTTGTGACTAAAATTTTAGTCTATGTTGATGAAATTGGTGCCTCATGTTTAATACTGACAGATGTTGGAAGAAGCAGCTAAATATAGCAAAAGATGCCCGGCGTGTAGATGTACTATGTTACAGGATATATTTGAGCTACAGGCTTTTGGATGGTACTTCAAAATATAAAGAATTACATGAAATGGTAAAAGAGGCAAAGGCTAAACTGGAAACTGAAGTTGGTCCAGTTAATGGGGTTTCTGCCAAGATGGCACGTGGGATTGTCAGCAGACTCCCTATTGCCAGTGATGTACAAAAACTCTGCTCTCTTGCTATTGAGAAAGCTGATGAATGGTTGGCCACTGTTCCCAATGTACATCCAGAATCCAGAGGTTGGAACTAATATTTTTTTTTCTTTTAATATATAAATTCTTTTTGCTTGCCAAACAATTTGATTTATATGGTATATATGATGAACTTCTTTAACTTGCAGAGGGTTCACTTCCTGCTGCATGCAAGGTTGTGTTTGAAGAGGTAACAGCTTCCTCAGTCAAAATCGTTTTAATTGAAATGTCAAATGCATCATCTTCTGTGGACATTAAGGGATACAAGCTCTGGTATTATAAGAGTAGGGAGGAGACACACACTAAAGATCCCGTTTCTGTGTTTCCTAAAGCTCAGAGAAGGATTTTGATATCCAACCTCCAGCCTTGCACAGAATATACATTTCGGATCGTATCTTTTACATATACGGGTGACCTGGGTCATTCTGAGGCCAAGTGTTTCACCAAGAGCATTGAGATATTGGAAAAGAATTCATCTTCATCAGTTGACATGAATAAAAATAAGGAGAACCTTCAAACTGAAGGCAATTCTTCTGGCTCCAAAATGGAGCCCAATCCCACAATGGAATACCCTGGATTTAAGGTTCGAGACCTTGGAAAAATTTTGCATATTTCTTGGGCTCAAGAACAAGGATGCTTTGAGGAGTTTTGCCGTGCTGACAAGAGAAATTGCTGTGGGAAAAGTGAAACAATCAAGCCTACCAATCTACAAGAGCAGTTGCCTACAGTTTCACACGACCTTGATCTAAATGTTGTTTCGGTGCCTGATTTAAATGAAGAGCTTGCACCTCCGTTCGAGTCTTCTAGGGATGAAGATAATGGTTGCACTTTGCAGCAGGCAGTCGAGGCAGATGATGATGCCGCTTCTCATGACTTGGAAAAAAATTTAGCAAGATCACACGGTAGTGGTGGTTCCCAAACTTGGAACCATGGACCAACCGGAGAAGTTCCAGCAGTTGACTCTCGCGGAGATGCATGTAGGAAAAGGATGGCAAGCACAAATGAAGAGACACATGATTGCGACAGCACCTTGATAAATGATTCTCCTTTACGTGCATCTGATGGTCCATTCTCCTTAGACGAGAACTTTGAGTATTGTGTGAAAGTAATTCGCTGGCTAGAATGCCAGGGTCATATCAAGCAGGAGTTTAGGTTGAAATTGCTGACATGGTTTAGTTTGAGGTCGACAGAACAAGAACGTAGGGTGGTAAATACTTTCATTCAAACTCTGATTGATGATCCAAGTAGTTTGGCAGGGCAACTAGTTGACTCATTTTCTGATATGATATCCAACAAGAGGCCAAGAAATGGGCTCTCTTCCAATAAGGCCGTGTCATCAAGTTAAGGCTGTGGAATCCTGTTACCCGATATCATCCCTATTTGCTTCAATACTAGTACCATTTTCAAATCAACCCTGAATGTTTCTGTCTTGTACATGCATTTTTTATTACTCACCGTGATTCATTTTGTTGGGACAAGTTTTTGTCCATTTGCATTGATGATTGCGCAGACAGTAGTAACTCATTCATCCTAGAAGGGAAGAAGGATATCAGGACATGGAAGTCTCAGGATGTTGAAGGCAATTTGCTATTTTACTAAATTACTGCAATTATTTGTCAATTATGAATTTAGTCACCGTAGATATTATTAGTGTTGAACTTTCTTTTCATTATTACTTTCATTTGACACGCAACATTGTGATGGCTGATTTTATTCATCCCGTCATTCTTTTGATTTCTTTGGTGTTTTAATTTTTATCCTTCACTTCTCCTATGACTATGGTTATCTTGATGTGGTTCTTTACTATGTAGGTTTTGTGATGGGAAGGGTGCATATTTTTTTTTTTGTTATTATCGGGTGAATTTTAAATTTTTACTTAAAATAGAATAAGTCGTAATAAGTGTTACAACTTGTATATTTTTTAATTTGAAGTCGTAAGAAATTTTACACTGGAATAGATTTCTTCCATTTTTGGGGAAAGTGAACGTAAGCCGTCCTTTCCCCTTCTCACAATATATAACTTTAAAACCATAATCAATTTTTTCTTACTTTTTAAACTAAATTTGTAATATTTTTTTACAATTTTGGTTAATTTTTTTGTTAAAAACTAACTGTATGACTTCTTAAAATTTTTTACAACTTCAAAGTTGTAATTGTCATGTTTTTTTAATTGATAGAATTTATTTATTTTTCAATTTTTTTTAAAAATTATAAATAATTTTTAATTTAATTATTTAATAAATGAATGTAAAATATAGAAAATATATTAAATAAAATAAATATATAAAAATTAAATATATCAAAAATTAAGAAAATGTTAAATAAAATCATATAAAAAATTTTAAAAAAATTTATTAATATTTACTAAAATTTTAATATTGTTGGTACATGGATTACTTAATATTTTCTAAATTTTTTATATGATTTGATTTAATATTTATTAATTTTTGATATATTTAATTTTTTAATATATTATTTTATTTAATATATTTTCTATATTTATTTTATTAACTAAGTAAATTAAAAATTATTTATAAATTTAAAAAAAATGTATCTTTTTTAAAAAAATATATATATTTGGTTATGACTTTAAAATCGTATATTTTAAAAAATAATTATACTGAAATCATAAATATTGTAAATTTTTTTATGATTTCAATTTAAAAAATTAAAAAATATACCAGTCAAAGTTGTAACACCTTTCCATCATAAAACCATCCCCAGATGGTAATAACAAAAAAAAATACCTCCTCCCCATTATAAAGTCTTACTATATAGTTAAGCTATAAAAATAAATAACATTGTAGTTGCATCGGATAAACTTGTTAAGATTAAGGAAATCTTTTGAAGTAGTTTTGGAAGCAATCACTAATCTTTGTCGTTAAGGATTTTGGAGATCGTGAGTACATTAAGATGTGTATTCTTTTCCTAATACAATTTATTTTAGATCTAAGGATGGATCATGATTTAAATTATGGACCACTTGGTAAGGAAGACAAACTATTATCTATTAAAAAATCTTTCTATTTTTTTAAATTGAAACTTGAGGGTAAGAAATAGAAGTAAATAAATAAAATCATTATGTATTAAATTAAAGTGAGTAGATAAATGAATCACTATTTATCTTGTTTTAAATTAACTTTTTTAATGTTCATGATACGCATGCTTGGGAGATTTAATTAATAAAAAAATAACCGGATTTAACTTTATGGCAATCAAAATTTGAAATAGGTGAGAAATGATTATAATATTTTAAAGATCTTGATAGTTAAAAGGATTTCGAAGTTTCTGAGTAATCAAGGGCAGCAGAAAATAATATAACGTAAGTTATTGTCAGTTATTTGATAACGTTAATTGTTTTAAATTGAATCATCTTCAAAAATTCAAATAGAAACAAAACTGGTACATTCAAACGAGTTTCCTTGAAAAAAAATATGAAAGCTAACTAACAATATACAAGAATCGAACAAAAAATAAAAAATTCAAATCTACCATGACACATATCTTCGCACATTATAATAATTTAATAAAATTAAATGTGTATTAAATTATCAAAATAATCAATTATCCATAAGAGCACACGCACCTTCTTTCATCATTTTTACTCTGAAATTGAGTAACAGCCGTTATCTCTGAAACTGAGTAACCGCTGTTTTTAGTTTTAATTAAATTAAATGTCTTTTCTTCTTACAAAAAACAATCAGTGCTAGTAATAATAATAATTCTGAAGAAAAAGAAAGAAAAACAAACACGTGCAACGCCGTCAAAGGTGGTAGACTTGCTTGTCTTTTTGGCGGTTACGGCAAATTGAACCGTCAGACCAACCAAGTTCACGCAAGTTCCCTCTTCTTTCTCGCACACTCTTTTTCACTCTTTTTTTTGTGTGTGACATTTTTTTCTTCTGAATTTTCGTCTTTGTTACTTTTCAAAACTGAATTTTTCTCGTTAAATTTGCTCGCATGGCCATTGTTTTATTTAGTACTTTCACGATGCATGCTGTGGTGTTATATTGATATGCATTGCCATAAATAGTAAGTTGAAATACAAAAACTAAAAAAAATGGAGACACTAGACGAAAAATTCATATGTAGTACATCTTTTCAATTTCAAATTTCACGTATACATTGCTGTTAATACAAACCGTAATTACTGCAATCTATTTCATAACCGACAACAGTTTTTATCCTCTTCACCAACCTGCACTTTATTATAAGGCTTCACGCCATTTTCTTTTTGAAATTCTGAGGAAACATTTTCTTAGTTCTTTATAGTTCAACAGTTTGTGATTGTATGTTTTCTCTTTAGTCCTATATATGGCATTTGTTCATGTTATATATATGTGTTTGTGATTAATTGATTTAATTGTAGTCTGTGTTCACTTTTTTTTGCAGAGTAAACAATGGCAAATCAAAACCAGAACCAGAACCAAAACCAAAACCAAATGAAGAACGAAGAGGATTTCTCTCTGAAGGCGACAACTCCAAACATCAGTGCTGGAAGAGCGATAAGTGGTGATAGGCTCCCAACTGCATTTGACTTGGTTGAGAAAATGCAGTTTCTGTTTGTCAGGGTGGTGAAGGCCAAAGACTTGCCTGAAAAAAGTGAATCTCAACCTTGCAACCCTTTTGTGGAAGTGAATGTTGGAAGCTTCACTGGAACAACCAGATGCATGAAGAAAACCACCACCCCAGAATGGAACCAAGTCTTTGCTTTTGCCAAGGAGAGGATTCAAGTGCTAGTTTTGGAGATTGTGGTGAAGAACAAGGGTGAAAATGGTGACCTTGATGAGTTCGCGGGACGTGCTGCATTCACAATTGGTGATGTTCCAATGAGGGTTCCTCCCGATAGCCCCTTGGCGCCGCAATGGTACAAGCTTGAGGATCAAAATGGGGTGAAGTTTCAAGGAGAGTTGATGGTTTCTGTTTGGATGGGAACTCAAGCTGATGAAGCTTTTTCTGAGGCTTGGCATTCAGATGCATCAGAGGCTAGTGGTGAAAACATTGCTCACACTCGTTCCAAGGTATACATTTCTCCTAGGCTTTGGTATCTTAGAATTAATGTGATTCAAGCCCAGGATTTGTTGCTAAAAAACAAGAGTGGCAACAATAACTCGGAAATTTTCATCCAAGGTGTTTTGGGGAACTTGGCTTTGAGGAGCCGTTCTATGAAGTGTAGTACAAGCCCCACGTGGAATGAGGATTTGATGTTTGTTGTGGCAGAACCCTTTGATGATTGCTTGTTTGTGAGCATTGAGCAGGGGAATAACTTCAAGCACGAAAGCTTGGCAATTTGTGTGGTTCCTTTGAAGAATGTGGAGCAGAGAATTGATGCCACTCCACCAACTAGTGTGTGGTACAATCTTCACAAGCCGAAGGAAAAGGAGGATGAAGAGCAGGAGGTTAATTTTTCCAGTAAACTTAACATGAGGATCTCTTTAGATGGAGGGTACCATGTTCTTGATGAGGCCACTCACTACACCAGTGATGTAAGGCCATCATCTAAGTATTTGTGCAATCCCAGTATTGGTGTCCTTGAATTGGGAATCCTGAATGCTGTGGGACTCTCTCCAATGAGCAAGGAAAATCGCACCAATGCCTTTTGTGTAGCTAAGTACGGTCCAAAGTGGGTGAGGACAAGGACTATTGTAGATAGTCTTTCTCCCAAATGGAATGAGCAATATACATGGGAAGTGTTTGATCCTTGCACTGTGATCACAATTGTGGTGTTTGACAATGGAAACTTGCATGGAGGCAACAAAAATGCCGGAGGGAAAAAATGTGAAGGACCAGTGGATAGGAGAATTGGCAAGGTGAGGATTCGGTTGTCAACACTTGAAAGTGATAGGATTTACACTCACTCTTACCCTCTTATAAACTTGCACACTCAAGGAGCAAAGAAGATGGGAGAAATTGAATTGGCTGTGAGGTTTTCTTGTCCATCATTGTTGAATGTTTTGCAAACTTATGCACAACCTTTGCTCCCAAGGATGCACTATATAAGTCCATTGTCTATATTTCAGTTGGATAACTTGAGGAACCAAGCTGTTGCCATCACCACATTGAGGTTCAAAAGAGCTGAACCACCACTCAGCAAAGAGGTTGTGGAGTACATGCTAGACATGGGGGCAAGTGTGTGGAGCATGAGGAGGGCAAGAGCTCAGTTTTTCAGGATTGCTAGTCTTCTCAATGTTTTAGTTTCTGTTGCTAAACAGTTTCGTGAAATACATGCTTGGAAGAATTCAATTACCACGGTGGTTAGTTACTTCATGTTTCTCATTGTCATTTTCTGTCCGCGAATAGTTTTGCCATCAATATTTTCCTTCCTACTCCTGGCTGGGATTTGGGGATATAGAACAAGGCCAAGGTATCCTTCCCATATGGATATCAGATTGTCTCAGGCTGACACAGCCAGTGTTGAAGAACTAGAAGAAGAATTTGATTCCTTTCCATCGAAATTCAGTGGTGAAAATTTGAAGAGGAGGTATGATCGATTAAGAGGCGTCGCGGGGAGGGTGCTAGAAGTGATGGCAGACTTGGCAACTCAAGGAGAGAGGGTGCAGTCTCTACTCAGCTGGAGGGATCCAAGAGCAACAGCTTTGTTTGTTATTTTCTGTTCTGTGGCTGTCATTGTGACATATTTGGTTCCTTTTCGCATTTTGGTGTTCATTTGGGTGACTTATGTATTAAGGCCTCCAAGGTTTCGATTTGACATGCCTGCAGTCCCTCAAAACTTCCTCAGGAGGATGCCTGCAAAATCAGATGGCATGCTATGATGAACTTGGAAGATTGTGATTTGTGACTCTCGCATCAACACTTTGTTTTTATCCACCTCCTCATGTTTTTTCATGGGAGATATTCCATTTTTAATTATTTCACTGCTTACTTTTTGATAGATAAGTAAGACGATCTGTTTGTATGCCATAAATTCTATTAGAGTGGTCAAGCAAGTGAAAGCTTTTTTTTTTTTTGTTCTGTTAATTACTTCTTTTTTGTATTTATTGAAAAACAAAAATAAATCATGATCATTGTTCTGTTTGTGGTATGATTAGCTTGGATACAATTGATATGATTTAAGGATTGAAGTTCACTTTAACAGTCTGAGAGCAAGCTCTATTGCCTGCAATATTGTGTTCCGCATCTACAATTAGTGGAGTAGAACCTAGATTAATGTATATCTTTGAGTGAATTTATATACTTTAAAAATATAATCAGCTTGCTCAATTCTAAATTTCTAATTATCCTATTTGTGACCAAAACCTTTTGCTGATATTGCGTACCTGCTCTGTCAGTTCATTATTCTCTTTTGGTGTATTGATATGCAATCGATAGTAATTTAATCTATTAACAGGAGCATTTCTGAATTAAAGGCTTTTGATGATTTATATATATATATATATATATATCAAAGAATTTGCCCCAAAATTGAAAATAATGTTTTTCCTACAAAGTTTATTCTTGGTCCTGTTTTGAGAACGATACCCTATGACCCTCGAGGCTAACAAGAATTTTTGAATAACATTCTCTATGGTAAAATACTGAATACAGAAGCTGTGTTCCAAAAAGAAATCGAAGCAAGATAAGAACATAAGCTCAGAAATAATTTGCAACCAAGTTTGACAGGTTTTGACTCTAGTCATTTTGCTGACTACAGCAAATTAACATAACTGAACAAATGGAAATTGCCTTTATTTATTTGACATGTAAGTAACTTGATTAAAGCATATTGAATAATGTAATGTTTTTCAGCTAACATGTTAGTTTGGTGACTGGTGTGAGTGAGAGTTTGTACAGAGGGTTTTGCTTATGTCGGTAATTGCAAAAACAAATTGGTGAAACTCTAATTAGGATAAGATCATAACATTCTGGTATGAGAGAAGCTGAAGAACGATTTAGGATTTGGTCGGCTTAGTTCACATGAACCTGATTTACAACAATATTGAAAAATCCTTTATATTATTTGTGCATTGCAATTAAATTATTATAGTATGAAAGATGAAATAAAAAAGCAAATTTAAATGACTCTTAAATTTTTAGTAAGAGTTTAATTATTTATATTGTTAGTATCAACTAATTAAAATCATTATAAGTATGAATTTAGAATAATTAATACAAAAATAAATAATTTATCTTATACGACAATTTACAATGAATAACAGGATAACAAATCTTTACGTTTTAAGTGTATTTAAATTAAAATCCTTTTATAAATCCTAAATTGTATGGACCGCAAGTTATTCGGACCAGCCGCGGGCTTTAGCCCATACCTTACTACAGCAAACGACAAACCAATTTCACAATTTTTTTTGGCTGAGAAAATATTGAATTTTTAATTTGCAAAATGATAATAATAAAATATTATATAGTAGTAGCAAGTAGCAACTGAAACATGAGGTTGAGAAACAAACTGTGACTTGCCTCACCCTCTTTTTTTCCTCACACAACACAATGCAAGTTCTTCATGCTCCATCTTCTCCACACTTCTCTATCCAAACCTCAAAAGCACCACAACTAACATGGGGTGTGTAACTGATTCTTCTCATACACCTCTTTCACATCATGTTATGCTCATCACACTTCTTCCTTTCTTTCTTTCTTTGCAGGTTTGCTTCCTTCTGTGAGTGTAAACTCTTCACCTTTTTCAGCCCTTCATTTTTCTCTTCACTCCCAAAGGGACCAGCGTTTATTATGGCCCCCCCATAAAAGGTTCACCTCGAGAGCTGCTTCTGTTGAAGGTAAACTACTAAATTTGATTCCTTTTCTGTACATGGAACTTCGAAGGTGCTTAATTCTGCTCATTGGCCTCACATGTGTGCAAAAGTTTTGGAATTTGTTTAAAGTTTTGTGAACTAGGATGTGGGCATTATGAATATCATTGTGGTTATGGGTTTAGAGTGTATGGATTATGGAACTGTTTTATACTGAATATTTCACTTTCCCTGTTTCTGGGTTTTGGTGGGTATGTATGTCTCTATGAATGTAAATACAATGCTTGATCAACCTTAAGCTCGGGAGAGGTTGGTTAACTTGTTATCAGATCCTATCAGGATTGATGTGATAAAATGTTTTAAATTGAGTTCCAAAAGAATTATTTTTTACTATGCTTCATCAGTTTATATTCATATTCAGCAAGTGCTTAGACTTTTAGGTGCTTAAAAGGTTAAGACCAGTGGTTGTATATTAAATGATGTAAAGATGTGCACTTGTAAGTCATGTCAGACATATGATAGATTGTGAGGAATATACATTCAAGAAGTTGTTCACAGCCTAATGAATCACGTTTTCGGTTAAACATGATGGCAGATATATATTAGAAAAGTTTGAATATTCCTATGCATAAAACCTGTCATAAAAAGTAAACAACATGCCATAAGTTGTTTAGCCACCATATACTATTAATGGAATACTTGCAGTTGATTCATGCCTTAATTTTGTTGATTTTCATGTATGTAGTTGGGGATTCTTCAGTATCAACTGGAACGGCTGAGGATGATGTGTTGAAAGCCTTGTCCCAGATCATTGATCCAGACTTTGGAACAGATATTGTTACATGTGGATTTGTGAAAGACCTGCAGATTGATAAAGCTCTAGGAGAGGTCTTAAAAGCATAGGCCCGAAACTTTCTGCAACCCACATACATGTAAATGATAATGTGTTCTTACCAAAGTTTTTTTCCTTTGAATCTCAGGTATCGTTTCGGTTAGAGCTCACTACACCAGCATGTCCAATCAAGGACGTGGTAAATGACACAATTGCCATTGTTTGAGCTATATCTGATGTAGGTTAGAGTGGTAGACCTTTCTTTTTGTATGCTCATATATGTAGCAGGGATAATAAATGAAATATTTCATCTATCTTCCATTATAGAGAAATAAATGTTTCGTACTTGATTTTCCCCATCTTTAAATCTAGTGTGTTGATTAGACTATAAATGAATATATATGCATGACAGTTTGAGCAGAAGGCAAATGAAGTGGTGGCAATGCTCCCTTGGGTCAAGGATGTAAAAGTTACAATGTCTGCACAACCGGCTAGACCCATATATGCCGAGCAACTTCCAGCCGGTCTACAGACAATTTCAAATATTGTGGCTGTGTCCAGTTGCAAGGTTAGTCTTTGTGGGAGGTTTTTTGTCTTCTTCATATATTGGTCTTGTTATATCAAGTTAATAATTTGGTTGCTTTCTTGCAATATCTTTTCCTCACATTTTCCCCTTATTCCTTCTGATTAAAGACTTTGTGGTATCTAAATGAGTTAAATAGAACTTTTATTTTAATTATGTATGGTATTTCTTTATATATATAGCACCTGAAAAGTTTCTCGAGTTTTTGATGGTACATAAACTAAATGCAGCTCTTCCATGATGAAAGGAAAAAAAGTATTTTTGCATTATATTCTATTAAATGCATTTAAAGAATGCTTCTGAAAAAAACAATACCACTATATCCTTTTAACTATGGGTTGAAGCTAAAAAGTTTTGCTAAGTGGAATTATGAGTAAATATATTTACCACGATTTGCATTTCATTTCATGTCATGAATGCCTTTTATGTTGAACTTTGCAGGGGGGCGTGGGAAAATCAACTGTAGCAGTAAACCTTGCTTACACTTTGGCTGATATGGGTGCTAGAGTTGGTATATTTGATGCTGATGTTTATGGTCCAAGCTTACCAACTATGGTCGCTCCTGAAAACCGACTGTTAGTAATGGTATGATCTGATAAAGCATTTTTTTAATAAAATATTTAGTTGATTGAGTACTGCAAACATAATTGTTCAGAGTCTTTTTGCAGAATCCAGAGAAGAAGACCATAATTCCAACTGAATACTTGGGAGTGAAGTTGATCTCTTTTGGATTTGCTGGACAAGGACGTGCAATAATGCGTGGCCCCATGGTTTCTGGAGTCATTAATCAACTTCTGACTACTACTGAGTGGTATGCATTTCTGAAAAACATTTTAAAAAAATACTATGGAGGGCATAGGGAAAAAAATACATGCTTTATTGGCTTGTCAAACCATGTCTTTCATAGGATTTTGCATTGTATTTATTGTATAAGGCACCTAGTTGGATAAGGCTTTTGGTTGTTGTTTTTGTTGTTGTTACCGATTTCTTTTGACATCATTCAAGTTTATTGGTGCACCCCAGACCATGTATTGGAGTTAAAAAAAATTGAATTCATATAGTAATCTATATTAGTCCTCTCCAAAATTTAGATTGAAGATCAAATGGGTTCTGCTTGATTTATAGTCCGGATTTGCTATACAATGTAGGGGTGAGCTGGATTACCTCATTATTGACATGCCTCCTGGAACTGGAGATATTCAACTCACATTATGCCAGGTTTTGGTCCTTTAGCTTGTTTCACATTACATTTTGGCTGATAGGGCTGGAATTGGGCCAGCTTGATCACCTTTGATCTGAAATCAGAACAGCCAAATGTGATTGAGATGGACCAGATTTCAGCCCAAAGGAGATAAAGCTGACCCAAATTTCAACTCAATATTAGTACAAAAGTAATTGGACTGGCCTGATTTCAGATTGATAGTTTTAGTGGAAATCTGGTCTGTCCAATTATTGTTGGAGTTTTGCACTAATTTTGGTGGGTCCATGATTCTTTCTCTTAATTTTGTAGTTTTCAATAAATTTCAACCAGTAACGAAGTTAGAGAGTGCGTTGCTAGCACTCGAAAGAGAAATGCTAGCAACACACTCTTTTGAATACACTTTTTACTATTGGCAGGAGTTTATTAGAAATTACAAATTTTGGTGGATCCCACTTCTCATTTAATGATTCTCTCTCCTAATTTTGTGGTTTTCAATAAATTTCAACCAATAGCAGAGTGGCGTTAGAAAGTGTATTGCTAGCTCCTCTTAGCTTAAATTTGGGCCAGCTTGATCTCCTTTGGGCTTAGATCGGGCCCAGCTCAATCACATTTGGCTTAGGAAGCCTGTATAGTGTATATATCCTTTAATTGTTTGTCAATGTCTTTTTAGTTGCCAATTCTCATTGATTCGGCTTTGGTTGCATATTTCTTTAGGTAGTTCCATTAACTGCTGCTGTAATTGTTACCACTCCTCAAAAGCTGTCGTTCATTGATGTTGCAAAAGGAGTTCGGATGTTTTCAAAACTTAAGGTGGTTCTTCTACAATATGAAGATATAACTATTCCATTTTATTATTTTCATTATATATATATATATATATTTTTTTTTTTCAATCCCATGCTTTTGTTTTGCATTATATATATATATATATATATATATATATATATATATATATAAATTATGAAAGTATTTGCTAGTCATAATTTAAGTCATACTTCTTTTGATACTATTTTCATTTGATACTTAAATATATTTTTTGTCTGTTAATGCGTAAGGTGCCTTGTGTTGCTGTTGTGGAGAACATGTGTCATTTTGATGCTGATGGAAAACGATATTACCCATTTGGCAGAGGTTCAGGTTCTCAGGCACGAATAATGTCTTTGATTGTTAACTTTTTATTTGCTTCATCATATTCAAGGGAAAAAATAAAGACAAGTTCATGATACTTAATATAAAACAATTCTGTTCTGTCTGTGGCATGTGTTTGATAGTTTGATGATTATGTTTGCAGGTTGTTCAGCAGTTTGGAATACCTCATCTATTTGATCTCCCTATTAGACCAACTGTATGTTTTATTTTAATTTATCTTTTATACTTCACACCTTTCTGCTCTTCTCTCACATCTTTTATACTACCCAAAAAAAAATATAAAATCCTTAACCTTCCATAGTTTATCAACTTAGAGGATTTGAAGACAATACTCCACCATTTAAAAGTTTAAACCCCCCAATCATGCAAGGGTACAGTGGATACAGCACTTCACCACAATATTGCATAAAATCTGCGACCTGAACCAAACATCGTTGTTATTTAACCTCCTTAAAGGACAGGGAACTTGAAAGAGAACACAAAGTCTCTCAGATGTTTCAGATCTATATTTTGATTATTTTCTCCCATCTTTACTTTCCCCCTATACCTAGCTTTCCCTCTCCATTTATATGTTTCCCTCCTAATCATAATTAAACTCTTGTTGCCTTAGGCTTAAAGGCCTAAACTTGTAAGGTACTCTTTTTATTGGACTCGTTGTGAACCGTGTTTGGATATATGGTTCCATCAAATTCATAAAACTAAAATCCTAACTTGATAATGACATAAACAGTTTGGTGTCATACATGTTGCCTAGAAACATAATTGTTGAAAAACAAGCCAAGAAAAGGGTAATGTTTACATATTTTGTTTGCTTGTCAAAAACATAATTAGATTTTTCTTTCTTAAAAAATTAAAGTAAAATTTAATTCAATTTAAAAATAAAAAAGTACTGATCTTGTAAAAAAAGACTCACCTTCGTCGTCTCCCTTCTTTCTCTTCTCCATTAAAAGCATCTAACAGTTTTACTGGAAGAAAGTTGATGATTTGGCATATCCAAACCCAAGTCCATCATGATATAAGCTGTGTTCAAATCACATGCAAAAGAGAGGAAGATTATAATGTTTGATACTCATCTGGCAGTTTGAAGGCATTCTGTGGTTGATATGTTTTGGCAATAGTAAATTACCAAAAATAGGTCTGCCTATGCTTGCTGAATTGTAAATTTTATAGGAGCGTTGTTTGGTGACACATTAGTTATACAGTGCACACAATGAGTTTGTTTAGTTCTTCAAAGATATTATGTTTATACCATTTTCAAACCCTAAGTGTTTTTTCTTTATTACTAAATGCAAACTAAGATTTGAGAACAAGTGAAGTTTATTTAAATAATCGTCACAGCTCTCTGCTTCTGGAGACAGTGGAATGCCTGAAGTGGTAGCTGATCCTCAAGGTGAAGTTTCCAAGATATTCCAAAATCTAGGAGTATGTGTTGTTCAGCAGTGTGCCAAAATACGCCAACAAGGTATTCTGTTACTACTTGATAATGTTTGAGAAGAAAAAGCCTCTAATCAAATTTATCAATAACAAGATAGTGAAGCTATAGTTGTTCACTTGTATCTAAATAGTATTAAATTTTAAGTTGTTGATCACTGATCAATTTGGGGTAATTGAGAGCTTGAGTCTTTCTTCTCTTATGAATTAATGTTATCTTGTTAATGTTTAGTCCCACTGTTGTATTTGATACTTTCTAGAGAAACAGTATGCAGTTTCCTTTAAATATGCATTAGATTTAATTACTCATTTAGTCCTTATAATTGCATAAATTTTACCTTTTAGTCCATACAATTAAAAATAATTTATTTTAGTCCCTATATATACCATTTTAATCCCTTTTAGTCCCTACCGTCTAAACTCATAAGGAAGTATGTATAAGGAATTAATGATTAAGGACTAAAAGGGATGATTTTTTAAGTATAGGGATTATAAGGTAGAATTTGTATGACTATAAGGACTAATTGAGTAATTAAACCTATGCATTAACTAGATACATTATTAAACTTGACAACTAAGCAACATTATAGGTGGTAATTGAAAAAGGTCCTTGCAAAGCCCTATAAACCAATCCTGTTCTATATCGTTTGAAGTACTTGTTTGCATAAGTCTATGTAAATATCCTCTGTACAGCTGCAACAAGGAAATAATGTTCAGAAATTATTCTTTCAATTGATTTTAATACAGATATCAGTTTCTCCATAGCATTCATATTTTTTCTTTGATTGAAAAATAATTTACTTTCAATTCAGTTTCAACTGCTGTCACCTATGATAAATCAATCAAGGCAATCAAAGTGAAGGTACCAGATTCAAAGGAAGAATTCTTTCTGCATCCTGCAACAGTGAGACGGAATGATCGCTCTGCTCAAAGTGTGGTATGTGGATAAATTTTATTTTCAAAACATTTCAAAGTTATAGTTATTTCTTAACTTGTATTGTGCTTACATCATCATACATGACAATTAATAGAATGACCCTATATAAATACTGCTGGGACAATATTTTGTCACCAAAGAAAATATTGTGGATGCTATATCTAGTAACATTTCATATATTGATCAGGCAGAAAGTTAGAAATTATGAAACATAATTGGTCAAACAACTTGGCAGGACACAAAGTAAACTAGAGATTCCAGAAGTGATTGTCCACAAGTTATGAAAATTGAAAATAACAGAAGAAAGATAAAATAAAATGAAAGGATAGATTTTGAGATTATTGCATGGCTGGCATAATAAACTCAAATGTCATAGATAAACTATTGAGAGGGGTATATTATTTTGACCCTTCAATGTAACATTTGTCATTGCAATTCAATAAGATTTCTTGAATTTGGGCTTGAGTCTAACTCAACCCAGAAGGACTGAAGCGAATTAGATTTATGTAAGCTTTTATAAGCTCTATTTAGGTCTTATCTGTAGTCAATGTTGGATCTCAATTAACTTAAAGGCAAAAGTCTCTTCGTGACAGAGAAAACTGGAATTCCTAAACTCTAGTCTATTTTTGTTTTGAATTGAAAAGTAAAGGGAAACTTTGGGATTGAAGTTGAAATTCATGCTAACCAGGAATTCATGCCAATGAGAGTGGATTGTTGTGACAGAAAGTCCATACCAGATACTTTTGAAAAAAAAGTGTTGCTTTCTAAGAAGAAAAATTGCACCTTGTCTAGTAATCTATGTTGGATTTAATTAAATAATTTTAATTCATGTCTGCATGGATCCTTTGCATGTTATAATCCATCTCATCCGGAGCTAATTTTATTTAAAACAGGATGAATGGACGGGGGAGCAGAAATTGCAGTACAGTGATGTTCCTGAAGATATTGAACCTGAAGAAATTCGACCAATGGGAAATTACGCAGTTTCAATAACTTGGCCTGATGGGTTTAGTCAGGTAATCAGATGTGATAATCCCCAAGGAAAAAATAAAACTTTAAATGAGTAAATAGTATATGCATTGACGGTGTACAGAGTTTTTATATTATTAACCTCTCAGAAAGTGTCATGTAAGGTAAGTTAATTAACTTTTACAATAATTACTTTAAAAAATACATATAACATAATTTCTGATTGGTGGACAATGTAAATTTTTTATACTAACAATGTATAGAAATTAATCTCTTTAAATTATTCATATATTAATCATTCTTAACCAGAAATAAGGTTTGGACTGGGCTTTAAGTTAGCAGAATAGGCTTCAAACCTAACGTGTGTTTTGACCAAGCATCAAACAGTGTTGACACCTTAATGCTGTGCCATTGTTAGTTACAGTCATCACATTTAAGCAATTGTAACAATATCTTTAGCTGGTTGATTGGTTTAAGAACTATAGCCCTTAGTCCTTGGCTCAAGCATATTAGTAGATGCAACCAGTAACAGTATAAACTAGCAAGTACTCAGCAAGCAAGCAGTTCTGAACACAGGCCATTACTGTTAGTTGTTTAGTATTAAGCAACTTCGATCTATAGTTAATTTTTTTTTATTTCTGCCTTGTGTTGCAGATTGCTCCTTATGATCAATTGCAGATGATTGAAAGGCTAGTTGATGTTTTTGAACCAAGTGTACAAGCATGATGAAAAAAAAAAAACATCAGATGGGTTGTACTGATGTAGGTGTTGGTAATATGGCAAAACTCATATATACATGTATGCCAGCCTGTCCTTCAACAAATAGGGATATTAGAAGAGTTTGATAGAGCATTCTGCAAAGGTATAGGTTAGCCTTGAGAATCACTGCACTCAACTTTTTTCCTTGGTTTTTGTTGTTCCATTGGGTATAAAGCTTTTATTTTTCAACTGTGAACACAAGTGTATTATATATTCACTCACTAGCCTTGTACCATAAAACTTTCTTCCTTGGGCTTTTCTTTCCTCGGCTAGTAGTATCATCTAAGGATGTATCGGGTATCATTTTGTTATTATAATATATATTCAAGCTGTTTTTTTTTATAATTTGAGGAATTATTTTTTATTTATACATGCAATTATTTTCGGGGTGATTTGGGAAATTTCGTTTTATATTTTTTCTCACTTAATTATTCAGAATAGTATTTTTTTAGTGTTACTTTTATTTAAATATAACAAAAAAATTGAAATCATAATTTATTTCTTAAAACTATGTTATTGAGAAGTTTATTGTTTAAATATAATAATTGAGAAGTTAAGTTTAAGTTACTTTTCTATAAGTTATGTCACTTAAATTTGGAAGGGATCCTTATATATTAGTGAAAATTATGTCGATCTACTTTTGTCATTATTTGATGCCAATAATTGTATTAAAAATAATTTGTTTACACCTAATTAAAATATATTATTTTTGAAATTTTGATATTTTGGGTGTAGAAATGCATTTAAGTTTAATGATAATGTCTGGTATTGTGGGGGAGACTCAAAATTGCTTTTGTGCCAAATAGACTCAACTAATAATGTCTTGATCGCTTTCGAATGTTTCTATTTCATGAAACATAAAGAGAAAGAAAGAGATGGCTTTATGGGCTTGAGACTGAATATGTCAAAAGCCTATCACAGGGTGGAATGGACTTTTTTGGGGTAGATTCTTTTTTCTCTGAGTTTCCTCATCAACTGGATCTCTTTAATTATGAAGTGTGTAAACACTATGTTTTGGGTCCATCTTTATACACCAGGCAAATATCTAATACACCCAGCGTGCACAGTGTTTTTCCGAAAATACCCTCGCGTTATTAAAGGCTTTTACGCATACGGATT
>CM023949.1:27452919-27518001 GCA_013407115.1 Glycine latifolia | reverse complement strand
AATCCGTATGCGTAAAAGCCTTTAATAACGCGAGGGTATTTTCGGAAAAACACTGTGCACGCTGGGTGTATTAGATATTTGCCTGGTGTATAAAGATGGACCCCTATGTTTTTTGCTGTGAAAGTTAATGATAGCCCGCATAAAAAATTCTCTCCATTTAGAGGATTGAGATAAGGGGACTCATTGTTCCCCTTTCTATTCATTCTATGTTTTGAGGCTTTGTCAGGAAGGCTGGAAAAATCAGTGAGGGATGAGATGTTACATGGTCTTAAAGTAGCAAATTATGTTCCTATGATATCTCATCTTTTCTTTGTAGATGGCAGTGTTATCTTCTCCAGAACTATCACTGTAACACCCTTCGTTAAAAAAACAATCCACAAATATAAAGTTTCAAAATTAGAATAATCTGAAAATTTCTCTTATATAATAAAAAAGCCAAATAAAAAAGTCTTTATATATAAGTAAAAATATTATCCTCAAAATATAGGCATTTAAACTAAATGAACATTAAAAATATAACAAAAGTGATCGCATTTGACATTATTCTGAAGTATTAACCAAGTTAAAATAAATATAATTAAGAAAATTATGTCTTCAAGTCTCCTCAAACTCAACAATTTATTCTTTGTGCTCTGAAAATATAATGAGATGATAATTCAGTGAATAAAACAACTAACAGAAGTTTGCAAATAGTGTTATTCTCATTCGGTATGATAATATGAAAAATCAATCATGATATCTGCAATAAATTTAATATAATATTATATACGTATATATTTACACACCAATAAAAATCATATTAAACAATCACAATTAATGAAATTTTGAATAAATAAGATATTTAAATAAACAGAAACACCTCAATGCATCCAACTAAATATAATATACACAACTTAATGATTCTCAGAATCACAAGACTCAATTCTTTGGTTCTCAAAATTAGTGTAGATCTCAAATTCTTCAAATGATCTATGAGCTCATATTCCATGCAATGACGTTCCACTGCCTTCCATCATAGATGAAGGTATCCATAATCTCTTCCTCATCCTAGATGGAGTTATCTATAATAATTTCATCCTCATCCCAAATGAAGGTATCTATTATATAATTTCATAATAAAATGTATATCATCATCCCTTCTTAGAAGGTGATGATCAACTCACAAAATTACAAGAATACAATTCTAAAAAAAACTATCAACAAACTCTCTAATTTCATGCATTCAATAATAATTCTTAAAATCACATCACAACAATAATAGAATCATCTAATAATATAAAACCACATATATAACAATGATTATATAGTAATATAATAACTAAGACATATTAATGGCTAGAACATAACTCGCATACATACAAATTGGTCATAATCGTAAAGGTTAAATTATATATTTATTAATTCAATAATAAAACTTTTTAGATAATGTCAATATATATATATATAAAAGAAAACACATTCTCAAGAATTCATAATCTGGAGGTTTAGAAAAAATTATTTTACTCATCTTTTGAAGTAAAAAATTTATACTCTTCATTATTCTTCTTCTTCTCTATCAATTGCGTATAAAGAATTTTCGCGCTTTTTTTTCCTCAACTAGCAACCTACTAATATCAATAGAGATCGTTTATGTGTATGATTTTAAGAAAAAGAACTATTTATCTTATAATAAGAATTGTACTTAGTTAAAAATTTGTTTAACTAATATTTCTTTATCTATTATTTCTATCATCTTTAATTATAATTAAACATTAACCAATCTAATATATTATTATACTAACATCTATTCAAAATAAAAAATAATAATATAATATTTTAAAACAATTTAGTCTATCTTTTTAT
Source organism: Glycine latifolia (assembly GCA_013407115.1). Taxonomy (NCBI): domain Eukaryota; kingdom Viridiplantae; phylum Streptophyta; class Magnoliopsida; order Fabales; family Fabaceae; genus Glycine; species Glycine latifolia. The sequence continues at coordinate 27,516,159 of CM023949.1, read as the reverse complement.
TATTAAAAGATATATTTAAATATCTTTATTTAAATAATTATTGAATTATTTTAAGGATGTTACATGTCATTGTCAAGTTATATTTTAGCCATTTTAAAATAGTGAGGCAACTTCAAGACAAAGGATAAACTATAATAAGTCAGAACTTTCTTGTAACCAAAACGTGCTTAATACTAGATTTGAAGAACTAACACAGTTGTTGGAGGTAAAGGCGATTGAAAGTCATGACAAATATTTGAGATTTTTTACTTTGATAGGTAGGTCCAAAACCAAATCTTTAAGTTTGTCTGAGATAGAGTTTAGAAGAAGCTGAAGGGATGGAAAGAAAAACCTTTGTCACAAGCGGGTATGGAAGTGTTGATCAAATCAGTGGCACAATCCATTCCAACGTATGTCATGGGATGTTTGCACTCCCACAAGCCATCTGTAAAGAAATTGAGAACCTCACTGCTTGTTTCTTTTGGGGAGGAGATATGGAAGGTAGGAAGACTCACTGGATGAGTTGGGAAAAACTAACAAATAGCAAGAAGGAAGGTGGTATGGGCTTCCGTTTTGTGAAAGCTTTCAATATAGCTTTATTGGCCAAACAATGGTGGAGGCCAATGGTGAATGAGGAATCTTTGATGTCCAGGGTAATAAAAGCTAGATACTTCCCAAAAAAATCTTTGTGGGAGGCGAAAAAAGAATCAAATGCTAGCTATATGTGAACAAGCATTCTGGAGGGGAGGTGGCTGAATGAATTAGGTTGTCTCTGGAAGGTGGGGAATGGACAGAGTATTTATGCCATCAAGGATAAATGGATCACTAATTTAATTCCCTGGAATTAGAACCCAACTCAGAAATGGGTACATGGAATAATGACTTGATTGAGAACTTGTTCGCTGAGAGCACTGCAACGAATATCAAAGCCATACATACCACTGCAGATATCAATGACGGATGATCGCATGTTTTGGAAATACACCCCCAAGGGTATATATTCTGTTCGATCTGGTTACCATTTGGCTAGTACGAGATACAACCAGATAGAGTCGTCATCTTCTACGCAAGGGGAGGAATTATGGAACCATATTTGGAGCAATGCGGATACATCGATCCAAGTGTAAGAACATGATCTGGCGAGCTTCATCGAATATCCTGCCAATAAAAGACAGTACTTTGGCAAGGAGGAACGTGATTTTGGAAACTCTATGCCCATTTTGTGAAAATGCCAGAGAGAGAGAGAGACAGTCATTCATGCCATTGTTATTTGAAGGATGGATTGCAAGCAGGTCCTGCAAAAGATGTAGAGTAACTTGAAGATTCCCCAAGAAAGGGTATTGGGGACACAACCTTCTACGGAGGAAACCATTCTTTGGAGACCTCCAACGGAGACAAACATAAAAGTCAATTTCGATGCCAGTATAAGGAAGGATGTTGGAATGGGTTTCTGCCTGTTGGCTCGTGACAGACATGGTCAGTACTGATAGTAGTAGCAAGCCTCTTCCATATACAAGAATCAAAGTGTTTTTGAGAAATTCTTTACTGGAAAAGAGCTTTTTTTCCAATAACCAAACACTTCTTTACTGGTAGCAGTAGTAGCAAGTCTTAATATATTTTCAATAAAAAAGTTCTCAAAAAACACTTTTGACTTGTATCCAATCAAACTTAGAGGAGCAGAAGCTTTAGGATACAGGTGGGCGGTGACGACTATGAATGATCTTTGCATTTTTGGTGCTCAATACAAGTCAGACTGTCAAGATTTGTGCAACGTGTGGAAGAACGACCGTGAACTTGGAGGACACTCTTTTTCATGTCCTGGTGGAAGATACAATAAGACTTGGTCTCATTGGAGGAGGACAACAACTATTTTTTTAGAAAGACAGGGAAACATGGTTGTCCATTGTTTAGTCGTTTTGCCTTTTTCTCTGTTAGTTAGGTGTTGGATTAAGGAGGTCCCTGAACAATTGGACCAAATCATTCTAGATGATGTTATTTCTTTCTTTCATCAATAATAGATTCAGCATCTTTACCATAAAAAAAGAAAAAAGTTTAATGATGACACTTGTCTAGAATAATTCCAAAGGAATATAAAATATATACCTAGTATTTGGTCCATCGAAAAAATAAATAGTAAAACTAAGGTTTTTAAACCGATTTTTTTCCCTTCAAATGTTCAAATCAATAAAGGCATTTAGTTTCAATATTTATTTTACTTAAGAGTAATACTGAAACAACTCTTAAGGAATATAAAATATATCCCTTTTTTTTTTCTTTCAATCTCTTCTTTCAATTGAAAGTCTGAAACAAGTCTTTCAAATCTCTTTCAAATATCATAAGTTAGAAGAGATTTGAAAAAAAAAATTAAAAAAACTTATAATATTTTTTTAACATGGTCAAATTTGTCATTAAGTATAATAATTATTTTAAATTAAATTAATTTTCTTTATTTAGGATAGTTTTTTATTAATTGATAGTATAGCATATTTACCAATATATGAAAAATAATTTTTTTAAATTTTTTTAAAGAATTTATATCACTAATTCTTTTAAAATTTAAACAAGCACATGCAATTACATTTTTTTCAAACCTAAGAGCGCTACTAAAGGTATGAAGCAAATGAAAGTTTTTATTTTTCAAGATCAAATACGGTAAATGTTTTAGAATCTGTGATCATACTTTTAAGATATATGCATGAAATAAATGTTCAAATTCAAGCTGGTTTTGTTAAGTTATGATTTATAATTACAATTGCAACCACAATATTAAAATGTTGGACATTTCTTTGATTGCGTGGCTGCCGTGATTGGGCCACATACATGATAACCACATTGATCAATGATTATTTTTTGGAAAGTCTTATATTAACTTGGTCCCTAAGATCATTTTTAAAAAATCATTTGTCTTTTTTTTATAAAATTATTTTCTAATTTTTTAGATATATTAATTATTTTTTCTCTACATACTTTTAATTATTTTTTCTTCAAATATTAACGAGAAACAATTAAGTAGATAAAGAGTTAAGAAAATGATAATTTTGGAATGATAGTACAAATAATTAATAATTACTATTTATAGGTAAATTATGCATTTAAATTACATAACAATTATCTTGTGTTTCCTCTTTTAATATTTCTTTTGTGATTGAAACATAAAAATTTAACTTTTTCTGAGCTTTTATCCAATAAATTGGGTTGTATTTTCTTCGTATGATTACACATTAAAGACTTGGAAGATGGATAGAGGGTATGACTTTTGCGCACACATATGGGCTTAGTGCGTCACCAATATAAAAAAAAAAGTCCAATTACGCAAAATTTTGATTATAAAAAAAGGGGAAGTCAGAGAAAAAAAATATTATAAGCCAAAGAGAAACCCAAGGACAAAGGAAAGAAGAATTCACTCTACATAAGGTAACTTATGCCCTTTGTTCTACCAATTTTCTTCATTATCTACCATTATCTTTTGTTTTCCTTTGTTTTGTAAGTCTCTCATGACAATGAGAGACTAAATAACTGATTGTTGGAAATTCAACAACCAAACACTCTTGATGTAACAGTTCTTACTATCTATTTAATGTTATTTTCATATTAGTGTTCTTTTCTAAAATTTCTGTAATGTTTGTGGTCTAACCATCCATGTGCATGTAATATTATGAAGATTTATGCATTGAGAAATATCTATACTATGAGAACTGGGAAAAAAAATCTAGACAATACATATCTAGGGATAGAACGACATTATTTAGCCTTAAATATACATCTATGCTCTCAATGCAAGTTATTTGATGTAACTTGCTGAGGGATCAAGAGTGAAGTTAGATAATTTAGATTCTTTTATATGAGGGATCATGGTTAGAATAAATTAGAGGATGAAGGTAATATGTAAAATAATATTAAATAGTGAAAAATCATTAACATTGCATTAAGAGTAATTTGGTAGGCTGAACACCCAACATATCTCATAATTGTGCATTCAACAATCAATTCATCTCTCCAAGTGTTTATTTTTCTTCTCTTGCTCTTATTATATTTTGTTGTTTATTTTATTCCGCATTTATATTTACATACATTATCATTTGAAAACAAAAAAAATAATTATTTTGTCCATTGCTTAACATCTGATATATACAAACTTTGAATACAATCAAAGTTCCTGTGGACTCAACACTCGATCTTACCATTTTATTATTACTTGAACAAATTGGTACGTTTGCCAATGAGTCAACAATAATTGATATATTTAATATGATTAACTAAATCAACTACCACATGTATTTATATTGTATAAGATCCAATTACCTAATTCACCAATATTAATAAAAATAGTTAATATAATTGATAATAATAAATTTGTTCTGAATTTATATATTACTTTTCCAAAAATATCATTATCATTAATGTTTATCTCTTCTAAATTAATATAACTTTTCTCTTATTTAATTACAAGTATTTTTTAATTTAAAAATAATTAATACCTGATACAATATAGATTAAGTCTTATATAAAAAAAATTATTAAAAAGTTGAATCTTATAAACAGGAGCTGTTACCAAAATTTTAGTAGCATGAAGTAATTGAAAAAGTCTAATAAAATGTTGCTCTAATTTCACTCATATATCACATTTTTCATAAAATTAATTCTCTTTATTTTATCACAGCTTAATATCTAGTTGGAGTCATCTCATGCGCATTTATGGGTCAGGCTCTTTCACATATGACTCCCGTTAATTGGTGTTCGTTGAAGGGATGGTTGTGGATATTATTATTTGATTTATTTCAGTGAAAGAATAAAATTAAAGATCGTGTGGCATTTAAAAGAGTATTAAAATTGCTTTGTTAAGTCACACTAGAAGTAGCAGTATTAGGAACCGGCCAATTAATGAAAACAGGACCCAGTATGAGATTTTTCTGTGACCAAAGTGAAGGTTCAATATGTTGTTGTATTTAGCAACAGGGGCTACTTTTCACACATTGTAGCTTTAAATTTTCCCGGCTAACTTTCTGTTCCTTTGGGTCAGTTCTCCATTTCTTTGATGAGGAATTTTTTGACCTTATAGGGCAGTTGCTTTATTTATTATGGTGTGTGATTTTGACATTCTTCATTAGAACCCGTGTGTGCCATTAACCTTTGTGGCACTTATTTGGCTCCTTCGCATATCAAATGCCTCTTCATCTTCACTTCATATTTCTGAAAAATCAAAAGCTTAATTAGTTATTCCCTTTCATCTCAAATATAAAGAGGAAAAACACATTTTTTTTTCTCTCAAATACGACTATAAAAAAAAAATTTAATAAGCTTTATTTTATTTAATACTACTCTCTCTAAATTTCAACCAACGTGAATAGTTACATTCAACCCTAAAAAAATCATTTATTGGTTGAGATGATCATACTTCACGTTGACAAAATGTGATAATTTGTCAAATTTATCAAATTTTAACAACCTATAATATCTTCACTTGTTTTCACAAATAAATATCAATTATTAAATATAAATATTATAATTTGTAACCGATTAACACTACTTAAATACTACAAATAAAGACAACTAAGTTATAAAAAAAACAGGGAAATAGAATAAATTAACGAAAAAAAAAACAAAAAACAGATAAACCATAAACGTTAGTAGTGAAAAAAATATTATCTAACCTAAAAATTAACAAAAGGCTAAAATTGTTTCAATATAAAAAAAACTAAAGAAAATTAAACCTAAACTGAAAAAAAACACTTAAATAATATTTTTTGTGCAACTAAATTTTCAAAAAATTCGGACAATTATATCTAATTTTAAATATATTGAAAAAACAGGGAAATAGAATAAATTATTGAAAAATATTGAAAGTTAGTAGTGAATTTTTTTATATAAAAATTAACTAAAAAAATATTTAAAAGTTAACTAAAAAATTATCTAACCAAAAAGTTAACTAAGGACTATGATTGTTTTAACCTTAAAAAAATATCAAAAACTCTAGAAAATTATATCTAATTATAAATATATTAAAAAACATACTTTTAATATAAAAAATTCACTTCTATGGATGCAAAATTATAGGATGACACATCCTGTTCAAGCACCATATAGCACTGGAAATTAACGACAGGGTGGCGCCTGGTAACAAATAGTGTGGTGTCTCCTGTTTTATCCCTCTGAAGAACGAAACTATGGGATACAAATCATGAGACCTCAACCTATGTACCACAAAATTTAAAACAATTTACCTAAATGCCACGCGGGCCAAACTATTTGCCAAAATGCCACGCGTCCTAATTCGCTCGTCAGACCAACGAACTATGTTGGCTGAGGTGGCGCTCCTCTGATCAATGAGCCAGTGCCCCATCAGAAGCGGGCAGGACACTGGCAGATGGTGGCAAATTCGCTAATAAGGCTAGCGAACTACGTGGGCTAGTTCGCTAGGCACAGTAGCGAACTATGGTAAATGTCTGACACCTGGCAGGCGGCCTAGTTCGCTAGTCAGTATAGCGAATTAGGTGTTTGCTACTCAGCGAATTCCAACCACACCCCCACCTATATAATGACACCACCCCCGCCCCCCCAATTTGTATGTTGTCTGAGAGTATTTTGCATTCATATACTCTTCAATTTTTGTGAATCTCTGTAAAATGAGTGGTAGAGGGAATGGTTTAATCATCATTGTATATTATAATGGGAGGATATATGTTGGACCGAATGGTCAAATGTTCGAAGGAGAAAGCAAAATGTTTCGTATTCCTCCACGATGCAGCTATGATAATTTGATGAAAATCATATACAAGAAGTTGCGCTTACAACGGGGTCAATCTGTATCTCGACTGAGTGCTAGATGTGCATCTGGCAACCCAGTGCAGTGGGTTGGTGTGGATGTTGTAGATGATGACGATGTAACCTTAGTTACAGACGCATGCACATCCGATGGAGAAAACCCCAGATTTATAGAATTGTATGCGGAAGTATATTGTGGTGGACAGTCAAGTAGTCAACAATTTGTTGCAAACATTGGCTCCATTGACCTTAACTTAGAGCCGATGGTGAATTCAGAAGATAGAGATATATCCCCATCATCACAACCATCGCCACCAACCCAACCATCCCAGCAAATCGATTTTGAAGATACATAAATGGCACCGGCCCACGACCCAACTTGGCCCATGGATAGTTCTGAGGAAGAGGTTGATGAAGGTGTTGTTCCAGATAGTGACTCATCGGATACAGACGTAGACGGTGATTTTGATCGTGGTTTTGCAATGCCTTCTCCAGGGATTGTTGGAATGCAAAATCAGCCTTCGATTGCAGGTATGGACGCATAATTGTGTGTTAGTTAGTAGTGTTACTGTTAATATATTGTTTGTTAAGCATAACAATGTGGTCAATGTCTGATTATATAGGAGAGGGCAATGTACCTTTTTGGTCTAACGTAAGCCATTACACGAATATTAATTGGGTATACCCAGATGAGGAGGCAAATGACATGGAAGGAGTGCAAGTACCTAACTGGGAGATGAGTCAAGCGCTATACAAGGGGCAGGTGTTTGGGAGCAAGTTCGACGTGGAAATGGCAATAAAGCAATACTGTATGGCCTCCAATTGGACAACCGTAGTTGCAAAAAGTGATACGAAAAGGATTATAATGGTTTGTGAATATCATAATGACGGTTGTCCATGGAGGATGAGGGCATACCAAAAGAAGGCTTCCAGTGAATGGGTTGTAGGCATATGGAACAATGAACACACATGCGTTAGTGTTAATCTCTCTCAGGATCACAAACAACTCGACTCAAATTCCATATGTTCGTTGGTCCTAGGTACTTTAAATTGTTATACAATAATATGTATATTTAGCGTTGCAAAATTTACTGACTTGTTATTCTCTAACGAATTGCAGAAATGATTAGGGAGGACCCTAATGTTAAAATCGGCTTAATTCAGGAAAGGATTTCAACAACGCTATGATTTCATATATCATACAGGAAGGCATGGAAGGCAAAGCAAAAGGCGATTGTTAAGGTGTTTGGGGATTGGGATGAATCGTATGCGTTCCTGCCAAGGTGGTTGGGTTATATATTAAATTTTGCTCAAGGGTCTGCTTATAAGTTGGAAACGACGGAACATTATGTTGAAGGACAACTGGACGGAAGTCGTAGGGTATTCAAGAGGGTGTTTTGGACATTTAAGCAGTGTTGCGATGCTTTTAATTACTGCAAGCCCGTTATCAGCATCGATGGTACCCATTTGTATGGGAAATATCGGGGAACATTGCTTATTGCAACATCAATTGACGACAACAATTACGTCCTTCCACTAGCATTTGCGGTTGTCTCTGGGGAGGATATTGACAACTAGTCGTGGTTTTTGGCACTTATCCGTATTCATGTAACACAAAAAGATGGAATATGTCTTATTTCAGATCGCCATGCACCGAGGGTAAACAATGTCGAGTTGGGATGGCATCCACCGAGGGCATATCATGTGTTTTGCATTCGCCATTTGGCGAGCAATTTCAATCACAAGTTCAAGAATGTCATGTTGAAGAAACAATTGAAAATGTTAGGTAAGCCATCGTCTTCTCCTTTATGGTTACATGTACATTATCCATAATTCAGTATGTCTTTATATTTATGTTTTCTTTGTATATGTAGGTTATACAACCTCGCGTTTAGATTTTGATGTCGGATTGGAAAAATTTAGAGAAGCAAGCCCTCAGATAGCAGTATGGATTGATCGAATCCCGAAGGAGAAGTGGACCGTAGCTTATGATGTTGATGGACGAAGATTTGGTCACATGACAACCAATATCTCAGAGGTTTTTAACAAGGTACTGAAAGGCGCAAGAAATCTTCCTATTACTTCACTTGTGTGGTTCACATACGGTCGACTAGTGACATACTTTTTGCAACATGGGGGTGAGGCCCGTGAGGAGATGGCGAGAGGTAATCATTTCGCCAAATTAGCGTGGCAAAAATATTTGAGGACGATTCATAAATTCACAACACACAGTGTTATTGCTTACGACACACAGAACAATAGATTTGAGGTGCAAGAGTCGTACAACATTCGTACTCGTCGTGGCGGAAAGAAATGGTCGTTGTCGTTATCAGAAAGAGTATGTCAGTGTGGTGAGTTTACTGCATTCAGATTTCCTTGTAGTCATGTGATTGCAGCTTGCAGGTCCACCCACATCGACCCTACTTAATACATAGACCCCATGTACAGTGTTGCTTATCAGTGTCAATTGTATTCGTCTCAGATCTGGTGTGGGCTGTGCAGGCCTGTACAACTCTATCGGCGAAGTAGGTGCCGATGCATACATCGGATACGGTGGAAATGGGAACCCTGGCTATGGCATCGACGGCACAGTATACCATGAGGGGTACTGTGATGGTGGAAATGAATCCTGTGCACCGCTAGAAGATCCAGCCTGATAGTTCGGAGGCCAATAATACTACTGCGATGCCCCAACAGGATAGCCAGGTGCGTAGAATACGCCAGGAGGACGGGGAGGAATGCCTGCCAATATGATAGGCTTGTCTGCTACTGCCAAGGCCGACTGGTGAAGGGGCTACCCCTCATGGGGCGCTCGCCGGTTAGTGCGAATAACCGGAGGAGGGGCCTCAGTTTGTCGTCGGACAGGTGGTGGGGTAAAATCTCCCAGATCTGTGACTCTCTCCAAGTCGTCACATGCAACCAACATGCGAACCGCCTCATCGTACATCTGCCTCATGTCAAAGGCCCCCTGCGCTTGCGACTCAGGTGATGCCATATGAACAATAGTCTCTGCACAATCAATCTGCATATCAAACATAATTAGTTATTAACAATATTATGTTAATATTAATATATACAAATTTCATCACCGCATGCGTACCACATGTGCATAGAAGGCGGCTCTACATGTCATCCAGTGTCGTGTCACAGTGAAGTACCATTGCATGTATTCACTATTGACAGATAAATAACCATCTCTCAGCAGCTCACTGCAGTTAATTGGATCAGAGGGTATATGCTGGTCATACCCGAACTGCCGTAAAACTCTGTCCGGCTGCTGGTACACGACATTCTCGTAGCAAATTAGAGGACAGACCACCAACCATCGCTAGCCATCTCAACATCTGGTGGATGAACCACATCCACAATATCGTATGGCCTCCAACGAATGTCCCTCATTCGCATGACATCCATGTAATGAGGATATCTGCGAATATGGGTAAATCTGGTTTGGCGCGTCTGATAAACATTAAACCTGCAACAACACAAAATTAGCAACAACAACATATACTAAAAATTGTAAGATAAACGCACAACTTGAATACCTGTTTCCATAAATCTCCTGCAGCATGACATCCTGATCGTCCACACGCGAAAGGGCTGGAGAGATAGTCGGGAATCTCGTCCAAGCCCATAACTGCAACAGCAGTGCACATCCGCCTATGTCACGGCGTGATGCATGTGTGGCCCTGCACAACTCCCTATAAAGACATGCAAGCACGACAGATCCCCAGCTAAACGAACCTGTGCGCTCGAAGTCGTCCAAAAATAGCAGATATTGAGCTGGTACAAAGCTCGAGGCGGTGTCCACAAACAACATCCCACCTAAAATGCGCAATATCAATGCGCAGGTGTACCTAATCCGTCTAACCTCAATGTCGGCATGGACGGCATATACATCGAAATGCCCCAGTAGAAAGTGGAGCCCCAACAAACCTCCATGCAAGTCCCTACCCGCGTCAGGCTGAACCCCTAAAAGGTCACCAACTAATTCACGGAAGTTATGGCGTCCATGCCGGCCGGATACAACCTGACCATCAGTCGGAAACCCTAGTAGATGATGCACATCCTCAAGGGTGATGGTCACCTCACCCATGCTCATATGGAATGTCCGTGTCTCGGGGCGCCATCACTCAACAAGCGCCGAAACGAGGTGATGGTCTATCTGAAATAATAGACCAAACAACAATTACATACACATTATAATAGAACCATAAAAACATAATACACGCAACGTTTCATACTTTATGCTTACCTCATGATTGCGCAGACGCGCAACGTGGTAAAAACCCGCCTGTATAAGCCACGGGTGGATATCCTTAGGAATAGCAGAGTGATCGTGTGTGGCGGCATGCCTGACATTAATCACACGATCCCGTGTGGTCGGATCACTTTGCGCATTCCACACATTAATGGATATATGTCTATCTTGTAACGTTAACAATGTCCGTACAGATGGACCAGGATCAATGACGCTCACCGCATCGTCACCCGCTGGCGGTGCCGGGACATTCTCATCGTGATCCATATTTCACTATGTCTAACCCTATATTCATTTAAAAAATCATTTAATATGCTAATAAATAACAAATAATAATATGGTAATAAATATATTTTTTTTCATCAACTGATACAAAATAATTATTTGTAATAATATTTCATGTTTAATTTTTTTATTTACAAAAATATCAAAATATTATTAAATTAAGTTAAATAAATATGTTCAATTCTTGAATACGTATATATTCATATTTTCATATTAATCTGAAACAATATATCAATATTAAAGACTGTATAACTAAACAAATCATATGCTAATATATATTTCTTTATTTACATAAATTGTTACAAAATAATAAATTGTAAAAATACTTTTATATTTAATTTTTTAATTAAATATATTTATTTAATTAATTATTTTACTTACATAAACATGTTTAACTATAATTTTAATTTTTTTTTTACATATTTCAGATGATCAAATATAAAAAATAATATATATACAATTACAAATTCAAAATACTACTCCAAATTGAATGTCACTAAATCTAATTAACTAAATCTAAATATATATTCAAAATTATATTTTTAAAACAATAAATCCTCAAATAATGAAATAAATAATGTTTATTAACGGTTAATTAAAAATGTCAATCACTTATAACATCCAAACAATGACAAACTCAAATAATCATCTACCCTATAAATTATCAATGTTAATTTCAAACTATTGGTCTTCTAACCTAGAGTTTCAACAACATGTCATCTAACCTAATGTTTCAAATTTAGAACCTATATATTATATAACAACTAAAATATCAATTAAATATACAGAAATAAAACAAAATAAGCACAACTTACTTGTTATTTTGTACAATGACAGAGGAAAAATCTCACAGCAAAAGCAAAAAGGGGTTGCTTTCAAAAATTTGAAAATTTTGAAAGGGAGGGAGAGAATGGAAGGGGGGACCAGGGAATGAGGGATGGGGGGTGGGGGTGGGGTATATATGCTGGGTCTCGTGGCGTAGTTCGCTGGCATGGGTAGCGAACTACATCCCTAGTTGACACGTGGCTGTAACGGCTTTTTTTTTTAATTCCTGTCGACGTAGTTCGCTAGGGGGGGCAGCGAACTTGGTATGCGCCACGTAGACTGCTCGTTGGGTAACCACATAGTTAGCTGGAAGGTGTAGCAAAGTACGTATCCACCAGCATCGCACCACATCAGCCAACATAGTTCGTTGCTCTGACTAGCGAATTAGCCCGCGTGGCATTCTGACAAATAGTTTGGCCCGCTTGACATTTAGGTAAATTTGTTTAAATTTTGTGACACGTAGGTCGAGGTCTCTACAAATCACATGGTGACGCCTCCTGAAGGTACTGAGCAAGGTGATGTTACCTTGTCTGACAGGGTATCTAAGAAGGTGGAAGCCTTCAGAGAATGATGTCTCCCACAAAATGATAAAAAATGACCTAAAGAGTCTTTATGATTGGTGCCACCTCAATACTACGTGGGCAAAATAATCCATAAGTTAATTGTTTTGAGACCAACCCAGAAAGATATTTTGCTTACAAATTTCATCTATTTTGGTGAAAAAACCGTGCCTAGTGCATGCCCACCAATACTAAGCTATGTTCATTGGATTTGCCTTGTTTAGTTATATTAACACATTAATTAATGTGATGGATTAGGTTTCTTATAAATGCGTGAACATATATTTAACAACCGACATCCTATGAGAATTAGCGCAGCTGCTGGTCTTTGACATCAAAAAATGAGTTCATTTTTCATGTAATGTTAACGTAAATATTTTTTTACTATCAATTAACTAAAAACATCTTAGATAAGATTTTAAAGCAGTTATAATCAAAATCAATAATTTTATCATATATGATTAGATGGTAGTATAATTTTTTTATACTATCAATGTATTTAAATTAAAATCATATTTTATTACAATTTCATCTATTATTTTTTAAAATTAATGATTATACCTCCACTATTATCTTTTTAAGTACAAATTCTCGCCTCAAAAAAGTCAAATCTTAGTTTGATAGTAACCGTGGTGTGTATCTTGTACCTAATTTGTAGTTTTGCAACCATGATCTCTTATTGTCATATTTATTTGCTGATTTCTACATTTTTCTGTCGATCTTTTACTTATTTGGTATCGCTGTCTGTTTTGGGATTCACTTTCGGGTGATGGACGATCGAGGTTCAACCAGCAAAGATCGATATATTATGCATCAAGATATTTTGGTCCTAGCAGCAATTAATGATTTGACACAAGGAAAGTGATCTTTATTTATTTATTTATATTTTACGTTATTATTTCATACTTTTTTCGTCTTGTGCTCGAAATAGATGTGGTGATAAATCTATAATGAATGGCTAACGCACCATCACGAGTTAACTATATAAATAAATGAAATATAAAATTGGTTAGATTATTAAAATAGATGTGAAAAAGAGAAAAAAGATCATAAATTTGATTTTTTGTACTAATAAAAAACAATAAATTAATAATTAACTTTTATTGATAAAAAATATAAATAAATTTGGTAAAACATCTAATTTAAAACCTTATAATATTTTATTTATGTAAGTTCTAGTTTCTTATTTATATATTATTTAACTTGCTTATTTTTATTCAATATAAAAAATTACATTTACATTTTAATTGTTTTTTCCTCAAGTATGAGTACGTATAGTATACTCCTCTGAGCGAATTAAAGTCTTCCGTCCACGAGCATTTAATGGTGATTTGAGTATTTAGCTATTAACACAAATTCTACAAACTTGTAAGTTGTATCCCTGTTAGCTCACATCAAAGGAGAAAAAACCGCTTTATCTCCATAATGGAAGACTTTCAATGCAAAATATATTATTTATGGATTACCGGTTCACACCATCGACTCTAACTCCTTATTGGATTAGAATTGGATTGACATTCCTGACACATTACTTAAGGACTAAGGTCCTTTGTGGACAGTTATTTACTACTTTGAAACGAGTGCGGAATAACTTTATTCCTAATGTAGATCTTAGTCAATATTTGTATCTTTAGGTTCTTTGGAGTATTTGAACTTAGAAGGGAAATAACATGCATTCGAGTATTTGACTAAGCTAAACACCTAACAGGTCTATATATTTTTTCTCAGGATAAATATTTATTATTTTTATAAGTTTTAAATTTAATTTTAGTCCTTATATTTTAAAAATTTTACTTCTGAGTTTTAATAGTTTTAAAATCATCACTAAAAATTAATCCTTATCCATCATGTTAATATCTTAGTCCCTGTACCAAGAATTACTTTTTAATACTTTTAAAATTTTAAGAACTCAAAATTAAACTTATACTAGCTAGTAAAACAAAAAGATCATTCTTTATATTATAAACTAGAACAGTCTCATCAATACTCTGCACGATCAGGAAATAAAACAAAAGAAAGAGCAAAAAAAGTATAAAAAAAAGTAGGTGCAGTGAAAACAAAAATAGCTTTGAAATGCATGAGAAAGTCACATGTGTATATATATGCAAGTAGTGACTAGATAATTTTATAATACTATTAATTAAAATATATAATTCGAAAAGGGAGATATTCACTCTCTCAACTCACAGTTATTGGACATTTTTAATCATTTTTCCTTATTTGAATGTGTATCACTATCTGTGCAGTAACTAGCCAGAAAACTTCTTTCAACTACTATTTCGAATTGTCCTTTTTTGTTTTGAATACTTCATTTTTTAATGCCACATTCTTTTTACTCTACCACATTTTATCTTTATATCTAAGTTATATTTAATATATATTTTTAAAATTACAATAGTTAAAAAAATCTTAACTGTATCATATTTTAAACTGTTGTTCGTAAATCTAAAATATAATTTATATATTTAAAGATATTTATTTATTATAAATTTTAATTATAATATAATTTACATATTTAATTTTTTTTATAATAAAAAATGTAATTACATAAAAGAATTTATCTTGTGTAATGTAAAAGATAAAATACCAGTTAAAATAAAATTAAGAAAAATTATTGGGATTGAAATTATATTTGAATTTTGAACTAAGAAAACAATAGCTATCATTTGTACTATTTATAAAAATATTCTTTCAACAAATGTGGATTTCATTTCAGAGTGCAACGACACGTAGGTTGCAAAGTATTACATCATTACATCACAAGTTGCAAGTTTGTTTCGTCATCTACATAAGTCTTAAGACAAAATTGTTTTGCAACTTAGTACTCACCACATGAAGTGGCGTGAAAAGTTGCGCCGTTTAGATAATTTTGAATAACGATTATTCTGAGTTGTTTCGTTAAAGAGAAGCGAGCTGAGTATATATTTCACGTAGATTCCTTGCATGATTTTGCATCATTCTAATTGGTGTATCGTCGTGTCGTGTGAAAGCATGAAGCCTAGGTTAGGTTGCGGTCTGAATTAAATGGCTCAACCATGCATGGTGATAGTAGAGATACTCCAACACAACACTTTAATAATGATGATACCCAGCTTACTTTTACGAGAAATATTGCATTGGTTCTATTCGAGTAAGGATTTTTTATTTTCCATTTGTGGTGAATTATTCGGATAAGGAATATTTGTAACATGATTAGATACATTTTCTTCCGTGGAATTTTTTTTCTATATATAAGATTCTAATAAATTTATAGTATTTCATTAAGTTATGTAAATAATATGAAAAGAGATTAATTAAATAGAATTTCTACCTATGTAAATAAATAAGGGGGAAATTAGCAATAGAATATAAGAAAATTTAATTGGCCAATGAATATATGATCCATAAATCTTCTTTAATTTTTATTTTTGTACAAGAAGGCAAAACAATGGAAGTTTAATTTATGGCTGAACGCTTTAAGCACCGTACAATTGAATGCCATCAATAGCTGCAGACTCCGACGGTAAATTCTCTCTCTCTTTCTCCTCCTTAATTCTCTTCTCTTTGAACTTCTTCATGTTTTGTTACCGTAGATGAATTTCTACCCTAACTTACTTAAGGAATTCAACAAAACATGAGTTTTATTTAATAACAAAATATTATCAAATAACTGAAATATAAGTTTTTTTACTTACACAGTTTACAAGCAACTAGTAGTGTCCCCATTCAACTTAAAGTTATAAGGAATTCTGTTTGAGAGTTTCATTTAAAATAATGTAATAAATGAAAATTGTCATGTCATATGCGTGAGTGAAAATTGAAATATTAAACTAAAAAAAAGAGAGGATAATCTAGGGTATGTTTATATTGTCGGTAATGAATATTCCATAAAGCAAAAAAAAGAATTGGTAACTTATGGCCCTGTCCACACAACAGAGATAGAAAAGACAAAAGAGACGGCAAATTCTTATAAATGGATGGTTATGTCTGTACAAACATATTAACATGAGATTCTCAACAACAAAAGAAAATGCTTTGCCACCCTGAAATGACTTTTGTGGTGTGCCTACTTTTAACGTAAAACATGTTAATTGGATAGCACACATGACCATTCACATGCACATACCAGCATATATAGAGCACCACATTATTAAGAAAATTATGAGTACACCATAAAGCACCCACACCCCACTTAGGAGTATGCACATCTTATGATGTATCTCATTCATCACGTCCCCAATTTTCACCGACATTTTTCCAGGTATTTATGTGGTCTGTGATCAACCCTTGACGGCCCTGAGTTAGGTATAAAACACATTTGACCCAAATAAAGGGAAAACATTGACAAAACGGTAGGAAAAACTTCATTTCAAATAGGAAAAAAACTAAAAATTTCACACGATACCTAGCTAGCTAGTTAATATATATTATGTGTCTTAGTTAGAAAATTTGACCTTGATTGAATTTGGAATTACTCTAACTTAATTTTTTTTTCGTGGAATGAAATTTGAGATTTGTCTTGATGATGGTATAATTTGTTGATACTTCCTGAATAAGGGATGAGTATTTCCAAAAAAAAAAAGCTGGTAATAAAAAAAATCTTACATTAACCTCCAGAAGTGATTTTTAAGGATAGCCGTCGCTCAAGAGTCAAAGTATAAGCAATATCTTAAAAATGACGAGTCTAACAATTTATCAGACTTGATTTCAACTTGAGGTTAGAACATTAATACTATAAGAAAGGTTTAAACCACACATATGGGCTAACCGTACGTCTAGCCAATTAGCCTTGATTGAGAGGTTACTATTCTAACTCAAAAAAGAGTTTCACATCATGTTAAAAAATTGAGACTAAAGAGTAATTTATAGACATCATTCTTCCCTAACCCATTAAAATATCTTTTAAGAGCAAAATCATAAGAGTATAAGACTCGCATATGAAAGTTAAAACGGATAATAGTTCCAATACAATGAGCTTAATAGTATGATAATTTGACAAACTTAAATTGTGGTATTCACAATTACATTCTAAGAACCCTACAAACAGGTGACCCCTGCTATTTGGATTGAACTCCGACTCTATCTTTTATATCACTTCTAAACTAGAAGTACAAGATCGGTTATGTACTTATATTGACCAGAGAATAACTTATTGTCTTATAACCAATTTTTATTATTACTAAATATGCTTTGTCTTTTTTTTTTTTCTCTCTCTCTCTCTATCTCTCTTAACTTTACAGGATGAAACTTGTCTCTTTCCGTATTTCTTCTCCTACTCCTTCTTCACATGAGTGTAATTTTTTTTCTTGTAACCAATTTCTGTTATCACTAAATATGTTTTGTATTTTTTCTTAATTATTTTACCAGATGAAGGTTGTCTCTTTGCGTATTCCTTCTCATTCGGGCTTTATATATGGTGACATTATTTCTTGGAAATAGAATGGTGCCCTAATAAAAAGACGACAGAACACATGGACCTAAATATTTGTAGGGAAACTACATGAACCAAAAAGGGACCCCCTAACTTTAGTTTCGAAGTTACTGGAAAATTGGACAAAATAAACTCTGTCGTGGCAATGAGGAAACCTTAGCCATAATTGCATGAGATGAATTTCCGAGCTTTTATTGGTTCAATGATAGTAGAAGGATAAGATTCTCCAATAAAACAAACAAATGGAGCAAATAAAAGCTAGCAAGGGAGCATATAAAACTTTTAGTCCCAAATGTACTGTTTGATGGTCGATATAAAGCACAAATAATCGTGTCATACATTGTTTTATACATATAAATATTTGGCAGAATGTATTACAAAATTTATTACAATATATACCTTTTTGTACTAGTGTGTATAAATATATATTTCACTTAGAAACGGTAAGCCACTACTACACTTACAAAACTCAACTAAGCTAATCCAATTTAAGGTAGAAAATCGGTTCAGAGTGAGAAAAATGTCAAATCCTAGTCTATATATGTTAGGTGGGGCAAATTTTTTCAAACATGATACAAATAACTTTTCTATTTTAAATTATTTTATATTATATTTTTTTTAATAAAAGATACATTAAAATATAAATATGCTCCGATAGTTCGATGTGATCCAAACAAATATAGACTATCCCAAAAATATTATTGAATCTGACCCAAATCAATTTGTCTTAATCTTTCTCAAACCAATTAGAGAATGATATTGGAAAAGAAAAAAGATATTAAAAAAAGCTAGTAGCATGGAGAGGAAATTTGCTTATTAATTAGTGGCAGAGAGGAGTTTGGAGAAGTTGTAGATATTATTGATGTGGGATACTCGATCGGCTTGAAAAAGATTTGTTGGTCAGAGGATAAAGGTGGTAGGGAAGGAGGCAAGAGTTGCATTTCATGCTGTTCTTGGGTTTCATATTATTTAAATCCGGGGAGAAATAAAATAATTCCATATACCAAATTAGCGGTAGTTGGTGATATAAATTTTATGGGGTCTTGGTGTTTGAAACAAGGAAGAGGTAACTGTCGTTAATACGATCTTTAAAAAGAGTTTGATATTATTTGCATACGAAGTTCATACATAAAAATTACGTCATATATTCTTTTAAATCTTTTCTTTCAACATGAAAAAGCAATAAGGCACAAACAAAAATGTTGCAAATTACCCATAGGATTAAAAAAGCAATACATGGTTTTATTGCATTCATATTATTGAAAAAAATCTATTTAATAAGATAATATGTATTTGATTTTCTTAATATATAAAATTCTCTTGGATCACAATAGTCACACATCTTAAATAAAATTAATCTTTAATTAGTAAATTGGAAGATATTTGTGATCTCCAACCCAAAAAAGTATATTATTTAGGTTAAATGATAATTAAAAGTAGAAAATATTAACAATATTTTCTCTAATATTCTCTTTAAAATACTCTTTTGTAATTGATTAAAATTTATTAAAAATTAATAATTTTGATGGACATAAAAATTAAATTTGATTTCACACTTAAGTATTCATTTGGTATCAGGGGCGGAATCAGAAATTTAATTTCAGGTGGACCAAGAAAAATAATAATAATTTAGCATGCAAAAAATATTAAAGAAATTAGTATATTATTATATATATTGAATATTTTTTATAAATAAAAAATATATATAACTACATTAACTACCAAGTGTAATACTATAAGAGAAAAAAATTAGATAGATAGAATAATTAATTTTAAATAATTATATGTAGCTAGGTACCTCAACATTATCAACATTTCATTAATAATTATAATTTCTCTTCATCTCTCTTAGAAATATTAGATCATGTTAATTATTATACTTATATATTTATCTCTTTTTATCTCCCTAAATATCATCTAACATACTAATTTTATTATAAATTTTAGAAAAATCATAAAATTACACCAGCATTGCCCCCCTTTTTCCTTTGCTCATGTTTGGTATGAATGACAGAATGAGAGAAAGGAGAGAAAAGGGAAAGGAGAAATAGACAATGGTATGTTATGAATGAAGAGAAATAAACTTTTTTTTTTTATAAAAAGAAATTTGGATACCATTATATAAAATTTCTTCTCTAACATGGCTGGATTTGGAAACAAATAAATATATATATTTTTTAATTTAGTCCTCTAACACCTAGGCTATGTTTGGGAGAGGGAGGGAAGGAAAAAATTTGGGTATAATATCTCATTGTTTGAGAGTTTTAATTTTTGAGGAAAATAATTTAAGGATTTTTAAAACTCCTCTGAATTTCTCCAAAGCCTAAAAATTGTTGTTCCCCCTATTTGGGGGATTTTAGAAGAAAAAGTAATAAAATTACTATCATACCCCAACCAGTGTTAATAAATTATTATCCTACTCCAGTCATTATTATTTAATTGAATTTAACTTTTTTGAAATAAGGGTAAAATTGTAAAAGTATTTTATTAACTTCTCATTTTTCTCTCTTAATATATTTTTAACTCCCAAATAAAAAGGAAGTAACTTCCCTCATTTTCCCCCATTCCTTCCCCTTGAATCTCTTTCCTTCCATTCCCCTCCTAACTCCCAAACAAAGCCCTAATGTACTCCAAGGATAGAATAATATTTCATAATTTTTTTTACTTTTATTTTTTCTTATCAACTCACATTAATTTAAATATTTCTCATCTATTTCACATCAATCAATTAAATTTAATTTGGTTTTCTCTCTTCACAACCCATCACACCCCGAGCAAATTAACAAACAAAAATTACTAAATGATGAGTAAGGGTAAGGCCCACCAGACTTGTTGATTTTCAGTAAATTTCCGTAAAAAATGTGTTTGAAAAAATTTATCAGACAAAATATAACTAGCATTTTTCAAAAAGTATAGTGACCCTTTGTGAAAATGGAACAATAAACAATTATTTTCTGGTGCATACATGTGCCTATAGTTGCCTAAGTGAGAAGAAAGGGAGTTTAATGGCAAAAAGGAAGGAGTTTGTTCAAATAATAATGGCAGAAAAAGGTTGGCATTGGACTTTTACTTTATCCACCAAGTGTCACGGCGCTATCAACATAACACGACAAATGGGGCCTTTTCTGTCTAATGGAGACATGGACCCCCTTCTTTTTTTTAACTTTTAATTTCGAAAAAAAAAAGGTTCCCCACCAACCACTACGTGAAGGATGACCATTAATTTTGATGGATTGAGTTTGAATAATTTATTGATATAAAAAATTGTAAGATAAAGACTTATAGAAAGTGGGGAGAGAGAAATGTGAGATGATGGGTGATGAGGTGGAGATCAAGAAAATAAAATAGTATTGTAAAAAGCACCTCATATATATAAATTAGAATACTTTTTTTTAATGACAGTATTGTTAGGAACTATTATTTAATATTTTTGTATTTTTTCAAAGAAAATATTTTTCTTAACTCACATCTCTTTTAGTTATTATTTTCGTCTTTAATTATATCTTAAATTTCATCTTTTTAAATAACAATAACTAATTAGTATTGTATAATAATATAATTTTTTTATTATAAATCTAAAATATAATTTTATGTTTAAAAATATATTGATTGTTTCGCTATCATAAATAAACCTAGGTTCCACTATTAGCTTATAAATTTGGGTACCTCCTATCCTATTGGTTTTGTGCTAAACTTGACTGTATTTCAATAGAATTTAGTTTATAGAAAATACTAAATTTTAAAAAAAGATAAACAAACTTAAGTGTGTTTAACTCATTGAGTTAACCTAAATCAATTTATTTATAAATGAGTTGGTTTGAATTGTGTATTGCATTTTAAAAAAACATTGATCCAACACAACTTGTACAAATTTAATTAAATTGAGTAATGAATTTAGTCAAATTTCACCCAACTTAATCGGTTAATATCCTTATTTCCATTGAACGCCAGTGTGACAATTATCATAACTAACATCCTTTTCAGTTTTCACTATTACAACTGCTGTTGATGCCCTCATCAGCTCTACGTACAATTGCCACTTTTACGATCACACTTTCATAAGAATAATTGCAACATAGAAGAAGTCCCTTGAGAGGAAGGAAGGAAGGAAGTTAAATTTTATGTGTTGTGTTTTCCCTCAAAGAAGGAGAAACTAAGTACTTTAAAAAGTGAGTGGAAAATGAATCTATTTAAAGTTATGTATAACTTGATGGACTAAACAGTGGGATAGTAGCAATAACTCCGAAGTAGAAAATTCAAAATACAATATATGAAAGTTTGAATTTTCTTTTCTTTTAGTGGGTAGCCTACTACAATCTGGACCTTGGCAGCAATATCCTATACTTTTCAATTCCTAAAAAATGTCAAAGCCAATAAATGACTCCAACTATCGAACAAAATGATAATAAATTGGCTGTGATTTTAAAAAGTTTTAATTAAAAAATGCAAAAGAAATTAAATGCAGAAACAACTTAATGCAAAAAGAAAAAAAACACTTAATGCACTTGCGTATACTTTTGACTAAATCTTAATTTGATAAAGTAGCGGAAGCCGTACTGCATTTTTATTTTTGTTATAACGGGGAAAGGGTTAAGTGGCCTTTTTTTATTTTCCAATAATATAAATAAATTTATTATATATATATATATATATATATATATATATATATATATATAGGAAATGTTAATTAATTGGTGTGGGTTTTACATATTATGATAGGTTTAATTTTTAATTAGGCCTGTTTTATTTAATTGATAATCACTTTTGGACTCTAATATTACGTTTTTTTTCGACCCCCTTGTCGGGACAAAATAAAGTGGCTAATTAAGTGCAATTTATTTTCAAAGTATTCTTTCAATGTTTAAAATTGTATTTATATTTTATTATATAATATTATAAATTTAATTCACTAACATACGTTTGTGTTTGTTGTTATTATATATGAGTTTATGCTTTTAGAACTTTACTAGATTAAGGTAGTACTAGCAATAATTTTTCCTCAATCAATGATGTATATATTATGTTATATTAAATAGATGGGGGTGTTTCTGAAACAACCCAAAACTTGATGTGGCTCGAAATTATGAAATTAAAATTAAACACTATTTATTTTATATTCAAATTGAATTGGTAATAGATTCTCTCGCTTATGTGCCTTATTATACGAAAAAAATGAATCTGTGTGTCCTTAAATATTTAATTTTTTTATGACTGATTTTTTTTATACAAAATTTGATAATTTACTAACTATTCAATAATTATAAAAATAAATAAATTAATGAAAAAGTACCTGATAAATTCATGTGAGATTTTAATACCATGTATTTTTAATTTAACATTGAGTTGAATATAAGTTATTATAAAAATTTAATTAATATCTTTGGCAAATAGTTAGTGATGAAGAGTTTGAATAATATACCTGATGTCTTGTAAAAAAAATGTGGCGATACTTAAACACATTAACATAATTTATTTATAAAGATGTTATATGAAATATTTCTAATTTTAATTATTGAATCATACTATTAAAATTTTATAACTTGACTCTTTTTTTTTATTGAATAATGTGACTCTTATAAAGTGATGAATGCACTTTAAAGGATAACATATACTTACATTAATAAACTATATATTGGAAATTATAATAGAATTAATTATATGTATATAACAAAATATAAAGTTGATTATAATGTCTTCTAAAACGCATCTCACTTTTAAGAGATGTTAAATCCAAAATAAAATTTTATAAAAAAAATATACATACCAAGTTTGAGAAAAAAAAGACCAATATATACCAAAATCAGATAGTTAAACCTGACCATCCATATGAGCACATGACAAATGATGGCACACAATTTGCTCAGTTGCACCCTTACAATTTACAGCTACATCTTACATGTTTTCTTTTGACCCCAAAAAAAGAAGGAAAAACATTTCTCATATGGCTATAAATATGGCCATACCAAAAAGGCAGCAATAAAAACTACACATTTTGCTATAGTTAGCTCTAGCTCTCTTTCGCTACTTCTCTGCCTTTTATCTTCCTTTCTTATGGAACCAAACCTTAACAACAACCCAAAGATGTTAGAGAAAAAATGGCTTTCTACTGCTTTGAATGTGAGAAGCCAAGGATTAGGAAGTGAAACCATAGTCTTTGCTCATGGCTATGGAACAGACCAATCCATCTGGGACAAGATCACTCCTTCCTTTGCTGAAAACTACCGGGTTGTGCTGTTTGATTGGCCATTTTCTGGAGCTGTGAAGGATCCAAGCCTCTATGACCCTTTGAAGTATACCTCCTTGGAAGCTTTTGCAGATGAGTTTATCACTCTTATGGATCATATGGACCTCAAAGCTGTCACCTTTGTTGGTCATTCCATGTCTGGCATGATTGGTTGCTTAGCCTCCATCAAAAGGCCTGAACTTTTTAAGAGACTTATTCTCCTTGGTGCTTCTCCCAGGTACTCTTGTTTTTCTCTTATCATTTCTTTGTTGTTTTTTTCCTCCACATGTATCCTTTTTCAGAATCAATTTTGTTTGAAGAACCCTCAAATATTATATGTGAACATCTCTTTTAATAAAGATTTAAATTTCATTCACCAAGGTTGTTGTGAGAGATTAATACTAACTCCTACTATCCGAGTGGTCACTTATCCTTTGCTTTGTCTTAATTGTTACCTGGTTAGTTAATTATTTGAAAATTAAGAAATAAGTTTTTTTTATTTGATTAAAAAAACTTCCCCCTCCTATGTATTCCGAGTGACGAACTTTTTCAAAGTTTTTGTGATACTTTGAAATTCTTTAGTTGATGAAACACGGTAACTCTCTTGTTGAATTAATCATGACAGTACTACTTTGAACTGTTTTATTAAATATTTAAATTATTTAAAAATCAACATTAAATAATTTTAGTGTGATATAATAAATATATTTTAAAAATATTTTTATTTTCTAATTTATTCCTCTTAATATTTATTTTACACTTTTATTATTATAGTACTATTTACACGAGAGAAATAAATTATACAACAACATTAAAAAATAGTTTTACATAATCATTTAATTACAATTTATCATATATAATAAATTTATAATAATTACTTTAGAAATCATATAAATAATTTACTATTAAATAATAAAGATAAAGTTATTTTATACTCTAATGTATAACCATTAAACACTTCTTATAATATTAATTTAACAATATTTTCTTTCTATATTTCTATCATATACCACTCATCACACCTCACATTTTTTAATCTTTTTTATTATGTAAATTTATTATACAAATTAAACTTTTCTTTCTTTTTCTTTTTATTGTCTCCTCTAACATGCATGTATTCTCCTTTCCTCACTGTCATTTTTTTTTAATATTTGTCTCACTAATCCCATCATCCCTATATTGTTTTGAGTTAGCCTTGAGTTACACGTATGCTATTTTTTTCCTTGTCTCTTTCTCTTCACTCTTCAGCGAATCCTTATTCCTACAGAACTGTGTTTAGGGGGTTTGGTCCCAAAATTATTTCTAGGACTCTCCACTGTCTGTAGGAATCTGTAGTATAAGGGAAAACGAACAATAACTAATCAATACTAGTCACACACCTAATCATTTGAGCAACTTGCAATTTTTGACTGTATGAAAGATAAGGATAGAACATAACCCAAATAAGCAATAATTTTTTTTTACTATTTAAATGAACTAATCAGGTACAGTTTTTATTTTTTTTTAAAAAGATGACCAACCAAAACATGTGGTCTATACGGGATTGAGGGAGGGAATCCAATTATTTTTTGTACTCTTGTGCTATCACCTTTTTAAGCGTGGTGGTGGGTTTGATGATGCACTAGTGCTTTCATCCATAAAAAAATGTTAATAGAATAAGCAGAAAAACTCTGAACTAACTCAAAAAAGACAAAACTTCACTTTCCCTTCCCACTTTGCTGACTTCAATTATCTCGAACTTTTGATAAAAATACGATTTGGAAGATTACTCCGTAGCTTATTTTGAAATTTGCACCACCAATTAGCCGGCCAAGTCAATTCCAGTTAGAGATCAAAAGATATTCTCAGTATATTTATACTTATTTTATTTTGATTCCTTTAAAGTAAAGAGATATATAAAATTTAAAAAGTAAAAATATATTTATTGTCAATTTAAACGGTTGAAATAGTTAATATATTGACATTAAAGTTAAATCATTTAGGTATTATTCAAGTTCCATTTTTATAAAAATAATTTTTTTTTCTTTTCTTCATGAACTAAAGGATCAAGGAAAAAAATATTAATTTTAATCACAAATTTAAACTAAAAGACGAACTACACTGAAAATTTAAATTTGATTCTATGCCAGATGGGTCCTAATTAATTGCAACCCAACAATGACAAAAATATCTTTAATAAAAAAAATATATAAAAGTAAGGGTAATTAAGTCTTTTACTTATAAGTCACTCTTTCCATCTTTTTTCCTATCCAAAGATTATAATTACCCATCTGTCCCACAAATGTTCCTTTCCATCCATCCATTATCATTCCTTCCATATTTCATCTTTCCAAACATACTATAAAAATTTAAATTTGAAGTTCTAAAAATTCCTTAAGAAGTTTTGATTAATTTGAATTGTAAGACTTGTGTTATTGTTATTATGATTTCAGTTATTGGTACCTAAAACAATATGCATAGATTTTCACCTAAGTTTTTATTTACATTAATTAAACCTCTCTCACCTTTAACTTACTTTTAATTTCTGATGATACCATATTTTTTTAATATTACAATCGACTCTTTTTTTATTAGAGTTTGACTTAATTTTACATTATCATCCAATTATAAATTATTATCAATATGATTTTTAAGATAATTATAGTAAAAGATAAAAAAATACCATACATGATGATAAATTATAATTGAACATGTTCTTTTGTTTCTATATTGATATTTGCATAAATGGCATTGGTCCATATATAAGAACCAAGTTCTTAACATTAAAAATATTTTGCTTGCCAAGACTAATAGAAAGATATTAATATAAGGGTTCATTATAAGATTCATTTTAAGTTCTTAAGAATTGTATTATTGGAGTAAAAATTTGTCCAAATTCTTGTCCAATATATATAGGGCTTACTAAAACTAAGTTAAGAACTTATGGATGGGTTCCCTATTGAAAACTCTCTTAAACCCTTTGATCAACTTTGACCTTTTAAATGTTCTTCACTTTATCTTTACGTCTTGAAGGTTAGTCTCATACCTTTCGACTATGAAAATATTTTGCTTCCAACAAAAAATAAAATGGTAAAAATAAAAATAAAATCATAGTTTTTTCTTTAACCAACTCAAACTCAAGACATATCTTAGTATTATTCCATGTTTAATTCTCAATTTTTAAAAAAAGGATTAATCCCTCTAAGTTCTTGCCATAACATACAGGTATATTAACACAGATGACTATGAGGGGGGCTTTACTAGCTCAGATATTGAGCAGTTATTGCAGAACATAGAATCCAATTATGAGAAGTGGGTTTCTGCCTTCTCCTTACTAGTAGTGGATCCAAATGATGAGCCATCTGTTAACAAATTCAGAGAGTGCTTGAAAAGAATGAGAGCTGAAGTACCAGCCTCCTTAGCCAAGACTGTGTTCTATAGTGACTACAGAGATATACTCGAGAAAGTTGAAACTCCATGCACCATCATTCAGACCTCTGGTGACATTGTTGTTCCACACAATGCAGCGGTTTACATGAAGAACAAAATTAAAGGGAAAGTTACATTGGAGGTTGTAGACACCAAAGGGCACTTTCCTCAGCTAACTGCATGGCTTCAGCTAGTTGATGTGATTAAGGGTGTACTTGGCTAGTAATTCTCAATTTTCTTTTGTTACCATAGTAGTACACCTGTTTCTCATTTCATTTATAGGTTGATGTAGTGGTGTGAGGATTATTTGGTTTCTTGATGTGGAAATAGTGTGGTATGTGTTAATTCATTGTTTGCACTTGTGAAATAGTGGTGTTAAATTAGCTTTGTGGGAGTCTACTTTTTTTTTTTATCTCTTCTCTTAGGTTTGTTGGTTAGTAAAGTGGGGCGGTAAATCCTTATTTTTTCAACTTTAAGTTGACATGAATCTTATCCATTAATTGGTGGAACTCATCTTCAACACATGACTTGGACCACACCATCTTTCTTTGTCTTATTTGAAGGGGTTGCAACTAGATAAAACAAACAGCCGCAATTTTGACTTGATGAAATCTATAATGTCAGATTTTGCATGGAATAATTCTTAGAACATATTTAATGTTGTCTCACCAATTCTTAAGAAAAAAAAAGAGTACAAAATAAGTATCCAAATTGCAGACTGCATTACGAGAAAAGTACAATCCCAAGAGTTAATATAATATTGAATAAATCATCATGGAATTTCAACAATATAAAGGATAACAATAACCAAGAAACTTGGGCAGTATATCAATGCATAGCAGCATAGTAAATGGTCATGATGCTTTGAGTCAGGAGCAATCTCCTATTCTTAAGTTTCGAAGGAGATCCAAATATCCAAGATATGCAGGAGTGATGTATCTGCAATATAAGAACAAATAATCATTCAGTTTTCTCTGGAACCATCCCAAGAATAATCACTCAAGACAACAATTGCAAAAAAAAATTCACATTTGTTACTTTGTATGCAGTATAATTGCAATATATGATTTCCAAACATATAGTAATCACAAAGCCTGGAAATTCCAAATTCATTGTGTATACTCTGCCAAAGGCCCATAAATTATGGGAATGACAATTAACCAAACTTGAGTTTCAATAAAGCGCAGTAGCACACAAACAAAAGTCTTACATACAAATACCATATGGTTCCCATAATAGAACAATATGACCACACTGCTATTTTAAATACATATGTTTACGATTTTAATGTACAAAGGCAAGTTAATCTTTTCCTTCCATTTAATTATTTACATTAACATACAGGAAAAAAAAAGTATGGAAAGGAGTAGGCAAAGAGAGAAATACCCATGTCGAAACAGGAAGTCAATGATTACGATAGAGCAATTCGGCTTGAAAAACTCTGTCTTGCGTATGACTTCTGCAACTTGCGTAACAGGGACCAACTTGAAGCTATCAACTTCTCCATCTGATATTTTATTAAACCAGTTATCACAAAGTGTGAGCAGGGTGCCACTAGAAGATAAACAACAGTGAAACTGAAGAACTTGTAAGGCTTACCTTCGTTTTTAGGTAAGAAACTTTTTGGAAGTTTTAGATCATAACAGAATTCAACATCTCTCTTGTATCTATACCCATCAATGTCCATATATGAAATAGCACCAACAGGTATGGCTCTGACAGCAGCAATCACAGAATTAGACAGAGAGAGAGTACTACTTATTTGGTTGTTGTCATTTTGGCTTATGGTTGGAAAGAGTGAACTGGAGCACACAACTAATAAACATGTTGAGCATAGGTAGAAAAAAAAAACCATTTAACTCGCCATCGCAAAGGAAACGAAAATTCATGCACTAGAGGAGGAAGGTTTGGTACCAGGTTATTAACTTACTTGACAGAGATAGATCTAGGTATTCCCGCTTCCTCCTCACATTCCTTTATGAGATTCTCCTGACAGTCAATTCCGTGTGGCTGTGACAGTAGCAATTAACTAAGAAACTCAATGATAATGTATTGAACAAAAAGAAACATTTAATAGTAAATTGATCTTATTAGCCAACATTGATTTGCTTGTTTAGTGTTTGCACATTATTAACACTTTTCAGTTCCTAACCAGAGGAAAAATGATTCACACACAAGGTAATAGTGGTCTCAAGGAGAAATGTTTAAACATTTCAAGGTCAGAACAGATATAGATGAAACTACAAACCAGTCCTCCTGCAACCAGATGATCAAGCATTCCAGGATATGTCTGTTTCGTGTCACTTCTCTTCCCTACCCACATGTGTTTCTGCCCATCCACCTCAACATAGCCATTCATATGGACTCCATAAGCCTAATCTTTGAAGAGAAAAAAACGGGTTAAAGATGTTATAACCAATAAGAGCTTTAGAATATCAAAATGCAGGTTAAAGAAGAAAGGTTATAGAAAAACATGAGCTTTAGGATTTGAACTGGACTATAAACTAGAAAGCCTGTTGAAAAACAAATACTGAGTGGTTGTGACAAATTTGCTCGAAGACAAATCATCA
The DNA here is from genome assembly GCA_013407115.1 of Glycine latifolia. Taxonomy (NCBI): domain Eukaryota; kingdom Viridiplantae; phylum Streptophyta; class Magnoliopsida; order Fabales; family Fabaceae; genus Glycine; species Glycine latifolia. The sequence goes on along the minus strand of CM023949.1, from coordinate 27,485,876 downwards.
ATTAATTTCAAAATGAAGCCAACACTAAGATTGCAAATTGGTAACATTCAATTCCAAAAAATTAAAGCAAGTTCAATTTGACAATGAATAATACTTGACCAATTTGTTTGAAAGTTTTTACCATGAAAATTTAATTGGCATAAAATAGTTTATAAACAACATGAAGTGTGGAGGAAATTTTTTTCTACCAAAACAATAATTTGTGGCTAAACATGCTTTAGAAGAGTAGAAACGAGTATAAACTATGATAACAGCAGAAGGCCTGGGCAGAATTCACAGTGTACACGCAGCTGAATCTAAATATCTGACTTCAAACATTTGCAATAACTACAAAAAAAACTTATGAAGCATGTTTGGTAATGATGTACTCAGATATTCCCATGTACCTTAATGCCAAAATAAGGAGCTGCAGCACGCTCTAATGAAAAGAAAATGGGTGCACCAAATGATGATGTCACAGGGTAGAGCTGGTTAAACAAGGACAAAAACATAAGTTAGATACATAGGCATTAGAAAAGCATAGAAGAATGACATCAACATCAACATCAACAGCACCTTTAACCCAAATTAATTGGGGTTGGTGGTAGATGAATACAATGATAGATCGAAAATAAGACAAAGAAAGAGAAAGCGAGAAGGGAAGAAAAAGTGGAAATAAGACAAAAGAGAGGAAAAATAAGCTAAAATAAAATAGGGGTGAAAGGAGGAGGGAAGAAATGAAGAGGAAAAGAACTAAAAAAAAAAGAATGATTGGAACATAGAAAATACTAAAGAGTTTAACCCTCCACCAAGCTTATAACTTTTCTCCACTCCGTCCTAAGACATATTGTCCGTCAATCTATATCTCACTTCATTAGGTCTTGTTTAACTACCTTTCCCCAGGTAAGTTTTAGTCGACCTCTACCTCTTTTTGTGTCGAGCATAGAAGAATGACAATTGAGAAAATTTAACAAGCATAATTAATACCTCGTTCCGTATACCTGGAATCTGCTCCTCTCCCAAATGCTCTACCACATATCCAACTGCACTGGTTCTTTCGTCAGCTGTCTTCAGTGTTGGATGCAAAGAAACAAAGTCACCATAGGGGCCTCCATTGTTTTTATCTTTGGGGAAAATGAATACATCGCCAAAGTCCCTCAAATGCTCCACAAACCTGAACTAATTTGAAGCTTAGCCAATAAACCTGCCACCATGATTAACTAAGGTGCAGTGCAGGTGCAGCAGTTCATTTCATCATAATAAATCAGAACAACAACAACAACAAAGCCTTCCCACTGGGTAAGGTCAGCTACATAGATCAGCCAGAACAAGGTAAAGAATTGATTCAGCCAGAATCCAACAAGGTAAACCAATGAGACATTTACAAATAACTAAGCAAGAGATGATACAAGCATTATACAAGGAAAAAAAGAGAGATTAAATTTTACCCATTGTGAATGAATCCAACAACGTGGTCCTCAATGACAAATGGAAGGAATTCAGATTGTTTCTCCTATAAGCAATTTCAATGTCAATAACACAGACTAAGAATAAGATCAAACCAAGTGTATCCTAAAAATTTAAAATTAGCCTGACCCATATTTCAAAAACCGAAAAGAAAAAAACTTTATGGTAAAATAGAGAGCATGACGCACAAACACACAATTGGGTGTCTCAAGATACCAAATTTGCTTCATTCATTAGTTGTTTGTATTTTCCAAGGAAGCAAAGAAAACAGTGAGAAGAGCTTACAGAAGCACGATTGCATAGTTGAAGTTTGTGGGAGAAGCCTTGGAGGTAGCGAGAGCGGTCTTGAGTGGCAGATTGAGATTCAGATATGCGAAAGACATCATCCCATGTGAATGAAGATGTGGAAGAAGAAAAAGAAGAGGCGATGCTGAAGTTGATGGAAGTTGTTGTAGAGGGAAAATGGCGAGAGGGGAAGTGTGAAGAGAAGAAGGGTCGTGACCTGATGTTGCTCAAAGTAGCAAACTTGCTTATGCAGCAGCAAACCGTTCCCATTACTGTCTCTGGGTTACTCAGAACGGCAGCACACAAGTTAAGGTATCTCATAACACGACATGATCCAAGGAAGTGAAGGTTCTGCTTTTACTGTGTCAATTCAGGCATTTTTTTTTTTGTGAAGGTAGGCATTGTTAGAGTTAGGCCCTTTTTTTATGGGCCAGAAAACCAGATATTTCAAGTCTCGTTTTTTTTACAGCTAGTTCCATATTGATGTAAAAACGATGTTTTTTTTCTATTAGGACCTGCGAATGGCATTATCTATTTTTACAGCTAGTTCTATTTTTACTTTCGTTAACCAAACTAACAGATCAAACGAGAAGAATATGGTTGCAGTGTTTTTTAATAATTAGAGGATTTAATTGGACATTTTAATAATTAAGGGATCCAATTCAACTTTTAATTTGATTGGACATTTAAATAATTAAGGGATCAACTGTACAATTAAGCATAATTTAAATTAAATAATTAGTTGTTAATTTGTGTCTTAATAGAATGATTGTTATCTTGCTCATTTTTTTGTTTGTTTATTCTAAAATTGAGGGGTGGTAATTTTATTTTATCTTTGAAAAAAAAAAGTTACATTTTATTTAAAAATCATACTAAAAGTAAAAAAAAAAAAGTTATAGACACATACACTTTAAATGTAATTTTAATTTTGATTTGGTTATTAGCAAGGGCTTATCAAAATAGGTTTAACTATAACCATTTTGGATGTACTTTAGTTTGGTTATCATGTAAGAACTAATTTTGTGGCTTGTTTAGGATGGCTCGGCCATTTTCTTCATGCATCAATTTTTTTTCTTCTGATATTCTGTTTTACATGCAAGGAAGAGTTTCCATTATCAATATCCCCTATTGAAAGTGAATTCCAGTCAAATGTGTTTCTTATATTTTGGACACTTGGTCCATGTTTAGTTTGCAGTTAAAATATTGGGGTGCGCATTCTAATGTAAATCCAAAAGCAAAAACAAGAGTGTTGATCCGTTGGTAAAATTACTTTTACTTCAAAAGTACTTATGCAATCCAAATCCTAACATACCCTTGGAAAATAGTGAAGGCGGTGATGTTAAAAAAAATGTGGCACGAGGCGTCCATTCCATGAAGAGTGCCCTGTAATTAACAGTTATGGTGGTTTCATCTTCCTTTCGCTTGTTGGATAAATTTGTTTTTTCTTGCCCTCACTCTTCATTCTTTTTTTCTTTGTTCATACTTCTTACATTATGTTATAATTTTCTTCTTCTCATAATACCTTTCTTCTTCGAGTTTTTTTGCAAAGTAGTATCTTTTCTATTGGTTATTATTATGACGTTTTCTTTTATTTTGGAGTCAATTTGATCAATCTTGGATTGAGAAAGCATACTATGCCTTATGAACTTGGTCTTGCTCTTTGTTCAACTTCCTATGATGTGTGTTGGATTTGTTTCACTGTTTTTTCTCAACTTGTCTTGCTTAATGTTCTTAAGCTACCATTCCGCAAACCTGTATTTCCGTTAATTAATAACATGTTGTGCAGCAAGTTCTCAAATGTTTCCTGAGTTCCAAACACAATCTTCTGAAAGAAATTCAGGAAGAAACTCTAACGAAACTCTAAAATTGTTTGTGAATGACTGCAAGTTTATGCCTTTATTTATGGTTTGCATGCTATACAATTTACGTACAAATATACATAATGTGAGACTATTATACTTTTGTTGGAAACTGTTCCGTCTTAAATACTTGGCTCAAATCTCAAGGCGTTGAAACTCTACAAGTCTCAAAGAGTCACATCTTCTGAGTGGTGCAAGGCTCAAGGATTCATCTTTTGAATAGTTCAATGTAGTTTCACCTCCATTTCTTATATAAGACTTTAATGTTTGAAGATTAAGTGATTCTCAGACGAGAGAAAATCTGAAAGAGATTCTTTCGTGAGAATTCCTCTAGAGAGACCACTCTAGAGAAGTTTGAATACCACCATACTTGATGAAGTTTGATTGTACCTCTAGTGAAAGGTTAGGGATGTTTGATTGTAACCCATTATATTCATAGTGAAAGTTTGATTCTGGACTAGTGTCCCATGGATTTTTACTTCAGATTGAAAAATGTTTTCCCACGTTAAACAAATTGATTATGTGATCTTCTCTATCCCTCTCCTCCCGTTATTATTGTTTCCACTTCCACCGATAGATCTGAGGATTTGACAATAATCCAACAGAATCTTATTTGAGAGTATCAGAGTGATTATACCCAACAACTTTGTTATTGTTACTTCTTTAGTTGTTAATTTTCTGTTATTACAATAGTATAGTTTATGGTCCCGGAAGGGAAACTCAAGTTTATACCTTTATGGTTTGCATGTTACACAATACTAATGAAGCAGCTTTTGTCATAGCTTCAAGGGAGCTTGGTTTTTGAGTTTTTTGCAAGGACACAAAAGCATATCATTGCATGAATTGAGTTATGAAAGTAGGTTGGCTAGCTTCTTTTATCATTATTTTGCTGTACATATTTTCTATATTTTCTGTAAGCTCCCCTTAATTTTGAGGCCAAAATTGTCACCTCAGATGTGAGAATGATAGTTTATAATTTTTATTTAATAGAGTAGTTCATCTTCTACTGTAAACTGAGTTTTACCTGGCTTCTCACTAAAAAAATTTATAATATGAATTATTTACACTTTCACATCTTCATATATATATATATATATATATATATATATATATATATATATATCTACTCAACTAATTTCATCATATATAGTAATAAGACTCATAAAAGAAAAAGTCCAATTACTGCTTTATTGCAATTTCTTGGATGATATAAGTTATAGTTATGAGGACATTTTCCTTTTGCAGAATAATCTATTTAGGGTGAAAGATTGACGAAAAGAAAATTTACTTGTTCAAAGCCTTTCATGTTGTGAAAAATACGGGCTGGAAAACAATGATAAATGTCAAAGAAATTTACCAACTATAAGAAAAAACATTTTTAACTTTCAATTAAGAGAAAATTCAATTTTTAAATTTAATTATTTGGTTCATATACTGCAAGTCTGCAATTGACTACTATACTCCTAGTTTTTACTCTCTATCTTTATTTCTGATTAATTCTGTTACTAGGTTAGAAAACATTTTGTTATATTAGGTCCACACTGAAAGTGATTGATATATCCATACTATAATCTTGGAACATTTTCATTCTTTTGGAAATTTGTGTTTCAAATATTGTTCATTGAGTTCATTTTTTTTTTAGCCAAAACAGCAAGTTGAAAGAGGTGCTGAAGAAGCTAGAAGAGCACGTATAAGAGTAGAGACCAGTCATGAGATCATGCTTCTTTTTTCTAGTTTTCATAAGGTGAAGTTGGGGTAATTACATGTCTGTCATCAAAGCTATTTGCGTCTCATAACACTAATTGTACTACCAGGTAACAACAGTATCACAAAAAATACGTGGCAAATTCAAAAGTTTTGCAAAGATGTGAATTATTGACTGATGTCTGATACACATGTAGATAATCTCAAATTCATTTTAGGGTATAAGTTACCGAGAGAGTGTGACATCTTTTGAAGTACCACTGCAATCAGTGAGCCTGAGGATATCTAATGACAACATCAAATTGTCAAGACAACACTAGAGAACTAACAACATATATGATAGTAAAATAGTAATACAACATTAATCTAGACTCTAATGCCTTTGTTCTGTTCTAATAATCAGTACAGTTGTACACTATTTTACAATGTACATTTCAAACATGTTTTCAAGGTCTATTTTTCCTCCAAACGGAAAACAAAGATTTGTAGGGAAAGATGACCCCTAGTATACAGAGCAGCTCTATATTCAAACATGCAACATGTACCACAAAGACTCTAGCAAGAAATGGCAGAAGTACTTCAGTAAGTATGAACTGTAAAAAAATTTGTACAACCTACCCACTAGTTGCAACTTGTCCTTTCCTCCTTGACCTTACAACCCTTTGATTCACTTGATGTTTTGGATTAGGATCCACAAGCAGCAAGCATGACATAACATAAGACAAGAGTTCTTCACGGTGGGAGAAGGTGAAATCCAAATGTGCATATTCGAACTCATTATATGAAACATCTACACCAGCACCCTTCATCAATTTATAATGTCTCTTTACCATTGAAGGTCTTATGACTTTGTCGTTCTGTCCAGCAACAAGATCAACAGGAATGTCTAGGAGTCTGTAGTGTTCACCCAAGTCCAAAGGCATAGGCGAACAATACACTTCCATATTGGCAGATGCACTCCCATAATCAAACATTCTGAACCTTCCGGTGCGCTTCATCTGTGCAAGATGGAGAGCAACACGAAAAGATACTCCCGGCATGTCATTTGTGTTATAATGTGGTAATCCTAAAACTCCAACCCAGTTTGAGCTGTCTCCACCAACAACATAACTCATTAAAGTTTGAACCAATCCTCCAACTGCAGGTAGGTTATGCAGATCGCGGGCTAACTTGTTGACAAGCATACGAAAAAATCTGGTTGGTATATAGAAGGCAGGCACAAGAAGAGACAAAACAGGAGCCAGTAAAACTAATAGAAGCTCCGCCATAGAAAAAACTGCGTTAGAGTCGTCATGAAAACCGGCCGGTGATAATAAAACCAATCTTGAAAGTCTATGGGGTTTCCCTTCTATCCTTTGAGTAATAACATACATCATCATACCAGCTCCTCCCAAACTATGGCAAATGGCACAAAGATTGTAAAGCTGATCATCATCAGTTTCCTCCTCTATATCAGGTTTAGTAAGCCTCAATTCAGCAGTTTTTACTTCATGGATTTTATCAATCATAGCAGGAATATCCTCAGTCCCGTGCTCATTGATGGAATACCGCCAATATCTACATTACATCAATTTTTACATGAATAAATAGCATAGGATATAAAGCTAGATTATATCAGATACAAACAGAAATCAACTTTATTCAATGAAAGGCAATGAGGACGATAGAAGGGGAAAGAATGGAAAGAAATAAGTCCCCTTATTTGGGAGTAAACATATTATTAAGGGAAAACAAACACTCATACTTTTCCTTTCCTATTCTTTCCATTCCATTCTCTCGGAAATTTTTCAAAAATATATAAAGAGATTTGCTTGGTGAACTTACTGACGTGATGATATGTTCTTGTTGACATGTTCCCGAGAAACCAAACCACGAAAATTCCCCAGAAACACATCATACCCTGCAGATAGAATAAAACTATACATGTAATAATTCCAAAAAAAAAAGGAATAGTTTGCTAAAGCACAGATATTTTCTAGACAAATATAACAAACCTTGGTCATAGGCAGCAAAAGCTGGAGAGCCAACAACACCATTAGATACCCAACTGAACCCCAGAGAAAAAAAGTATATTAGAATATCACTATGATCTCCATATTGTTGAGAAGTTAAAAGAAATGAATGCGTAGTCCAGATACTGGCCTAAAATAGAAAATTTTGATATTTAAGTAAATGCATTACTGCATAGTAAACATAATTTCGGTAACAAGATTATCTCCAAGAAAAAGACAAATGAAGGACACACCATAAAGCATCAAGAAGTTCATATGGTTTTGAGGCTTATAAGGGAATTCTCACTCCCCATGGCCATTTGAGGTACATTTTAAGGATAAAATGTAAGCACAATTCTCTTTGGCCTAAAGGACACAGCACCTTTGCACTTGTCACTTTTGACAAAAATACTATTTGCCAGTTGCCATCAAATATCACAGAAATTATAATAAAAAACAAACCTATGTTCCCATTTTATCCCAACTCCTAGCATAAAGACATATATCCCTATCCCAAGCAAATATTTGCAAACACAAAATTTAAGTGGGTATGCACAAATCTCTCAACAAGTTGCTCAATAGTGAGTTCTGAACTCAAATACTATAAATGCTCTGGCCTTTAGTAAATAAAGCCAATTCCATTTACCAGACTGTTTCTATCCTACTAATAGTAAGAATGTAAGGTTCATGCACCTATTGACTTAAAATAAAGCTCATAATGCAACAAAAGATTTTCTCTCAATCTACTGCACAAATTTTGCTTATTCTGACATCATAACAACACTCAGGAAAAATCTTTTGTTCTTCAAAACATGCGCTTTTCAAACACAAATAGACAGTATGACTCTCTTAACTCATAAGTAAACTAATAACAGAATAAAGTAAGAGCTAAGAAAATATAGAGATAAAATGACTCACCCCATTGATGAATCAAAAACCCCATGCTGAAGATAAACAGCTTTCCTTGAATCTCGCCTGGGAAGTCAGAACAAGCGTTAGACACTACACATGCAAGGTACCACCTTTTCTAGAAATCATAATGACATCCCTAATGATTAATTACCATTTTCCACACAAATATTTTTGCCACATTCTTATCAATTTATAAAAGTTAACTTTATAAACAGAAAAAGACACATTCCCAAATTCCCAACCATAATAAAATTATTCCACATATCTGAAGTTATTCACTCCACACAATGATAAAATAGTTGAGATATCAACATATGCCAATTAGAATCATACACTGCTGTATCCATTTCTGACTTCTGAAGTGATTTATAAAAGTAACCATCCGTGATGCATTTAATTTTATCTCAGAAGATCAAAGTAAAAAACTCATAAAGGCTATATAGTTGAATTTATGAATATCCAAATAATTTCAATCAAAATGAACATTTTTACCTAGGTATTCTTTCCAAAAGAAGAATATATCCATCAGCAGTGATCACACGAATGGCTTCATATGGATACCTGCCATAGATAGAATGATAAATCATGAAGCAGACTAGCAATATTTCAAGACAAAAAAGAACAAAATGTAAAGGCAAATGCATGATCAAGAACATTACCCAAGGTCTGTTATGACATCCTGGCATGTCCGGGCATCTGTATTTAGAGGCTGATACTTGACATTCCTCTCTGTAGGTGTTGGGTCATTCTCTCCTAATGTAGCAGTATAAATGGGGGTGTCCTCAACACCATCACAATCTTCTTTAGTGCCACTTTCATGAGATGAAAACAACCTGAATAATGTCCCAAAAGCTTCTGAAGGCGAAAAAAGAAGATGTGCTGCCTTGTGAACAACATCGAAGACAGCTTCTATAGATAACTCTATGCCTAGATGAAGATCCTGATTCACAAAATAAACTTACTTAGCAATACAAAATTTACATTCTCATATGAAATTTATCTAAACAACATAAACAAATACAATACAAATTAATAAATAAAGCAATTGTTGCACAACCTCTACAACTCCACGTCTCCTATCAGTAGCACGATGGATAATATGATCCTTGAGGCTTAGCACCCTCATATGTGTATGTAAATGAGAAGGGCGCTTATTTCCAGTGATAGATATGGCTATCGACACCCAATAATAAACTAACCGGAAAAGATGAAGTGGAATCCACAGCAATAACTTTACAGGAAACAAAATCAAAAGTAAGATATACTGGATCCAATCCATCTGATGCCTACTGTACTTGGCAAAACCAGCTTCTGAGGTTCTAGAACTCTGAGATGTGGGAGATGGAGGGCAATCGAATCTATCACTATCTTCTTCTCCAGATGAGAATTCAAGGCTTGAATTATCAGAATCCACAGAAAGTTCATGGATGAACTGGTTGAAAGAGGATACACCACTTGAAAAAAGAAAGCAAGGTTCAAGGCAAGGACAACAATATCATGAACAAACTAGCCACATTGTTAAGCTGTAATGAAAGGCATCCAGCCCAAAATGAGATAAAATGCATGATGTAAACTCTAAATTTTCAAAGAATTAGAAAAACAAAACATTGAAAAAAAAAGTACAATAAAAAATAAAATACATAGTCAAATATATTTACAAGTTTTTAATAAAATAACTCGGAGTCTCTGATAGACTCAAATATCTCATTAAAAAAATAAATAAAAGAATTACACTTTTTATCCCTGTATACTAATTCCTTGGCATCAATTATTTTCTAGTTTAATTTGACGTCATTCTCGGTCAATTCTCTGGCTCCACTATGTGTCCTAATTTATTCTTTCTCTAATTTTCAGTTTTTTCCTTCTTTCTTCTTGTCTGATTTTTAAAACTTCAAATCCTTAATTCAGAAAATATAAAGCCGAAGTCATTTCTTTTCAAATTTGTTTTTTTCAACAATATAGTTCCTTGCAACTTGCATTCTTTCCTAATTCTTTTAATATCCATGTGCTGTAGGCAGCAACCTGCACAACAGGTAGATGAAGGATATGCATATAAAGGCATGAAACCAGTATCATGGGGTAGTAAAGGGTTGAAACCTTAATGCATTCATAGGTACACCTTTTATAAATTACCATCAGTGCATGCAACCACTTGGTAAATGACACAGAAAACACTAAGAAAATAGTGTATAATAAAGCAACTGAACTAGTGACTCTTAGGCCTTAGCAAATAAATAGTGTTATAATAAAGCAACGAATACAAGTATATAAAAGCAACTACGTAACACTAAGAAAATAAAGAAAAAAATCACACAGAAAGTTACTAATGTTATAATGAAAACTTACTTCTCCATCCAACGTGGAAATCGCGGTCCCCTGAAAGTTGGCTTGAGTTCCCAACCATGGATGCCTTCAAGTATATTAGCTTTCCCAGGTAGTAGTGCCAACAAAAGGGCTGATACTCCGTTGATTAGCCTCACAATATTGTTTAAGGACTCATAAGTAATTGCCTTCAATGACCTGCACTAAAAACTAGATAAATATGCCCATCCTTTTCCAAGTAAATAATTCATTAAGACATTGGGATAGAACACCCCATGGCTCTAAAACATCAATGTATTGTATTGTAGCACTTCCATCAAAACCAAAAAAAGTATTAGGATTCCAAAAATTCTTTGCCACTAAAAGATCTTTTAAATTGATTAACACCTTAAGAGTTAAGACTGTACAAAAGCAACAAAATTAAACAGAATTATTTTAGCCAAATCTTTTAGATTAGCAATAAAATAACATCCCCCTCCCCCCAAAAAAAAGGAAAAAGAAAAGTGCTTGAAAATTGCTATCAGAATAGCATTGAAGCATAACAGAAGCAAAATGACTTAACTCAATCCATCAAACAAACGATACCCAATTGAACAGTAAAAACAATACCAAACATCCATTGTCCAGGAGGATCAGCAGAATGACAGCCATAGCAACAAGTAAAAAGAAAAACCAGGACCAAACAGAAACTATGTCAAAACAATAAAAAGAACAAACACGTCCTTATAATTGAATCATTGCCTAAAAAACCATCATAATATAATTAAACTCCACTCACACACAAAAAAAAATAAAAATACAGGCACCCCATTTCATTTAAAACATAGATAACCAACAACCATGATAAAATATTCAACCCCCCACATAGATAAATCAAATGGACTTACTCTTTAGCAACACCAAGAACATGATCAACCACGCGTTGCATCATGGGTTTGTGTTTTTCCTTCCAAAGTTCGGTTATTTCTTTACAACCCTCCAAATCCAAAATATGCGGAAAATCGAGAAAATTGGCGATAACCGGAATCGAATCCGAATGAAAAACAACAAATTGGAAGCGGATATTGGGAATGGATGGTCATGGAAGTTTGAAATCAGTGACAGACCGGTAATCCGATGAAAGGTTCTAAAATAACACGCACCAAACCAAAGAACCTTTGCCCTACAAGGTCGGTGGTTTCTGTCTGGGAGCCACGTGGGTGATTCTCATTGGCGAAAATAATAAGTGTCGCTTTTTGGCTACAATTTCGTGTTGCTATGGATCACGATTGCACGTAATGGGTGGGGCCCGAGGATTTATGTGATGATGCTATATTCGCCTTTTTTTATAGGAGACAATATGGATCGTTGATGGAGTTGAATTAGTTATGTGATGGACGGTTATGATTGGCTCTTGCTTGAAAGGAAGGGCACGACGCTATGCAAAGTGCAAGCGTTTCAATTTGACGGAATAAGGTAAATGCATTTTCTAAGTTTGGTATATTGATGACTTTATGACATTAATAGTTTAATACAAATAAATTCATTTTGAAATTTTTAACCGTATTAAATTCATTTTGACATTAATACAAAGCATATGTTTCAAAATCAAACATTTATCTCCTTGTTGTTGCTCGATTTTATTATGTAACTTCATTTTTTTTAAACTTCTAGTTTATGGATTTATTAATTTATTAATATATTAATATCCAACAAAAGTGAAAACGCAAACCAGTTTTTTTATATATATAGAAAAGAGGGGCATATGATATCTGCGGAATGGACGGAACTAAATCTAAAAAGAAAAATAGAATCAAATTCGCATTCTGTTAAGTGGTGTTAGTTGATCCTGAAGTTTCGTCTTACTTTACTTTTACCTAACGACACATTAATCATATGTTTCACGAAGAATCTAGCACAAAAAATAACGTTTTCATTGCAGGATTCATGCAATGGACGGAGTCTTGAATCAATATTGTTGCTTGTTCTTCTCTCCAGAGATGTAAATTAGTGTTTTTTTATTGGTAAATATTAATTTATCATAATGTTAGTTTTTATGGACGTAATCTAGTATATACTGTTACTATAAAGAAGTGGTAGTTTGTGGCTTACTCTCAAGTATAAGCAGATGAAGCAATTTCTTCTACATTCGTCCATGCGAATATGAACATGGAATTATGGAAATGAGGTTTTTCATTGCATGTGGAAACGTATTCAGGACAGTTAGTTTTTTAATGTATTTATGTAATTTAGAGCACTATAATCATTAAATGAAAATTGTACTATTGAGGTTTTAATTGTGTTATATTATAAGTTTAACTTATGAAGATAAAATAAGAGTCAATCACTACTCCTACAGCAGCTTTCAAGGTCGATTGTTTTAGGTATTTAAAGTTGGACCTTGTTTGGGACGACGTCATAAAGGCAAGTTTATAACGTCCGTTGAATATGAACCGCCATTTAATTATAACAAATAAATTATAAACACAACAGCACGAAAGGATTTTTTTTAATTAATGGGGTATGTTTGATTGGGTAGAAAAAAATATAAAGAAAAAAAAAACACTTATAACAATGTTTTTTCTTCTGTTTAGTTGGGGAGAAAATTAAAAAAAAAGTAAGAAAAGTTTACTTCTAAAAACATAAATTAAAAAAAAGTCTTCTTTTCTTCTTTCAATTCAATTTTTTTTCTCTACTTTCTTCCTTTTCATCCATCCAATATACTGTAAATCTTGAATTAACTTGTCCTTTTGGAGTAAAAAAAAAAAACCTAGACCCTAAACACAACAGCACAAAAGGAATTTTTTGAGAAGTTCTCCAAAATATATAAAATTGGTTAGAATGAATCAAGAGTCTGTGAAGAGGAGCATGCGTGCTGACATTCATGGTAAATGTATAATGGTATAAAAAATAAAAATAAGCTGAAAATTTAAATAAAGAAAGGAATAACTCATTTTTGCCTCCAATTAGAGTAAAGTCAATTAAATAATACACATTAAAATAATTAAAAAAAGAAGAAGAAAGAATGCTACACGAGAGTTTAATGCGCTTACAGGTAGGTATCCCTAATAAGTAATAATTCATTCATAAATTGCATCCTAGCCAGCGCAGATTGACTTTGTCACTTTGATCTCAACAATTTACCTAATGGAATCTAGATTCTACAGATTTAAGTTCGATTCTGTGAACCATTGATTTGAAGATATTAAAATTATACTAACTCGTTATTATATATATAAGAAACAAATGAAAATATTTTTTTCTTGAATATAAAAAAGTGATCTTCCTCTTAAATAAAGTGCTTTTTAACTTATTTTCAGTTTATTTAAACTTAAAAAAATATCTTAAAAAATTATTTTTTTAGGAAGTACATAGAATTTGTTTCTTATAAAAATAGAAATTATTTTTATTAAAAAAAGTTAAACAAACACATAAAAAGTATAAAATTGTTTATTTTCCTTAGAATTTTTTTTAAAATAAATAAAAAAAATTAAGAAAACAAGCCCCTAGTCCTGGGCATGCTTACTAGGAACATACAAAAGATTATCCTTATTCACATTTTTTTTTTGAAATGATGTAATTTTGATTTAGAAATTAAGCATATATTTTTAACTTTTTTAAAGTTTAGCTTTGGAAACAAAAGGTTTGTGCAAGACAAAGTAAGGCAATATATGTGTATGCATTGTAAGACTCGCAAAGAATATGACTTAAGAAGTAAAAATGGGAGAAAATGTTTCACCTAATGTTTTTAAATTTAATATTCAAGATCAATATTACAAAATAATAGAAAATGGCCGAGCATGTCACACAAGATATAAGTGGAATGACTAAAATAGAGAAATATATTATGAGATATTTATGGTCACAAAATACTTATCAAAACATGTTCAACTAGATTCTATGTTAATGAATAGAGTTGAAACTCCTTTTGTCTTAGTAAATACCTCATTCCAATATGAAGTAAATTATGAAAGGTTTGGATTTTAAAAAATAGATTTGATGTATTTTAAAGATGCATTTGAACTTAGGTTTTGACTATAAAGAGTATCCCAAGGTGTTTTGAGTTGATGTCCGGATTAAAGGTAATTTTTTCAATAATAGATTTGACATCATTTTGGAGGTGGGAGAGGTCATCGAAAGGTATGCCGAGTTATTGAATTGCAAATTTTTGCATGTCCCTTTTCTATATCTTGATATACCTATAAGAGCAAAACCTGGGAAGGAAGAAACTTGGAATCCCATTGTGAGGAAATTTGAAAAAAAAGTTATCGAGTTGGAAACTTGGAATTCAAATGTAAGATGTTATCTTTTACAGGTAGAGTTTGTCTCATAAATTTAATTTGTAATTTTTTTTTATCTTTGTTTTACCTCTTTTTTCAAAGTGCCAAATCTTGTGGTGAAAAAAGTTGTCAATACCCCACTAAGCTTTTTGTAGGGATGTGAGGAGGGAAGGAAAAAAAAATGGCTTGGTTGAGTTGGGACAAAGTGTGTTTGCCAAAATAGCATGGGGTTGGGTGTAAAAAATATTGTCATTTTTAATGATGCACTTTTAGTACAGTGAAAGTGAGATTTTTTCATGAGGAAAACTTTATGGAGTGAAGTGTTAAAATCTAAATATAGAGGTTGAAAGAAACTTTATGGTGCGGAGGTCAATAAGACATTATCTTCGTGGTGGAAAGATTTGTGCAAGGTGTGTGGTGAAGAAAATGTTACAAAATGATTTGATAATATGGTTGACTCGAAATAGGAAGTGATGATAATATTTTCTTGGCATGACTCTTGGATTGGGCAAGAGCCTTTAGCAAACATGTGTTCCTAGACTTTACTTGGTATCACAACAAAAGATGAAGTTATTACAAATATGGGAAATTGGATTGATAAGTCTTGGCATTTGAAGCTTTTTTGGCGCTGTGACAAATTAGAATGTATGTTGCATAGCATCACAAATAAAGTAGGGTAAAGGGATGATTGGCATTGGAGGGAGGATAGGTCGGGTTTGTACACAGTTAAATCTGTATATGCTATGTTATGTGCAAGAAATTTTTTGTTTCACACGCATAACGCATCACCCATTTTGCTTTTGTTAGATTTTTCTCATATCATGTAGGAAAAAAATGCTCAATCACGTGATAAACACTTAATAACACCCAACATGTATTGTTGGGTGCTCTCGTGCTTCCCACTTCTTTCTAGCCCAACCCAATATTAACCTTAATTAGTTAATTTCCTAATTTGTTAGCACTTGTGATTTTTCGCAAGAGCACGAGTGGGCCTTACATAACCTTTACGTATTAAAAATGATTGAAAACTACTAAACTAGCACTTTAATTTCTTCTTCCTTCCTTTCTTTTATTTGAACGTATTTTTTGTCGGAAAAAAAGGATATTTATTCATACGCACAAGAAGTGCCATAGATTCACGATTTCTGTTCTTTTTACTTGAAAGTAATTGGCAACTACGGTACACATGCTGTTTGTGACTATTAATTTTAGAGGTTGTGGAGTTAATAAAGGAGCATAACTATGTATAAAAGTAAAGAGCATAACTGCGAAAGCATGCTCTTTTAGCTTGGTTGATTTGAAATTGGATTGAGCACTGTGCTGGAATGATCGATTATAGATTTTTTCACCCACAAACATTCTTTGGGATAGACTTGTATTTCTCATCACTTTCTGCGTTGCAAGCTTTCCGCTAATGTTTTTTCTAATGGATTTTTTGCTATTAAACGGGCAAAGGATTTAGAAATTCCTTCTAAGCAGAACTTCAATTCCATTTTTTTACCTATTTTTTTTTTCTTTTACCATTATATTTCTATCCTCCTGCTATATACACAAAAATAAATTAAGTTTAAATATAAATTTAAAACCTATAATTTTTCTCAATTTTGATTTTAATCCTTATACTTTAAAATTTCAGTAATCTCAATAGATCATTACAAAGTAGTGAATCAGTTTCTTCTAATTTTGAAATTACAAGGATTTGCAAATTTAAACTAAAGTATAAAGATTAAAATCAAAATTACGAAAAACTATAGACAACCCGAAGAATTACATGGCAACAAATTACCGATTTTTGTGGCAAAATAATGCTCTATTAGTCGTACATGTGTTGCTACAAACCAATTTGTCCAAACTTCAACCCCTGAAGTAATTTCTTCAACCATTCTTAGCTCGTGCCTTCGTGGCTTTGGGCTGTTCTCCAAAATTTTATGTCCATTCTCAGACCATAAATAAAAGAATTGTATTATCGCAAGAGCACTACACTAGCCTCAAAAAATTCGGCTGTGCACGTGTCACCATATTAACGTGTAAAACCAAATTCAGTGTCTTACAAAATCTCTTTCACCCACCCAAAAAATCAGTGTGGTAACGACAAAGACAATGTTTGATTTTTTCTCTTCCACTAGAACTACATGCTACCCTTCTATAGTTCTATTGTTATAGGTGTTAATTAACTGCTCCAACAACCACAAAGAGACTGAAAGAACAGCAATGAAAGCTGCATTATGCAGTGCACTTGCTCTTTCACCCAATCAAGTATTCAATGCAGCAAATCCTGGTACTATACCATGTCCACTTTATAACTATGTTCCATTTTTATTTTATTTTATTTTATTAACATAAGGGTTACATTCAAAACTGTTTGTTTATTTTTTTTAATGAACATGTTGTACTAGTTGTTTATATTTATGATTATGACATTTTTTTCCCAAAAAAATTGAGGAAGAGATCATGTTACTAGATATAATTTTCATTTTATGCAACCTTAGTATTTTAATTGCTATTAGTTTTGTAATCGCAGGAGATAAAAATGTTCCTTTGAAATATAGCAAAGATCGGAGTGTTGTAATGACAGTGGCAGCCACTGGAATATTAGGGAAAGGTGGTGGGTTGTTGGAGAGGCCAACCATAGAGACAACATCACCTGGTCGGGAATCTGAATTTGACTCAAGGTAACCAACAACATTAGCACAATTAAGAAGAATTGAAGAAATGTCTTGAAAATGCTTCATATAAAATTAAGAGAAGCTCTTGTTGCTTGTTAGTTGGCTCATATAAAATAGTCCCTGTTGGAAGTGTAAATCATACCTTTTCTCTGACAAATTAAAGCTTTTAGGTGAGTTTGGTTCTTCAATTTAGATAGTTTTGCTGCTATGTTTAAGTCCTCAGTTATTATGCATTCAAATATATTATAAGATCAGAAAATGAATTTTGGAGTAAGCTACATTGAGGAAACTGTAATCCCTTGTTCAAGGACAGAAATTAATCCATTGTTAACACTCAATGCAAATTATATTTTGGAATCGGTTCATCTAGATGCCACAGAGAAAGGGTATCTTTTCCTCTGTTTGGATTCAACTCTTGTATATCCAGTCCTTCTTTTCTCTCCTAACCTTTTCCTTTTCACGTCTTTAGTCCATCTTCTTGTTTGCATATAGTATCTGCGTTTCATTTTTTTCCTTGCATTCATTTTACTTTCTAATAATTGTTAAACCTTTTGAAAACCATAGGTTTTGCCACTGAAGTACAAACTTGGACCCTTATATTTCCTACTGTGTTACAGTAAGATGTGTTGAGAGGTTTCTCTTATGGGCTAAGAATAATTACTATTCATATTTCACAATTATCCTTCAATTGAACTAAACTGCCACACCTAGATGTCAAGTTTAGTTTTTAGACCCGTTTTTGTTTACTGAACAACACTAATCAAGGCAATACTACTATTGGATTTATGGAATTGAGCCTGGTGAAAGTAATGAAATGCCAAAGTTGTGTCTATAGCATGTTGATAACGAGGGTGGAAATCTTTCTTGTAGTTTCCTCTTAACATTTTGTTAGAGATCCACTGTATTTGCTTTTGAGATGAGCTAAGGCATAGTTGTCAAAAGAAAAGCGATTGAATTGTTTCTTTCTCTCACTTGTTGTCATTGGAAAAGAAATGCAATTATGAAGTAGGCAAATCCATTTTGTGGAAACTTATTCCTGTCTTTCTGCATGTGTTGGCTCTTCTCTTTGTTTATTCCTGTCTCATTTCATCACATGTTATTATAAAGCAAAAGAGAAAGATGAAACCTTTCATGACATGTTTTCTGCCAGGAAATTGCGGAAAACATCCCCACCTTACCGAGTTTTGCTGCATAATGACAATTTCAACAAGCGAGAATATGTTGTGCAAGTGTTGATGAAGGTGATACCTGGAATGACAATTGATAATGCAGTTAACATCATGCAGGAGGCACATTATAATGGACTAGCAGTGGTGATAGTATGTGCTCAAGTGGATGCTGAAGACCACTGCATGCAGTTAAGAGGAAACGGCCTTCTAAGTTCAATTGAGCCCGCTGATGGTGGTGGTTGTTGATACATAGAGAGACCATTGACATGAGCTTTTGGTCTAATAGTTTCATTGGAGAGGTGACATATCATATCATATCATACACATTTCAATTTTCACAGTTTCATAATGTGCATGTTTCCAACCACTGAAGATGGTTGTATAGAAAATTATTGACTAGGTAAGGAAAGTGATAGTGCTAGTTAGTTAGTGGTTATTACTTATACAGGACATAAATTGCTACCAACCGGTAGCATTATTTGGATTTAACGTGTTATACTATCATTAGTCCCTACATTTCCACCTTTTCATTGAAGCAAGCCTCTTTATACAAGCAATAACCAGAACATAGCCTATATAAAATTGGTTGTCTGACATAGAAATAATAACTTAATGACTATATCTTGGATTAATATGATGGTTGATACTCAAGAAAAATTAAGAGTCAGTCAAGCAAGCCCCAATTGGTTATCTTATCTAGAATACTTCATCCATCCCCAAAAGAATTAATTGTATAAAATATCAGCAGGGAATGAGCTTTAACTCGCAGTGCTATGTATACTCCTAAAAGAAGTTATCTGAAAATATTTTAAATCTTCAAGTTTGCAGCATTAAAGACAAACATATACACGGCTATCCATTAGTACAACATTAGTTACTACCTAAAGTTTAATCCAGGTTGGTTGCAATCTATGTTTCAGTAAGCAGTGAAAAGTAGAAACATAATCAAAGATAAAAGAGAATCTAGGAAGCAAGAATGGTAATAGCTGTCAGGGCTCATACAACAACCATAACAACCGAAACTTTTCTCTTTAGGTGGAGTGAGTTGTATAAATATGATGTGTCCAAAATGAGATTGCTAGTTTTGACCAAATTTTGGATGAAATTGATCAAAGTGTGCTTTCACATTGGCTATATTTATGTTTGTGAATTAGGCTGAATTGTCTAGCCAAAGACTCAAGGTTTGTTAGAAGTAATATTACCCTATCTTGATGTAGTATCAAGACAACTTTACTAAAACCGAGATTCAATCTACTGTTCATGAGCTTATGCTGTGACTTTGGTCAACTCATATGACTTGGGCTGGGTCAACTTTTAGGGCTAAGTAGCCTATTCCAGAGGCCCAAGCCAGAACTAAATCAAACAATGTCAATGTCATAGTGTTGTATTATGAATCATGTTTATAGTTTATAGACAAACTATTGACCCCTTTTTAATGACTGTCTATAATTTTTCT
Source organism: Glycine latifolia (assembly GCA_013407115.1). NCBI lineage: Eukaryota > Viridiplantae > Streptophyta > Magnoliopsida > Fabales > Fabaceae > Glycine > Glycine latifolia. The sequence continues at coordinate 27,465,807 of CM023949.1, read as the reverse complement.
CAATGTCCCTCTATAGGGCTACTCTCCCATATGGAAATTTTGTATTACACATGCAGGAATCACCTAATGTAATTTTCTACCATTTTTTTCCCCTTAAAAAGTCGTTATTCTAACTTTTTTTTTATATACCTAAGGACCTATGGTTATACTTATTTTTATTTTCATAATAAAACCTACCCGAAGGCTTGTGAATTCACACTTCCTAAGATTTTATAAATTATGCTTGACATTTCTCTCTTTTGTGATATTACTTTAACATTTTCCGATCATATAAAAGTATAAAAAAATCAAGAAACGCCTATGTAGTGAAAATAGTACATAGTTTTATACTGTGTAATTTTTTTGAAAAAATATCATGTAGGATTTTTAAAAAGTTATTAAGTAAAGTTTTGTTGAAACTTGAAAGATATCTATGTAATTGCTTAGCTCAAATTATGACCATTTAAGCATCCATATATTTAACCTATTTATTCTTATATATGCCCTCTTCCAACTGCAAGTATTATAACCATCCCACGTACCTACTCTGTGAACATTGAAGTGTTACAGAAGAAAACTCACTCTAGCCTACTATACTTTATAGTCTATAGTGCACCATTAAAATTTAAAAGCGTGTTCAATTGAGTTTATGAACCTTGGATAATATACACTTAACGTTGCATATCGCTTTCCTTATCAATTATATTTCCCCGGAGGCAATTTAAAATAACTTTGTCCCTATAGAATAAATAAATACAAAAATACAATAAGGATATTAAGTATTAACTAACAAAGTTTGCTAGTTGTAGTTTGACAGCATTGTTTTTTAAAAAAGAAAGTTTGACAGCATTAAAATGGATAATGATTAATGACATCCTCCAATGATGTATTAAATCACCTTATTATGTGATCAAATACATTGTTATAAACAATTATAAAATTGGGAAGTAAAGCCTGAACCAAAGCACAAGTAGTGTCTACGACAATTAATACTATCATTTATATATTTTTAATAGATTAACCCAAAACATATAAAGAACTTACTTGTTCGTAGTCTTGGAAATAATGTATACACAATCATTAAATGGCATAGGTTGAGCAACGATCTGGAACAGGGAAATAATTGTGCTGGGTTTGGTATGAGGGTATCGTCTAACAGGTAATATCTATTTGTTTAAATTTTTAAAAATATTTTTTTCAAAAGTATTTTTTAAAAAAATAAACAAAATTTTCTTTTTAAAAAAACAATTGTTTTAAATAATTTAGACACACAAAAAATAGAAAACTACTTATGAATTTAAAAAAGTGGGCCTATTATTCGTTTCTTATGAATTTAAAAATAGAAGTGTTAATTTTTTTATGATTGGTATATAATTTTATAAAAAAAATATTTCGAAGCAATATTTATTCTTAACAATATTTTTGGCTAATATTTCCTACAAAAGTTAGTTTGAGTAACATAATTCTTGTAGTTATTCGATGAATAAAATACTCCAGAATATTAGTTCTTGTTATGAGAAAAATTATATATAATTTACTAGAATTAATTAAATCAATATTACTAAACACTACTACTGATTTTAATAAAACGTGGAAGAGATACCCCTCTAAAAATAGCATCCTCTGCAACAATGAGGGCTAACATAGGGGGAAGATTTTGAACAAAAGATTAATAGCCTCCAGCCCAAATTTTCAAGAAAATCAGCACACCGTTGGCTTTTCTAACATAGACCAGTCAGTCATTTGCTGCCAGAATTGCATGATGTTCCTTAGATGTTGGGAACATGGACTATCATTTGAACCACTGAGACACAATCTAACACAAACACAAAGTGGGCTAATTGAAGATTAAGATTAATATGACAATATGTATGTATACCATACTCAAGCCCCCAAAGTTCACCAGTAATGTGTTTGGATTGAAGGCTAGATCTGTTCTGATTGGGCAAGAATTTCAAGGTTGAGGCTCCAACCAATAAGAGACCATCATAATTCATTAGTACTGATATTAATTAAACCAAAACCAAAAGTAATGTATACATTGTAAAAAAAAAATCAAAAGTATTAAATTTATTTAGAGAAATTATAAAGATTCATCCCATCCTGGAAATAAGGCAACTGGGATTGTGTAAAAAAAATGTAGAATAAATAAATAGAATATGTACTAATATATGGTGAAAAATGGAAGATAAAAAGAAAAAATAATGTAAAATTGATATTTATAAGGAATCATTCATTCATTTAACAACAACTTACCCAGTAGTATGATTTAATCACTGAGTTAAGCATACATCCAAAATACAGAACAGTAAACTTGACCTTTCAGCATGCACATAAAAACAAAACCAGCAATTAGATTTAGAGCTCTCTCTCTATCTATTTATAATAATAATAATTTAATAATACATACGATGCAATACCAAACTCTTTTTTCTCACTTTAATTTCCCCATCCACCAACCAACAAATCAATCTTTATGTGATACAAGCACCTCTCTCTTTTCCTCAAACCAATAAAGCCAATCACCCCCCCCCACTCCACACTTCAGTCTCTCTTCCCAAAACAAAACAAAAAATGGCTGAAACTCTGATCCTCCCATTGCTACTCTCACTCTGCATCATCTTCACAACCCTCTCTCTTACAACCTCTCGCACGATCACAACCTCATCACACACCAATGTTCTCGATGTCTCTTCTTCTCTCCACCAAGCCCACCAAATCCTCTCCTTCAACCCACAACTTCTCGAAGAACAATCTTCAGAAACAGAAACTCCCACTTCACCATCTTCTTCTTCTTCATTATCTCTCCAACTCAACCCAAGAGAAACCCTTCTCAACGAGCAACACCCCAACTACAAAACCCTAGTTCTCTCCCGACTCGCCCGCGACACAGCCCGAGTCAACTCGCTCAACACCAAACTCCAGCTTGCCCTCTCTAGCCTCAACAGGTCGGATCTTTACCCGACCGAAGCGGAACTGCTCCGACCCGAAGACCTCTCGACGCCGGTCTCCTCCGGCACCGCCCAGGGCAGCGGCGAGTACTTCTCACGCGTCGGCGTGGGGCAACCCTCGAAGCCCTTCTACATGGTTCTCGACACCGGCTCCGACGTCAACTGGCTCCAATGCAAACCCTGCTCCGACTGCTACCAACAATCCGACCCGATTTTCGACCCGACAACGTCCTCCTCGTACAACCCCTTAACCTGCGACGCACAACAGTGTCAGGACCTCGAAATGTCCGCTTGCAGAAACGGTAAATGCCTCTACCAAGTCTCATACGGTGATGGCTCATTCACTGTAGGAGAATACATCACCGAAACGGTGTCGTTCGGATCCGGGTCGGTTAATAAGGTCGCAATCGGGTGCGGGCATGACAATGAGGGTTTATTCGTTGGGTCCGCTGGGCTTCTTGGGCTTGGTGGTGGGCCTTTGTCATTAACTTCACAAATCAAAGCGACGTCATTTTCGTATTGTTTAGTGGATCGCGACTCGGGAAAATCGTCCACGCTCGAGTTCAACTCACCTCGACCCGGTGACTCGGTCGTTGCACCGTTGTTGAAGAATCATAAGGTGAACACTTTCTACTACGTGGAGCTCACCGGTGTTAGCGTCGGCGGGGAAATTGTGACCGTTCCGCCGGAGACTTTTGCCGTTGATCAATCCGGCGCCGGAGGTGTGATTGTGGATTCTGGAACCGCAATAACTCGGTTGCGGACTCAGGCCTATAACTTGGTGCGCGACGCGTTCAAGAGGAAGACTTCGAACCTGCATCCTGCGGAGGGGGTTGCGCTTTTCGACACGTGCTACGACCTGTCGTCTCTGCAGAGCGTGCGCGTGCCGACGGTGTCGTTTCACTTCAGCGGCGACAGGGCGTGGGCGCTGCCGGCGAAGAATTACTTGATTCCGGTTGACGGCGCCGGGACTTACTGCTTCGCGTTCGCGCCGACGACGTCGTCTATGTCGATTATTGGGAACGTGCAGCAGCAGGGGACACGTGTCAGCTTCGATCTAGCAAACTCTTTGGTGGGATTCTCGCCCAACAAGTGCTAGATTAGATAGATCTTTTAATTTACATATTTAACCCTGTTGTTGTTATTAATAATTTATGCTGATATATGGAATCGGATTTGCTGCATTCACGCCGTCGCGAATCTGGATCGTTAACGAAGATTTAACGGTTTTAAGTCTTTCTGTTTGATCTTTGTCAGTCAAACGGTCATCATTGGTTTACTGCGTGAATGCATCAAAATTGAGGTGGTTTTGCTTTTGCCCTTGGATTGTGTGGGATCGTATGCAATGGAATTGAATACTAGATGAATGGCATGGCTTGGAAATTTGATCAAGCTGAGGCCATTTAGGTTTTAAGATTGGAGTTTATAGTTTCATACTGCTTTGTAGTACTACTTTGTGGTGTTGGTGCAAAGGCTTGCATGTAGGCCACATGGCAAACAATGTGACAATGATATGAGATTAATTTCACATGGGCTTGTTTGTTGTAGAGAGAAAGACTTATTATTATGGATTTCTTTTATCTTGGATAAATATAAAATAAAGGAGAATTGAGGGATGTTTGTCTCTTGATTTGATTTTATTATTTAATTTTAATTTTAAACTCATTTGACTGAAGTCTTTTCTTTCTTTTGATTCCTATCTGTAACGATGAGGAGGACAAGCTTTGATAATAATGTTGTTTGGTAGTACTTGCTAGCTAGAAATAAGGACAATAATTTTTGGGTGTTTGCTGGAGCTGTTTTGGATATAATGAGGGCATGATTCTTTTATTCATAAACTTAGATGTGCTAGAATAAACAAACCCACAACTTGGGCTTAGGTGACAAAGGTAATGTGATTATCGTCATTGTTTATTACATTATTTGAATTAATCAAACAGCAATAAGAAAGTTTTGCAAATTCTTTCCTTCTTTTTCTCAATCTGCATGGCCTGATTATGGGAACCTAATTAACTGGTTATGGGTACTTATCTGATGTGTGTTATGAATAATGGTGATAGATAACATAATAGTGGTAGTGGTGGGTACCATAGCAATTTGGAAACATTAAATTGTGGGGTAAAGTATCCGTGATTGTCGACGAAGTAATGCATGGTAGTAAATGAGGCTGGTGGTGTGTAGTTTGTTAATTGTTATCATGTCCTCTGGCGTTTTTCAACAGCTAGAACCCACTCCCCATTTCTCATTTCAAGACTTCAACTCTTTTTCTCATTTACAACTTAATAGTACTATATTTTACTATTACTTTAATCAACATTGTAATCTGTAACACGATTTTCTATATACTATTAAGGCTCCTAAAAATATAAATTTCATCCTTAAAAATAGCACTTTTAATATTTTATTTTTCTATTTATTCCTGTTTTACAAAGTTAACTTTAAGATCCGAGTAAAAAGACTATTTTTTACATTTACGTCTAACAAAGTGAATCGAATTAGAGTGATTTTTGAATATCCAAAAACTTATTTGACACAGAGATGAAAAAGATAAAAATATATGTATAATAAATTATATGATGTAATATTATGAAAAGAAAGAAATGTAGAGAAATAATGAATATATACTGGATATTTAGAAAAATGTGATGTCCAAAAGTGATATAGCTAGTATACATAACGATGGATACTGGACGTGCATGGAAGAAAAAATGTATCAGAAAATTGAAGGCAGTGGTTGGGAGAGCAAATGTTGTAGCAGCAGAGTGAAAGCAAGGAAGGGACTTTCAGTTCTCACAAATCATGCCATTGACAAAAATGCATGTTGGTCAACTACAATCTACAAATGCTGCAAAAAGTAAGTGCAAGTCTCAAAATCTGTTGCCTCTCATGTAAAAATATTGCACGTGTTATGCCACTAACAAAGCCTCAAATCATGGACCTTTTCCTCATCCATTGTTTCCTTTAGCATGGATCACCTCTTCCTAGCTTGTATCATGTTGCTATTATAATATGTAGAAAAGCATTAAGGAATATATGTGTTGTTCACTTTGCGACTTTGTAGTAGTAGTTTTTATTCTGGGAAATCGCTTTACGTAATTGGGGTGCATAATACAAATCACTAGAGTCTAAAACAAGAAAAACTTTTGTGTGTTGACTACTTATTACACATTGGAATCATTCAAAGAGGTATGTAATCAAGAGTATGAAAGAGGGCGGTAAGTCAAAAAGATTAAAAGCTGCGGTTAGTTAAAATTTGATTTATAAATCAAGCACTTTATAAAAATAATAATTTAATCAGTTATATTTATAACTATTTGTTCAATAATCTTTTTCTAATAATGATAGTTGTTCTGTTCTATTCCCGAAACTAATTGAAGATGACTTGACGTAATGAGCAACTGCTTCCTTCACACACACATCCAATTCTTGACAAAGAAAAAGATTGTGAGCCTTTCGCCTTGAATAAGTTTAAGCAAACATATGGCAATTTTTATTATAAAATAAGTTAACTTAATATATCAAACCTTTTCTGAAGGAAGTTGACAATTCCCATTTTCACACAGAAATTAGGGAGTGCACATCACCATTGAAAATAACGAATCATGGTGAACATGACAGCAAAGCTTGCACATATTTCTTTCTTTACCTTTTTCTCTCGGGTATGGTCAAAAGTGGGATTATATAATCCCAATTGAAGAGCAGAACCATCCATAAAATCAATAGAACAGTCACCGCATCGCAAACTTTTTCAACAAACAACACAACAAACTTTCTTTGAAGTGTGGCTTCCAGAGCTAACAACCAAAGCTTTTATATATATATATATATATATATATATATATATATATATATATATATATATATATATATTTCACCGTATCATAAAAATATTATTTACCTGCTTTCATGTTAGCTAAGTCTTCTCAGAAAAGAAGAGTGGAAGTTCAGTTACAATAGCCACTTAAGGAGAATTCTTTGCATGTAAGTTGGTCTCCTCAATATGAAACTACTGAGATCATGAAATAAACATTTAACTTAGTTATCAATTTTTTCCTGGCCGTTGTTGCTGGGGGCACAATTTTCACTATTGGAAATGGAGTTTAGTCCTTTTAGTTAATCACTTGGCAAGAAGATCCTGCTTGTTTCAAATTCAACAACCACTCAACTTACTATATTCTATATCTTGTTGGCAGTCTTAACAATCGTTGTATCTTCGTCAAATCCCAACAGCCAAATATTACGCACTGCTTCCACTAAACGTATTTTAGTTTGTTTAGAACCACTATCCATGTGCCTAGGAACCTTTTGTCAGTTCAAACAATTGGACCACACAGACACAGTAAGAACAAAGACACTAATGCTTCAATTCTTTGCTTAGCGTGATGCCCTGTCTATGAAATGTACCACCAATATGATCAGCGTGAGGACAATGGGCGACCTAGAAAACATGCAGAAACAGATGAACAATAACATTTTGTCCATTATTTTATTGGGGAAGGGGGCACCCTATTTCATGAAAACTTTAACAATTTACAACAATCAAGCATTATCCCACTAAATAAGATCAACTACATAGATTACATGAAGTCATTCGTCATAATTCTAACAGAAATTTGTCAAGAATAATTCATGTTTGATATAACGAGTTTTATGTTGTCTACTGAAGAACTTACACAACCCTCCTCCTTAACAATTTAATTGATAAAATTTATTTTAAAAAAAAAAGATTGAAAGTGTAATTTTGCAGAATTTAATACCTAACCTCAATTAGTCATAACCCATAAAAGTCATACAATTTGTTACTTAAAATAAATTTCAGTGCATACTTCTTTCGTGGGCCCGTCAAGTGTCAACAAAGATTTTATAGTGGCATTTGCCTATAAAAAAAAAAACACGATTGTATAGTGTTTTGCCATTGTCGTGTTCAAGAAAAAATAATGCCTCTATTTCATTGCAACATTGTAAGAGTAAAACAACAGTCATATGTACATTACATTTTATATTTGAATATTGACAATATGTTATCGTTCTGTCTGTAAAAAAAGACCACTGAAAAGAGGTGCACACCATGTGCACCGTTCAATTTGAGAAATCGACCACTGAAAATTGAGTTGAAAATGACCACTGAAAAGAGGTTTCATTCCGATCACATGTACTGTTCAATTTGAGAAATCAATCGCTGAAAACTGAGTTGCATATCCACTACGGTCCACGCGGAAGATCAATGTTTTTCTCTCCGACAAGGAATTCCTCTGGGCCATTGCTGCAGGAAAGAGAAGGGTAAGAGTGGCTGAAATACATGTACAGTAGTTATAACAGTGAAATTAGACATCAGATATTTTACCTAAGATAACTGAGAGCAGACATTCGGTAGAGACAGGTGAAGACCAAGACATGCAATCCAATGGTATAAAAGAATGCGAAAGTTCGGGCATACCTGCAACAGGAGGATTCTTTATCAACTAACTTAACATCAAATAAAATGCTATCGAAGCTTAGCAAATTATTTAAGCAGAAGAATGGGAATATCAAACGGGTTAACAAATTATTTAAGCAGAAGAAAAGAGGAGCATCGGAGAATGTCTAAAATATAGCAGAAGCCTTCAAGCATACTTGTTGCCAAGGAGAAAACGTCCACTGCTGAGTGTAATTCTGTCCCTGAATCCTAACTCCTTGTATCTTTGATCCCTTTCCTAATTACATGAAAAATAGATGGAACAGTTCATAATTAAAATTAAATAACATTGAATACAGAACACAGTGTGTTACGGACTCAATAAATGGGCCTAATATAAGGACCCGTTATCGTGAAGCCCATTAGGGATTTATTAGCTCAGAATCTTGATAATAACTAATCTTAACAATGTGCACGGCGGTGATTAAAGGATATCTCAACAAACAGATATTCTAATTCTAACAACAAGATATTATACCATATATATCAGGAGGATATATCGGATATGAGAAAGAGGTGGCAGTAACCAACCTAGAGATAACTCCCCTACATATATAAAAGGTACGTTCACAGGTATGATCTATGCTTTCTAACCCTAATATATGCCGTCACTATGCACACACACCACGCCCAAGATTCATATTGTGATATACGGTGATCCGCTTGATTTATAGGTATCTTCATCATATATACCTTAAAGAGAGTTATTGATAAAAGACTAATTCAATAGCCATTCAGCTATACATCATTGTTCTCGACAACAGAACACAGTGAAAGATAACTTAGTCATGTTTCTAACCAATCACTTCCTTATCTTTCATCCAATCCCAATAAGCCCTCCCTTTTCTAGGTAAGGTGCAAAATGGGAGAGGGAGATCTACACATAAGGAGAATCCAGTGTTCAATAACTCCAACAGGCAACAACAACCATTCAAACGCAAATTTAAACAACAAAATTAGACTTTCAATCAAGGACATAACAGGCATTCTTCCCTGTACCTACTGACTAAACATATACCATGTTTTAATCTCAGTAATAATACATCTGAAAACTAAAGTTATTTCACAAACATAAACAGTTATGAACAAGTTGCATTTGGCAGCACCAACATAGAAAATTCCTTCAAAGATCTCTTTGTGTGGTTTAAGGCTTTTAATTATCTTGGACTGTTAAAAATCTTCAATAACAATTTTATCTTATCTAAACATAATGCTAACAACCAGTTTAAAATAACATTTTTTCAAAATAACAATATTTCAAATTCAAAAACTTCCTTTCAACATTGACTGATAGACACTTCAGTTTCAACATATGCATATGTCAAGCTGTGACACTAATACAAACTTATAATGCATGAAACATTTTTGTAAATGCTGTGTTTCATTGCAGCAGCCAAGCTAAGTCACCTTTTTTGAGAATGCAGCAAAAGGATTTATATCATCCTCATATATCTTCTTGTATTTAGATTCAACATCTGACGCAAAACCACTTTCAAGATCTTCAGCATACTGAACAACAAATCACAAATAAATCTTTAGAGTTCAGGGTAAAAGGGAAAAAGTTATCTTGAAGAATGAAATAGAGTGATGTTTTAAGCACAAATTAAAAACCTTTTTAGAACCCCTAGAAACCACTTTCTCATGATTATAGTCTTGTACATAACGAATCTTCCCGTACAGTTTGACATTATCAGCTTTGCTCTTTTCCAGTTCCACTGTTAATACCCCAATCTTCTCCTTCAACTGCCTTATTTCCTATTAAAAGTGAAAAATTCGCCCAAGTCAACACTCGTTACACTGCCATATCCATAATCCAAAATTGGGTTGATTATAAACATACCTCTTCTGTCTGTCGCAAGCGGGTCCTAAATCGATCTCTTTGATTGCAAATCACTTTAAGCATTGAGCTCTGATCTTGGTCTAAGGATACTTGCCTTTGGTCGGTATTCTGATGCAAAAAGAGCGAATTCAAGAATTCTTTAAATCTAATATACACATGTACAAAAGAATATTTTTGGGTGTGTTATTAATCAATCACAAAAATTTATCCAGCAAAAGAATTTTTTCAATGTTCTCAAAATCTGAATCTTCTAATTGCATGGGTTCAATTGTAAGAAAATCAACATTCGTACCCAAAGTTATCATTAAAAAATCAAAGAAAATAGATTGCATCATTAAACCATCTGTCTTAATATAGGAGAGTGTACTTACTCGCCCAGCTATAGTGAATTTTCTTTTCTGTTTGGTTAAGTCTGGTTATGTTAACCATAGTCCTTCCTTAGTTAGTTTTCTGTTAGGAACTAACTCAAGGTTAGTTGACAGTTACTGTTGGGTAACTATCTATATAAACAGCTTTGTAATCTGTTGTTAGTTGGGTTGATTTTATCAATACAATCACCTTTCCTTCTCTCTCTCTCTCTCTCTCTCTCTCTTCCTTTTCTCTGAATCTATTATGGTATCAGAGCGAGGTCGATCCTTGACTAGTTTTTCATGGCTTCCGCTTTATCTCCTATTACTCAAAAGCTAAAGCTGTTAAGAAAAAGTTGAATAATGACGCAAGTCCCTTCAAAACCTGTTAGCTTGAAGAATGTATAAAGTTCATCCAAATTTGGATGCGGGAATGGGAATGATCAGAATCAATCTATCAATTACTTGATCAAGAAGCTTTGACAACATGCCATGAACTAACTATCCCACAAGCATAAGATGTTAAGAGAAGGCCTGTGATGAATTTTGCTTATATCTCTTACAGATGCATCTGAAATTAGAATAGAATTCCCCATTGTTAACACTCAACTCAACTCAACTCAGCTCCACCCAACAAATTATTGATGAGAACTAATTTTTGTTAACCTAAAAGAAAACAACAGTTCAGAGAGACAGCATCTCTTTCCAATTGTTGAATGCATGAAACTTTGTTTCTTTTGAAGATTGGTCTGCAGAAAGAAGTAAAATGCAGAAATAATGGCAGCACAAGAGTGGAATTTACCTCAGAAACCTCACCCCCACCAGCTTCTGAAAGATCCCAATCATCAAGGAAGTTCCCTTTACGGTCTTTTGAATTGGAACTATATCCCTGTATCAAAAAGGTTACTAAATGCATTAAATAAATAAAAAGCATAAAATTTCATCATTATTCATAAATGCATAACCAGATGTTAGCAAAAGATAGCAATTCATATTCTATTTAAAGTGGAGGATATGTAACAAAGGCAACACAGGTAATCATTCCAAACCTTCAATATATCATCTTCCAACTTCTGTATCAATTTCTGTTGTTCATTCGCCTTTGCTGTAAGTTCTGCTATTTTCTGTTCAGCTGTTTCCAGTATGGATGTTTTCTCAGAAAGCGTGACCTGAAAATGGTAGGACTTCCATCTGAATGAAAGAGGTATTTCCAAATGCACAGCGATAATACATGCATTTCTACATGAAATTGTTATTGACTCCACAACATGAACACTGCTCAAATGAAGGAAATACATAGGATCCTTTCATAACTGGTCTTTCTTTCTTTGAAAGCTACCCTATATAGAAAGCTAGTGTTATGTTAGTTGATTATTTCTTCCACTCTGATTTTTTCAAAGTCGTCTTTGTTTATGGGGGCAGGAGGACTGGATGTTCCATTGCTAAACAAATCACATTCTTACCTTCAACTGTGTTAGTTCATGTTCCATTTTACGGTTCTTATCAAGAAGAAGAGACTCCATCTTGCTCATCTCTTCTCCACTTGTAGCCACTTCCCAGTCTTCAGCCTCGATTGAATTATAACCCACTGCCTGCAAGTATTGTTCACAAGGAGTTACACAAATAGTGATGTTACAAGAGAGCTCACCAAAATGGTAAACAGATAATACAGGGAACATTAAAACCACCTGCAAAATTTTCACTTTCTTGCGCAGATCATCAACCATTTTTTTCTGTTGGCCTTGCTTTAAGTTCTTTCTTCATCTCCTCAAGGGCAGCCTCCTATATTAAGAGAAGGTGATAAAAAATAGTTTTAAATTTTCATTAACAAGGAAGAACAAAATTATGTGCCATATAATGAAGCAAATGGATTGTAATTGCTACTATCTCAACTGCAATGCATCTACTTGGGACTTGGCCAATTTGAAACAAAAAATATATTGGATCAAAATCTGGGGGTATTCACAAATCAAAATCACTTATAATGCATTTAACTATCACACGAAGGAAATCTTTAGTAGACTTTGGCCTACCAAAATATTACCTTTTCATTGAGCATGGCCGTAAGTTTCTTGACTTCATTAATGTGTTGATCTCTTTCATTTGATAAGGCTGTTTCAATATTGTGTAGTTCCATGTTCAATTCAGAGATTTGTTTTTCTTTGGCATTTAAAGAATTCTCAAGCACACTGTTTGAGTCAAAATTATCACTACAAAATAAAAACAAACAATAATCTGAAGATTGCGATCCAGTGTAAAAGATAAGAAATTAGAAGGATTTGAGCAGTATCAATGAGTGAGTATGCATATATGGAT
>CM023949.1:27385312-27452909 GCA_013407115.1 Glycine latifolia | reverse complement strand
ATAGGGTCAGATAGACAGAAAACACAAATTATTAAATTATTAAAAATTAAAAACACAAAAATAGGGTCAGATAGACAGAAAACACAAATTATTAAATTATTAAAAATTAAAAACACAAAAATAGGGTCAGATAGACAGAAAGTAGCTCTGCACCACTGAATAACTTATTGTATGGTGAATTCACACAAGAGGAGTGATGAGTGTTAGCAAATAGCAACACACTCTATAACACTCTAGTATTGGTTAAAAATTAAAAAATATTATAAACTATAAAATCAGGAGAGAGAATAATTAAATAAGTGGAACCCACAAAGTTTTTAATTTCCAATAAATTTCAACCAATAATACGATATGTTCAAAAGAATATGTTGCTAGCATTTCTTGTCCACACAAAAACATGGTCTTATTTCTTTTAGAGACTATACTTATCTGACAATACTTTCTCCAAGGAATTAATATGTTGAGGGATCCAAATAATTGCTTCCATTAACAGAAAGAGATAAACCCGAAGGTGAAGAATGGAGTTTGTTTCACACACCATGCTCTGAATTTTATGAAGTAAAGAGAGTTTGTATTACAAGCTTTTAAAGATCTACAAAATAATTAAAATAATAACACATATAGCTAATTGGATTGCTTTATTAAGAATGAAAATATTTCATGCAGCAAATCTTGAAACTAATTGAACTGGGATTGCTTTTAATTATCATGTTTGGAAGAATGAAGACCAAAGGATCTTTAAAGGAAATGCAAAATGGGAAATGTTATTCAACTTAAAAGGGATGCTAAAGATGGGTATTATAGTTATAATTAATTGCTTTAGTTTAACTGCCAATAAAAAAAATGTTTCTGTATGTAGAATTTGGAAGTTAGAAACTTAAAATGCAGATAATACTCATAAATAGATTTTAGAAAGGGAAATGTGTAAATATGTCCAACTAATACTGCTCAGTTTGGGTATAATAACAATAATAATTTTTAATTTAATAGAAAACAAAGATGATCACCATACCTATTCTTAGTTTCAGTCTCTTCATTTGCCATTTGCAACTGATTTTGGAGAACCCCCTGCATAGACACAGAAGTATCGCTAGAATAAACAGCAAGTCTTACTGAACATGGAAAAGCATCAGCACTCAGCAGCTTGAGACAAGATTAATTCCACTTAGTGTTACAGAAGCTATGGAGGGATTTAAAATATGTGGGCCCAATTAAATTCTTTCATCCAATTCTCTTCCTCTCTACCCTTAAACTGATACCAAACAAGGGCCAATCCTTTTGTTCCTCTTCTTCCTTCCCCTCCCACCGAAAGTTTGCATACCAAACAGAGACTATTATTTTAAGATTTGATTATGGACTAAACAGTAAAAACTGTATCCTTACATCATAAAGACCCAAGAAACACCTACACAAATACACAGTTCATTCAGTGTGACAATCACAAACTATATTCAGTTTACAGTCATTGATAACAGCCTTTGCAAAAAATATAATCTAGTAATTCTTTATACCTACAGGTGGGAAGAACATTGTCACTGAAACCAGAAAGTATACGGGGTTGAGGGGTAGGCCGTCAATAGAAATTTCAAGTTGATTATAAGCATATGCTTAAAAAAGTTAAAGAAAATTTAACAAACACCATCTTCCTAGTTACCAATACTTTCTTTCTTTTAATTTATTTCAAATTTTGAAAAATGCCCACCGATACTTTTTCCTATTTTGAGCTTGACATATATAATAGAAGCACTCTGATAGGACTCAGAGCAAAGTAGTTACGACAGTTATGGAATTAGTTAGAGTTGTTAATAGTAGTCAGAGTCAGTAATAGAATTGGTTTATTTGTTAGAATTGGTTTATTGGTTAGAATTGTTAATTAGCACTGCTTAGGCATTCAGAATTGTTAGTATTGGAAAACAAAGCAATGGCTCAGATGTGAAAGCCAAAAGCCTGAAACGGGCAACTCTTTGTCAAGAGGAAACCCTTAGAAGGAGATTTCTCTCCTTTTCTGTTCAAATGTCATTCTCCAATAACAGATTCATTCTTGTTCTTTCTATCTTGCATTCTATTATTCAATTCTGGTTTGTTGGTTTGTCAGAGACTCCCAGCTGTGTAATTAATATGTATATGGAATATGAATTGATTGCAGCAATGATAATTTTTTTAAAGGATAAAGAAACAAACTGTTATAACTCAACAGAGTACCTAATAAGGAACAAAAAAAAGATACAAAACAAAACTCGAGCCCTATCTCGCTAGGAAGGGTTGGCAGCGTGGATCAAACTCTGCTACCAGGCTCTATCAAAACTAATTTTTTAAAAGAGTGTTTAGAGCAAAGTCTTAAGAGTATGAGTATCTCCAAAAGTTTTCCCTTAAACTCTGATAGTCAACTCCTCACACAACCAAACCAACTTGGTCGAGGTTCTGTCATCTTTTCAAAATAGGTACTACTCTAAATTTATTTCAAATACATATTTCTGATCTTGTATGTCCTATCATCCCACCTCATCATTAATCATCTTCACTACACTTAAATAGATTTAAAAACAGTGGACTATAATATTTTGTAAATTCTGAAACAAATAGAGAGAAAGCAGCAGAAATTGAAGAATATGACTGAACAGGCGAACACCTAATTACAAATAACCACACTTCAAAATCAAATAAAAATTTGTAAATTGTACCTTCTCTCTTTCTAAACTAAGAAGCATTGATTGTGCACGTTCCACTTCATCCATCAGAAGATTGACCTCTGATTGCTTAGATGCCCTCTCTTCCTCTGAAGTTTTCAAGAAAACAGGGGATCATTTTCTTCAATATTAAATCATATTAGGAGAATCATGGTCTTAACTCTTAATATGAAGATAATAAAGTAATGTAAGAACTGATGTTACAGATTCAAGTGAAGTGTACAACTAAAATTGAAATGAAAACTATTTGATTACCAGATTGGGCGCGGAGTTCAAACAACTGGTTTTGAGCAAGTTCATGCAATTTCTGCATGGTAGAAACACTGTCTTTGGCATGCTGCAACTGATCTTGCAGTGCCTGTTCCCTGCACAGAATAAAGAGATCATCAGACTAGGTAAGCAATGCCAAAGCAGAGAAGGACAGTTCCGATATAGTAGTAGTCAGTCAATACAGGGAAAGAGGGACAAAGTAATGGGAACCTAGGTATTTTATATTTGAATGTAGAAAAAGAGGGAATAATTTCCAATTGCAGAAACAGATCACAAGAATAGACTCTCCCTCTCTCACTCACAGCAAACAGAAAGCTAATGGAAACATTTACAAAAAGAAAAGAATGAAAAAAGGAAGTCAACATCATTCAAGAGACATTAACGCCTCATCGAATCACACTCAGTCCTTGGTTGCCCCTCCCTTTCCCTGCTCGCCCTTCTTATACTTCACACCATTAAAAAATTCGGTTTCTTTCCTCCAACCACCCTGCCATGTGTGCAGGTAGTGCTTGGAGCCAGTGTTTCTTTGGCTCACATGGGGTGTCCATCCTATGTTTCCCTCCCTTCTTTCTATAGTCCACCTTGGCAATGGTAAGAAACTAAGAATGCTACAAACATATATCTAAGGCAGTTGCCGCATGTACTAAACTGAATAAACAAACAATTTGACATAGCAGACAAGATTACCAGATACCTTTCTTTCAAAACTTCCATTGTTTTCTGATTCTCTTCTGCCAGACTGCGTTGCTTAATCTCCACAATTTCTTTCACTTTCTCTTCCATCTAATTCACATAAATTCAAATGGCAAAGTAAAAATCATGAAAGACAGTTAGGTCTAATTTGTAATTGAATTTTAAAGATGTCGGGGATCTAGAGAATTCTACACATTGCAAATATGCCATAAAATAACAAAATATGAACACAGATTGAAAGGAACTTATCAATTTGACAGTAGGGAGTTGGATTCAGTTAAGCTAGGAAATCAGTTTATTGCATGTCATAAATGTAAACATTTTAAACCTTTCTGCCAAAATTTATCGGTAGACATTTGGAGGCAGTCACCACAATTAACAAAGTTCTTTATCACAAATGGAAAAATTTGCACTTGTTTGAATGCATGTACACATTCACCCATTTTAACAATAAAACAGGCATGAAACATACAAATGCATCTCAAATTCAGAAATTAGCAATTCATGAGAAATCTTTTACTGAAAATAAGGTACAATATCAGCAATTTGGTAAGACTTACTTTGCCCTTTTATAAGTCCAAGGTACTATCTAATGCAAAAAATAGATTTAAGGATACTTATAGGATACATTATTAGATAGAACACATGCATAAAGCAACCTTCAAACAATACTGTACTTGTAAGTTGTAATTACTTAAACCTAAGTTTATTCATCCTTAAATTGTTAAAAAAAAAATGGATAAGAAACAAGGATAAAGGATTGGGACGCTGATTTTAGAGATGCAATATATTAAAAACGATTTTTGTGCTTTCACCTAAAAGCTTAAGCTTTTGGGATAGTTGTTTCATAAAAGAAATGAAATCAGGTGATAATAATAGGATCATGACAATACACCAGTGCATACTAGACCGAAAAAGCGAAGCATCATATAAAAGGCATCAACAGGTATTTTCCTCAAGAAATGAAGGAGACTGTAACATTTAATCATATACACAATATCAGAAGCATTAATAACCTGTTGCTCTAATTGCCTGTTTCTCTCTTCAAGTCTTCGTATTGTAGCCTGCTGATTCTTCAAGTGAGTTGCCTCTGTCCTGAACTCCTCAAGCTCAACTTTCATTTTCCGGTTTTCAGATTCAAGCTCAGATATCTTGAGATCTTGCTCCTGCACAATGAAAACATATCAGAACATGAACAAGCAAATGTAACTATGCACATGGTTTCCTTACATGCATAAAATATAAGCACCAATGCACACAAGTATTGTACATACAGTTTAGTAAGCAATAAAAATGGAACAGTTTAAAAGCATAATAAATTAATAATCATGACAGAGGCCTAATTTTGTAATCTTTAAATATGCATATTAAAAAGGTGGGAGGGCTGCCCATCTCTTTAAAAGTCAAGAGATGAAAACACCTTAAAGCAATGGGAAGAACACAAAAGAGATTCTATAAATAGAATCTCATCCCAACACAGGTTTGATGGCAAGGAAACACCCTTAAAGTTGCATGCATTCCAAGATGGAAGGACATGCCCAGTGCTCATTGCTAAAAAGAGCATTACTACATCAGTATATTTAGAATGGAGAATCATGCATTCATTATCCATAACTAACTCATGCATGTAGATGATGTAATACATCCCATAAAATTACACGAGTCCTATCACATAGTGCAAAAAATTGAAAATAAAAAAATAAACAGGGCACCTAAGCAAAATGCTAGAACTCACAGCAATCGACGCAAGAGCCGGATAAGGATCCGGAGCTTCATAGAGCTTTTGATAGATGTTGAGAAAAGCATTTTCTCCAAACTTTGATCTCTTAGTAAGATTATCAACCTCTTCCTGATAGCCCTTAAGCAAGGAATTGAACAAACTTAACTTATCCTCAGGCGAAGCCTTTTTGAAGTCTGTAAGCAGCATAATATGCAATTCTCAGACACATCCATTAATTACCCCAAACAATAATATAAAAAATTGCAGAGCATGATTAAAAACAAAGCAGCTATGCTCCTGCCTCCGTTCCAATTTCAGTGAAAACATGTCCTAACCTATCCATATCCAAGTGAATTGTCACTAAAGCATATATTGAACGCTGATTTCAGAATAAATGTTAATAATAATTATATTAACTATGTTTCGAGCATAATTTGAAAACAGTAACAAAAGCACTAAGCACACACCTCTAGTGTTCTCGGCAAGCTTGCGCCGATTTTTCTGACTGTTTTCCTGGTTCTCTGCAATTCGAAGCCCTTGCTCATCCAATATAGATTTCTCCTTCTCCAACTCAAAATCTGAAAAGACGAATAAACACAGAGTCACGAAATCATCGCAATTGCAGCAATGGAAACAATGTGGCAGCACATCACAGATTAGAGATCGGCAAGTCAATTCACACACGCGGAAACACGAACTAAGATGAAAGCTATGAAAATTGACGGAAATTTGGAAAGAGCGAAACGTGGAAGTGAAGTTTCGGTGCGACCTTTCCAGAAGGCGGAGACGACGGAGATCGGAGAAGAGGAGGGATCGGTGGATTTGTCTCGCTCGGGTCCGGATCCGGATCCACCTGGTGGAGCCTCCATTTCTGGTGCAGTGTCTAAATGGTTGAAGGAGTTGTATTTTCTTTCTCTGTTCTATCACTGTCTCGGTTGCGGGTTTTGTATTCACCAAACGGAAAACTCTTTTATGCGGTAATGTGGGATCAGAAAAACGGATCTGAATATTTGCCAAGTAAATTGGTAAATTAAGTATTAGTTTAGCTTAATAGCTTTCATGTTTTGTTTGGTCAGTAAGTTAATGGTTTAGCTGGGTTGATATCATTATCAATTTTATCATAATCCACAACTATTTTTTATCAATATGACCACAAGTGTACTTTTGAATGCCAAAATAGGTGTTCGCATATTGTTAGTTTTAAGTATGATATTTAGTATATTACATAACCCTAACACATATTTAGGCGAGGCTTGGGTGGATCATCTATGTCTTCTGACCACCAAATGATTGACACAATTCTAGTTTTTTGTTTTCTCATGACATCAACATTGATCCACGTTCAAGCCTACACTAATGCTTGTAAGTTTTGTGTATCAACACAGTTTTGATGTAGTCTTTAATTTGAGCGCACATCTTAAATGTACCAACACCCGCGCAGTTCATCCATTCGATTTATGATCAGTTGTATTTAAGGTTCCATGCCAGCTTTAAAAATTTAGATTTTTTTTTTTTTTTGGTTTAAAAAATTTAGAAAGTTGAAAACCATCAAATGGAATATTAAAATAATTCAAGGTTTTATGTAAAGCCTTTTTTTATTTTAATTTTTTATGCTTTTGAGAACAAAACAAAGTTTATTTGCTTAGAAGAGTTTATAACGAGTTTATTTATGAAAATATTTTATGATTCTCGTTTTCACAATTTTTTAAAACTTTTTTCAATAACTTTCTTGGTGTAATTGATCAAAATAGGTTCTTTTTCGTGATCGGATTTATGGTATACATCTTCATGTATTAAAAAAGTATTAAATAAGAGTTCAATTAAATTGTATATATAATGCATATTACTTCATAACGAGATAGTATTCAACCAGGGGACTTTGTACTTTAGACTTGATCAAAATTAGATTTTGCGGGGGAGTTGGCTAGAGTTGGACTAAGATTTCCTGACTCATACATATGTTTGTGCGCTATAATAATGTACTAAGGATTGAAGGATAGGTGCTGTGAGATGTATATGAGTATCTTGACTCCTTGAATAAAACTATTTGCTTATATGAAAAAACATGCATAATCCACAAATGTTTGTTTCTCACAAGAAAGAGACAAGAGACGATTAATAATACAAAACAAAACAACAAGCAACACTCAACATGGAGTACAAAGGTAATTATTGTTGTCCGTGGGAAATCACAAACAGATAATTAAGAAACAGATTTTGTAGAGAATGAAAAGTATATATGCAACTTGCAAACTGATGCTTCTCTATTGAATTCAAAGTGGCTATATATATATAGCCTTTACAACTCTTAACAGAATACTAGAAAATAGCTCACGTATAAGTAAGTGATTATTTCTCAACAATTGGAAATAAAAAGCAACAGATACTAGATATTAAAAACAAAGAAAGTTAAACTCCTAACTTATAGCACCAGATTATTGTAACAGCAAGTCTACTCCAAATTGTATCGTTGACATGAGCAATTCTAGCGAGTCATGGCCGGCACAACATGTGGAGGTACTAGGTTAGCTTGTCTCATTGTGAATTCGTTTCCCTTCCAACCTAGATATACATATAATTAGCCCTTGTGAATATAATAATTTACATATTATAATATATACGGTATTGAGTAATAATTATATTATACCTATTGAGGGGTCCAATCCACGATTTTTAAGTTCTCTGTGCTCTTGGCAAAGAGCACACACTAAACAACAAAAGTGAACGCAACAATCCGAGAATGGTTCTTCTGGTAAGTTGTAGAGGGCTCTTAGCTTGCTTCTGAATTTGTATGAATATAAGAACGAACACCCAAATATGGCAAGGCCACAAAATATGAAAGTTGCACGTCTAGAAGCTGCAATTTTTTTCACCATTTTTTTGGAAAGTAAATAATTAAAAAATGTTATGACTATATACGTAAGTAGACTTATTGAAGCTTATATACGTAAGTAGCTTAAACTGGTAACCGTTAAATTTAAAGAGTTGAGTTTAATTACTCACATGTTCTTCCTTGGTCTATAATTTCCGCTTGGGGACCAAAGGTGGAATGTGGAAAGCACCAAGTAAGACAGCCTTCATTAACAAAGGGGAGAAGGTATGTAATTAAAACTCGTAAAAATTGAACTGAGTATTTTGAACCAGATTATGAATATAATGTCAAATGGTTTATGTGCTATTCTTTCTTATTATTTGCACGTGAGGGTATATGTATGTCAAAAAGTGGCCTTGTAAAACAAGTTCTTCTACTTTTCATATGTGTTTGTATGTCATAGACATGCATTTAATACCGCGCTCTTTCAATTATGCTCTTTAATAATTAGTTTATATATCTCAGAGCAAGTGATCAATCATAGTGTATACATGATAATAATGTAAATGATTTTTACACATCATCCAATAACAATTCATATTACTTGACACAAAAAAAAAAAGAAACAACAATCCATATTATAATTTACATGATAAGCTAGCTTGTTACTTTTACAATAATTTTAGAAGTCACATATATTAACCATGATATCTAATTAATTAGTTCACAGTATTAAACTTTTTTTGCTAACAGTAAATGCAGATTAAGCTCAAATTAGAATGCAACCATTAATGTTTGGTAATAAATTTAGAAAAGAGCTTACAATTTCCAGTGTCGTCAAAGCAATCATATAAACCAGTAGTCCAGTGTCCAGTGGGTGGAGCATTGATGTTTGGTAACTTACCTTCACCGCTGTCCATTTTGAAGCTAATATCACAGAGACGCAGAAAACATATATTTATAAATGAGATCGATCAAGAGATTCGCAACTCAGTGTTTTGCTAGCCACAAAATAGCGCTATTTCACTGGGTTATCTTTTGGATATATGCATACATATATATAGCCACGGAAAAGCTCCATGGGTTGATATTGACTTCGTATGTACCTTTTATTTTTTTTTTTTCTATTCGAACAAACAAGGTGATAGGTAACATTTAATTTAAACACAGAATTAATTATATAATTGATCCCTTAATTATAATAAAAAGTTTAATTGAATTTATAAATTATTAAAAAAATTAATTAGATCTTCTAATTATTAAAAATACTACATTGATACTTTTTTAGTCATCTTGATTGATAAAAATAAATATTTTTATATCTATTATGGATATAATTAACATAAAACAAAATTTTTTGACATCGATTTCTAAAGTGACTGATATAAAAATGATAACATTTTACATCTTACGTACATATTGGTTTACTATTAAACAAATTTATTTTTTTAACAAAAATTATTAACATAATGATGTCACACTCACCTATTGTCATGACAAATAATGATGTGGGGATCATGTTTGAATTTTAATTTTTTTAATTGTTTTTTTTGGTTTATCTTCATTTTGTTTCATTTTTATTATTCATTTATGAACATTATTTTAAGTTTAAAATATTTTAATTTGATAATTTTAAAAATGAATAAAAATAAAAACAGTAAGAGAAATTTTTGTGTGTAATTTTAGTTGTCAGTTGTCACTATCACAATTAAACTTATTATTTGTTATTTAAAAAATATTTTATCTAATGAAATATGTGGTACCTTTTATTTTTTAATATATACTGTAATAATTTACATTAAATCAACTTAAAACCTTTGAAGTAGAAATGATATTTTCTGGTTAAACTAATTAATAAACATTTTACTTTTTTAGTATACTCAAAGAGTACAAATACACATTTATATATAACAATGTATTATTTCGAAGAATTTTATTATTTATATATGGGATATGAATTTGCTCCATTCTAATGCGCATGCGTCACTTTAATTGTCTTGAGATCGAATTTGGCTTTTAATTAATTACTACTTCTTTTTTATCAGCAGGCTTTTAATTAATTACTAATTTAGCTATTAGTCTTTTTGGTTTTTGGTGTGGCGAATGGCAAAGTCATATTTTTTTAATAAAATATTGTACTTTATATATATATATATATATATATATATATATATATAAACTATACATATATATAGAAATATATAAACTGTAGTGGCCTTTGAGGCCTCTCTTACAGCCAAAAATAAAACAATAAAGAATTCTGAAGAATTTTATTTCATTATTTATATAAATAAATGATACATCTTAACCTACAACTTTTAAGTTTTAACATTTGCAGAAGTGTTAGAGATGAAAACATAAAAGTGTGATGTCTACTTTTCTATTAAAAATGAGAAAATCATATCCTATTTTAAAAATAAAAATAAATTGGTGATACTTAATAAAATATGAGAAAATATGTCACAATCCATTCTTGGATCTTGACTAGCATACAAATTATAATTTTTTTTAGCTTGGTTAGCCTAAAAATACCTCACTCCAAATCACAATTAAAATATCACCCAAAAGAAGTTATGAAAATTCATCAAATTTTCTCTTAAAATTAGGACAAACCCATATTGACTAAGATGTGAAAACATATCATATATTCATACAAATCTATATATACATATATCCAGATCTAACAGTTAGATATCAAGGTCATAGATCACAATATAGGCATTTGACATAATATCCAAAATATCAACTAATAGTGATGCTAATCATACATACTAATCATCAAAGTGTCTCAAAATATCATAATTACACCATAAACACACACACATATATATATAAGATAGGATCATCTACATCTCAAAATAAAGAATTATTCTCTATATATATTATTACCCTTATCCCTATAGTTGCATAATACTGGAATTACAAAAAAAAAAAAAAAATACTCTCCATCAAACACAATAGAGGCCTACCAAAAAGATAAAAAAAATTCCTGGGTAAATTAGCAAATCCCAAGAAGTCAACTACCTGTATATCTTAGGAAAAAATGAAAGAAGGGGTAAGTCACAAAGACTTAGGGAGGGCATAAAATACAAAGTTGACAAGAAGGAGAGCACAAACATAACACCGAGTCTTTACCTCTAAAAAGAATTTAAATGATATTAAATAAAAGTGAAATAAATACAACTCACTTTTAGAAACTATTGTATACTTCCTTGAAAACTTTTAGAGCTACATATTAACTTGTATTCAAGAATTATATCTTTGTAAAAAATTTCATTCTAGTATGTGCACATATAGACCACATTATCTCTTTATTGTGACAAATGGTAATTATATAATTACGACATTTAGCTTGAAGGCAGCATTATCTCTTCGTTGCAGCGAATGGATCTTTAGGAACTTTGGATATTCAACCCATGGGCTGCATTCTCTCTTTGTTGCAGCAAACGGAAAAAATACATATATACTAGGAGTGTTTGATTCATAAGTTACATTATCTTTTCATTGTAGAAAATGGAAAACATATATACTATGAGTATTCAACTTATAGGCTACATTATCTCTTTATTATAGTGAACAACAATCAATCACAAGCTCACAATAAATAAACAAATAAATAATAATCCAATATCCATTCTTAAATACCTTATCAAAAATCTCAAAGAATAAATTTCAATAAAGCGAAAATAAACATTTTACTTCATTCTCAAATACTCTTAGAATTTCAAAGATCACAAAAGAATATATTTTTGAAGTTTACATGCTTCTCCTAAAAGATTTTTTAAAAAAAATGTTGCTAAGTAGATTAATTATTCACACCAAAAAGAAAGCAACCAATGTCTTCCAATGCCGTTGTGAGGATCAATCACCATATTTTCCACAAGATCCAAGCATTTAAAGTTAAAAGAACAAGAGACTAGACAAAATTCTCAAATTTAACATACATAGAGTTTGGAGGAAAGGAGAATAATTCTTAACACTTGGTTTTCTAAAAAAATTATTTGAAGGATAGGTGTTGTGAGATGTATATATGAGTATCTTGACTCCTTGAATAAAATTATTTGTTTCAATATCAACAACACTTTTAACCCAAACTAATTGGAGTTGGTGGTAGATAAACTCAATGATACATACGAGGAAGTTTAAAACAAAAAAAATGGAAAGGGAAGGGGAAGGAGAAATAAGATAAAAGAAAAGAAGGAGGGAGGAGATGAAAAGAAAAATGACTAAAAATGGATCATTTGAAACATAGGGATAATAATGGGTTTAACCCTCTACCAAGTTTATACCTTTTCTCCATTTCATCCTAAGACACACCGTCCGTCAATCTATATCTCACTCCATTAAATCTTGTTTAATTACCTTTTCCTGGGTAAGTTTCAATCTATCTACCTCTCTTTGTGTTGAGCTTTTGGTAACAAACTTTTGTTCTTACGAGAGCATCCTGTCCGTCTCATTATGGGTCAAAACCACCTCAATCTATGTTCTCTCATGTTTTCACTCACCAGCACTACTGCTACCTTTCGTTGAATATATTCATTTCTTATTTTATCCATGTTCATATAACCACACATTCACCTTAACATTCTTGTTTCTGCTACCCCTATCTTATGCTCATGTTGCCTATGTGCTGGACAACATTCAGCTCCATATAACATTGCAGGTCTTACAATTGTTCAATAGAATTTTCCTTTTAGCTTAAGGGAAATTTTGCGGTTATACAAAATCCAGATGCACTCTGCCATTTCATTCACCCTGCTCTGATTCTATGATTTACATATTCATTAATCTCTCCACCTTTTTACAAAATTGATCTCAGGTATCTAAAAACATCTTTCTTGTGTACCTCTTAATCAAGTAGATGCACAAGGTCTTGATCACCATTTCTTACCAACGAAAACTCACACTTCATATATTGAATTTTGCTTTGACTTAATGTGAATTCTTTAGACTCGAAAGTGTTTCTCCATAATTCAATATTCCTGTTAACACTATCTTTGGTCTCATAAGTAAGCACAATATCATCTGAAAAAAGCATACACCATGGTACTTCCTCTTGAATATCTTTTGTTAATTCATCCATCACTAAGGCAAAGAGATAAGGACTAAGAGTCGAACCTTAGTGTACACTTACCGTGATAGGAAAACAACTTGATGTTCCTCTACAAGCTTTCACACATGTGGTAACCCAATCATACACATCCTTGATTGCATTTACATACTTTAATGATACTTTTTTTCTTCTCAAGAGTCCACCATAAAAATTTTCTTGGGACCTATTGTATGTTTTCTCAAGATCTATGAATACCATATGTAAGTATTTCTTTTTTTTTCAATACATTTCCATTAATTGTCACATCAAGAAAATGATTTCCATGATATATAATCCTGGTATAAATCCAAATTGATTTACAAAAATCTTGGTCTTTTTCCTTAAGCGATGTTCAATAACTATCTCCCACAATTTCATAATATGACTCATAAGCTTAATGTCCCTATCATTATAATAATTATGGATATCTCCCTTGTTTTTGTAAATAGAAACAAACATATTTTTCCTCCAAGCATCATACATCTTATTTGTTTGAAGAATCTAATTGAAAAGATTGGTCAGTCATTTTATCATCACATCCCCTAGGCCGTTTCACACTTCAATAGGGACGCTATCAGGTCTTAAAACTTTATTATTTTTTATCCTCTTTAAAGCTTATTTAACTTTATGTATAATAATTCTGTACACAAATCTTCTATTCAAATTATTATAAGCCTCCTCCAAGTCTACTTTACTTTTATTAACATCCCATTAAAAAGTTTGTTAAAATAATTTATCCATCTTTCATTTATATTTTCATCTTCTAAAAAAAATTTATATAAACAATAACATAATCCACAACTATTTGTTTCTCACAAGAAAGAGACATAAGACTATTAATAATAATACACAGCAAAACTAACAAATCAAGGCAATACTCAACATAGAGTACAAAACTAGTTATTGCTCTCCGGGGGGAAATCACAAACAGATAGTAATAATTAAGAAACAAATTAAGCACGAGTAACAACAACAACATGAATCGTTGACATGAGCAATTCTAACGAGTCATGGCCGGCGCAACATGTGGAGGTACTAGGTTAGCTTTTCTCATTCTTTCTTCTTTTGCCGTCCAACCTAGATATACATATAATAATTAGACCTTGTGAATATAATATAATAATATACATATTATAATATTTTGTTTATATACGGTATTGAGTAATAATTATATTATACCTATTGAGGGGTCCAATCCACGATTTATAAGTTCTCTGTGCTCTTGGCAAATAGCACACAATAAACAACAATAGTGAACGCAACAATCCGAGCATGGTTCTTCTGGTAAGTTATAGAGGGCTCTTAGCTTGCTTCTGAATTCGTATGCATATAAGAATGCCAACCCAAAACAGCCAAGACCAAAAAATATAAAACGTGCATATGCAAGAGCTGCAATTATTTTCACCATATTTTAGGAAACTATATATATATATATAGATAAGCTTATCTAAGTAATATATATACTTGTTAGTCTTTTTTAAAGACTTAAACTTGTTAGCATCCATTCGAGTCAATGAACGAAAAAATTAATTGGAAATGGAGAATATGGTCAATTATATTTGTTAGCAAAATTTAGAAATAAGTAAAACTACTGAATATTCTATATCATGATTATCAAAAAATAACTTGTTAGCATACACACAAATATAGGCTCCTTAAATTGTTAAGATATATATGATTGTGACTTTATTGAATAATATGTTAGATTTAAACTTTTAAGGACTGGTTAGACCAACCCATTTTTATCTCAAACTAAGAAAAAGAGGGAAACAATATCTCAATCATTTTTGCTCACAATAGAATAACAAAATTAACATAATAATGTTGTAGTAACCAAAGTGCAACCCATAATCCAACTACAATGAGATCAACTTTTTTTCTTTCAATGAATCCTATTATTGAAATTACTCATGTATCCTTTTTTATACCTTCTAGAATCTATTTTTTAGTTCAACTCTTACCTTATTAACTCAAATCAAAGAATTAATAGATATGTTCCGTCCAAAATGGGAATGGGTCGGGCTTGGTCATTGCAATCCCCTTTGTGAGGAGGTACATCTTTTCCCAAAGTTACGGGACTATTTTTTCAAAATGAAAATTAAGGAAAAGAAGTGAACAACTGTAGCTCAAAGAGCAAAAGAACTGGTGTCTATATTCTAGCTTGTGCCAGCTAACATTCAATTTCAAATCAATGATAGGAAAATATTTGTTCAAAACATAAAAACATCACCTTCTCAAATGACAGTGGATTTTTTTTCCTCCCTGAGATATGCAATTTAAGAGAATGAATTGAAAATTCTTGCAACAATATCTCTCTTATCTCAACTACCCCAAAACATCATTATTAGCTCAGGATCTTTAAAACCAATAACCTGAAAAGGTCTGCATCAACGGACTTTAGGCTTTTTTGTCTAGCCTCCTTAAATTCATTAGTAGCAATATCATAGCATCAGTTATCTTGATCGTGCCTTTTGTTAACTTACACTGCTAGAAGGCAAGGTGGACCAACCAAAACAGCTGTTAGGCCCTCAAAAGTAACTACAGTGCATTCCTTCCGGCATACCTTGAATCCGCTTTGCTATATTCCTTCCCTGTTATTTGTTCATTGAAAAAATTTCTTCAACTAAAAAACAGCAAATTAATTCCTTGAAAGGTACTAAAAAATTCTAACAATGGTACATCTGTGTTCAATGTCAAAAAAGCTCACAAACTTCAGCCATGTAGAAGCCAGTCTTATCCTTGAAAAACTCAGGTGAGAAAACATAATAACCCCCAATAATCATATGTGTGAGGCCAGTGAAGACCCACCCGCACATCAGCACTCTATCAACTTTGGTTTTCTTAAGGCGTCCTGGGAGAACACAAAGTCATGCAACAATATCAGAAAGCCTAAAATCATTAATTTCCACATATCTGAAGATAGACATTCAAATGACAATGATAAAGAAAAAAAAAAGTGTACTCTAAAACACAAAGCAACCGAGTGAGTGTTTGGAAAAGAGGTGGTGGATCACATTGATATAATATAACCATGGTAGCTTTAAAGGTACTCTGTGTTATGACTTATGGTAAAAAATCATGGTGGGATAATGTGCTTTTTGAGTTCTAATAATCAATCCAAAATCGAAACACTGGATGAGAGAACATATAGAGTTGAGACAGCATACACCAACTGCTATGGTTTCTTTATTGCACAAACTACAAATTTGACATATAGAATTTAGACTTGGATTCTTATTCCTAAATGTTACTATCCCTCTTCTAAATAGTCCCTAAAGCAAATAAATTATATAAAGTAATCTCTCGAGTATTAGAAATCATACTAATAGCCTTCCAAGTATGCAAAAATTCTTTAAATTAGTCTTTGAATGTTAGTAAAATATATCAATGTAAGAAGTAAATTTATAAATATTTAGTACTTTTGGGACTACTTATATAATTTCATTACTCTAAAGACTATTTACAAGAAAAGGTGAGGCACCATATTGATAGTTTACTAGTTAATAATGAGATCTCAAAAACTTTTACATTATTGTTGAAAGCCTGGAGAAAAGTGTTGTGTTGGTGGTACCTGAGAAGATCCAGACGAGAGCGACGACGGCAAAGAGGAGAAGACGTAGATGGAGAGAATGTTAGAAACAGAGAGGAAGCAAGGAACATAGCCGGGTAGATGCAAGTCGCATGGGACGTACGGATGACCCTTTGAGACTTGAGAATGAGATCCCTCCATCTTCTTCTTCTTCTTCTGCAATGGGGATGAAGAGAATGATAGAGTAGTAGTAGTGTCTAGTGCTGCCCAGGGTTGACTACTGAGTTGGAAGGAAGACATTTGGTTTGGTGCATGGATATAAACTAATAACTAATTGCCTACCCTTGCAACACATGTGATTTTTAATATCTTTCAACTATAATAACAAATTTCCTACCCATGACCATATTGCATAAGCACATTTGTCACTTTAAACTAGTGGAATTTATCACTGCATAATTTGGTTGCTTTGTCACAACTGGTTTGTATGTATGTACTATGCACCCTCTGATTGCTTCAAGTTGGGAAACTGAACTGCTGGGATTGATGCTTCTAGTGTACCCTCTGATTGCTTCAAGTGTCAATGCAGTTCTCCAAATATTCTTACAGAATAACAATATAGCTCCATGTGAGGTTTCTGAGAGGATTGGGATTGTTGGATGAAGACAAGGATTTTGCTGGATTATTTGCAATCTTCTTAAATGTTTTGTATACTCTTTAGTATTTACAAAAGAAGGTTAACTATTGTTTTATTGAGACAGAAAACAAATACAGTACCCACCTTAAAACACTATAACATGATCCACCTTTTTTTTCCTAAATGAAAATTAACGGAAAGAAGTGGAAAGAGTGTAGCTACAAAGAGCAAAAGCACTAGTGTCTATATTCTAGCATGTACCAGCTAGCATTCAATTTCAAATCAATGATAGGAAAATACTCGTTCAAAACTTAAAAACATCAACTTCTCAAATGACAGTTGGATTTTTTTCTCCTTCCTGAGATTTGCAGTTTAAGAGAGTCAATTGACACAATTCTTAAAACAATATCTCCTATCTCAACCACCCTAAAACATCATTATTAGCGCAGGATCTTTAAAACCAATAACCTGAAACGGTCTGCATCAACGAAGTTTAGGCTTCTTTTCTGGCCTCCTTGAACTCCGAATGCTGCATAGATCTTCCTCCGGCAGCAGATGGCAACGGTTGAGGGTATTACAATACAGGGGGAATTTGCTAGAATATTGTATGCATAATAGTAAAACGAACTTGCAGAAAATCATCACCTTCCAAGATTGCTGTTATACAACAAACAGCAATTCCGTATAGTTGGCCCAAAGAAATGGCAAACTAAAGTATGTAGCTATATGACTTCTCAGTTGCAATTGCATCTGTCATCCATATTGTCAATACAACAGCTAGGTGTGAAATAATGAAAAGCGTGAGAAAATACAACATGAATAGGTTCAAAGAATACAGGGGTAATCCAATTTGGATTATATCAAATAACAAAGCATCAGGATCTGGCCATACTGTTGAATAACAAATGACATTCGGCCACAAAGTTAATAACATACAGGGACTTTGAGCACATTTCCCCGAAAATATAAAAACTAAAACCACATTTTGCTCATATATCAATGTAGGAACTACATTGATTGATATTTAATACTTTTAAGACTACATCATTATTTGAAAGGATATTTAAGAGAAAGTGTAATACTTCATGGGTTGTGAAGAGTTTATTAAAAGCTTGGAGAAAAGTGTTGTGCTGGTGGTACCTGAGAAGATCCAGACGAGAGAGAGGAGAGAAGAGAAGAAATAGACAGAGAGAATGTTAGAGACGGAAAGGAAGCAAGGAACGTAGCCAGGTAGGTGCAAGTCACGTGGGACGTAGGGGTCACCCTCTGACTCTGAGACTCGAGACCCCTCCTTCTTCTTCTGCAATGAGGGTCAATGGAATAGACTGTTTAGTGCTTGCAAGTGTTGACTACTTAAGTTAGTTGGACAGAATCACTATTTTTATTTGTTATCATGTTATTGATATATAATATTTATTAGTTTTTATTTGTTATCATGTTAGTGCTTGCAAGTGTTGACTACTTATTAGTGAATTTTTCCTTTTCAATTGAACCTACTACTCTCGTAGGTAGAAAGAGTGAGATAAGAGATAAGGATATGGATCCCCTGCAGCTGAAAAATAAATGCAGGGATGGAGCAGTTCAATCTTTCACCCCCCCTATTCTTTTTAACTTATATTTTATTTTAGTATATATAAATGGTTGAGATTGATGCAGTTGAAATAAAATTTGAAGGGCATCATGATCGGAGACGGAGGAGATTTGGTATATATGACTTCTTCGTAAAGTGACCAAATCATTGCAGCTTCATTATCTTGTTTTACCGCTTGCACTTGGTGGAAGTCCAATTCACGAACGTAAATTACGTGACCTTTGGCCAACTGTCAAAAACTAACTGCTATTGTTAATGATAAATCAGTGTATCTGTGACGTGTGTAAAGAGTTTTTATATTCTGATTTTTTTTTATCTGTCTTATGAATCGAAAATATATACGAATCAAATATATATATATATATATATATATATATATATATTAATTTATAATAATTTATACATTTTATTTAATTAATTGACTTAGATTTGATTGATTTATATTATGATTTAACTACAAATGATCATTTATAATAAGTTAATTGATTTTTATAATAGTCATATTGATTATATTTTTTTATTCACTAACAGAGTATAATCTTTTACACCAATGGTATAAAAAAATTAAACTCATTTTAATACAAATTAAGGTGAATACTAACAAAGTCTAACTCAATTAATTAAATTGTATTTATGGATTGTTATAAATTTTTTGTTGTTTGAGTATAATTTCTATAAATAAATAAAAATCAAAAGTGACTTATCTCTTTCTATTCTTTTTAGTTTAAATGTTTTTTTTCTTCATCTTCTTGATTTGTCTTTGATTATGATTGAGTTTTTTTTTTAATTTATCATATTTGACAATATCGTTTTAACTTTGACAAGATCATGAATTAAAACAAAGTCTCTCTCTCTATATATATAACGGTTTTTGGCTCACCAATAGTCAATAGGATCAGGCTGAAATATTTTCACAAGCTTCGATCATTTAGATTGGTTATAAAACTAATTTTTAGTTTAAAATTTAGTCATATTTAAATTTCTTTATCTTTTCCTAAGAATGTATTTTGTAGGGATTGAACTCAAGTCATCTCCCACAAGTTCAATATATTTTATCAACTAAGATACACTAATTGGATAATAGTAATGAAAAATGAGATATGAATTTATTGGCATTTCATAAATAACAAATAAGAAACAAATACACTCATTACCATATTAATCCCTTTGTCAAATTCTTACAATGAAAATACTTCGGTTTCGGTAAAATTCATTTGCCATACTGATGTCAACACTTGTAAATAGTAAGGACTGCGAATGAAAATAAGCATGCCCATATCGCATAACATTTGTCAGTTTAAACTGGTGGAATTAATCACTGTATAATTTGGTTCCTTTGTTAGAATTGGTATGTTCTAGTCAACGAAATGCAACCCATGCTCCAACTAATGTACTGTTCAATTTGGTTGCTTTGTTAGAATTGGACTGAAAAACATTTTGTATTTTCATCTTCACATGAGAAAATTTTAAAAAGATACATCATGGTCAGCATCTAACTGGCCAGTAATCTTAAGGAAAATCGATGGCTATGTAAAATTTCCGAAAGTTCGGATGCATCACTGTGATTTTGCTTAATAAGCTCACAATTTATCAAGGATAACTAGAATAGTGTTATGGGAAAGTAAAAATATTCTCAGATACAATTACAACATCACAAGATGTTCTCCAAATATTCTAACAACAAGAATATAGGCTCCATGTTAGGTTTCAGAGAGGCTTCGAATTGTTGAATGAAGACAAGGATTTGCTGGCTTTGCGATCTGATTCAATGTTTCCTATACTTTCTAGTGTTTCAAAAAAAATTACTATTATTTTGTTTAAAAATCTATATACGACAGAAAACAAATAAAATACCCACCTAAAACACAACAATGAGGTCATTTATTTTTTCTTTCCAAATGAAAATTAAGGAAAACAAGTGGAACAAGTGTAGCTACAAAGAGCAAAAGCGCTGGTGTCTATATCCTAGCATCTGCCAGCTAACATTCGATATTCAATTTCAAATCAATGATAGGAAAATACTTATTCAAAACTTAAAAACATCACCTTCTCAAATGACAGTGGAACTTTTTTTCTCTCCCTGAGATATTTAGTTTAAGAGAATCAATGACACAATTCTTACAACTATCTCCCCTATCTCAACTATCCCAAAACTTCATTATTAGCTCAGGATCTTTAAGACAAATAACCTGAAAAGGTTTCCTTTAACGAACTTTAGGCTTTTTTGTCTGGCCTCCTTGAACTTGAAATGCTGCACAGATCTTCCTCCAGCAGCGGATGGCAATGATTGAGGGTATTACAATCCAGGAAGCATTTGCTCCAATGTAGTATGCATAATAGTAAAACGAGCTTGTAGAAAAATTATCACCTTCCAAGATTGCTGTTATATAATAAACAGCAGTTCCGTATAGCTGGCCCAAAGAAATGGCAAACTGAAGTATGTAGCTATATGATTTCCCAGTAGCTATAGCGTATCTGTCATCCACATTGGTAATATAAACAGTTATATGAGAAAATGAGAAGATAAAACATGCAATACAGAGTTAAACTGAGCAAATAAAAACCATTAGTAGCAGCATCATAGCATTAGTTCTCTTGGTCCTTTGTTTTGTTTATTTTCAACTTACACTGCTAGAAGGCTAGCTGGACCCTCCAAAACCGCTGTTATTCCTTCAACAGTAACTACCCCTGCATCCCTTCCTGCATACCGTGAATCCCCTTTGCTATATTCCTTCCCTGTTATTTGTTCATTAAAAAACTTCCATCAACTAAAAAAACTGCAAATTCCTTGAAGGGTACTCTAAATTTTAACAATATCACTGTTCAATGCCAAAGAAACTCACAAACTTCAGCCAGGTAGAAGCCGGTTTTATCCTTGAAAAACTCAGGTGAGAAAACAAAATAACCCTCAAGAATAATGTGTGTGAGACCTGTGAAGGCCCACCAGCACATCAGCACTCTATCAACTTTGGTTTTCTTAAAGCGTCCTGGGAGAATACAAAGTCAAGAAAACAAAATCAGAAAACCTTCAATCATTTACACGAATCTGATTACAGAAATTCAAATAAAAATGATAGTAGAAAGCCAAAACAGAAACAAACAGACTAAACCATAAACTTGCAACAGATGATATAGTGTGAGTGCCTTGTGAACTAATTAAAAGGAAAAAAAACAATGTACTAAAAAACAAAGCAACTGCGAGAACACAGAGTAAACTGAGACAGCATACACAAACTGATATGGTTTCTTTAGTTGGACAAAACTTAGATGCAAACTCTTGGATATTTTGAGTATTGTTCTCCAATTCTCCAATCAAAATTAGAGTTTCATCTCTTTAACCTACACTGATCTTTAATGCAAACCTTTATTACACAGAGAATACATGATAATGGGTAACCCCTTTTGGATTGTATTGAATAACAAATCACTAGGCAATACTGTGGAATACCAAATCACATGCAGAAAAAGTTAATCACAGAGCAACTTGTTAATTATTGCCATACTGTATATTCTCAACCAGAATTTAACAAAAAAAAAAAAAAACAATGAACACATTTCATATCTTAAATCCTGTGTGAGTTGTTCTAAAACCCCTCATACAAGTCTTCGATTCCTATGAATCCAAAAAAAAAAAAAAAACCCTAACATGACCATCCAATAATCTTTTAGTCCCTGCCCTCAACAACATGGTATGTTTTAAATGTGAATCAAGATTGAAGACCCTGCACATCGGTTACATAAAAGAAACAATAAAAAGTGGATCTATGTTTTGTTTTTTTTAGCGTGGTTGGAATCAACATCGAAACATAAAAAATCACGTCTAACTACTTAGTTACCTGTAAAAGTGGAAAACCACCATGTGGAGCGTGTACCAAACATCATTGCTCTAATGTGAGGTATTTTTTTTTTTTTTGGTGAAGAAATGTGATGTATTTCGACATTAAAAGAGATAAAAAGTTTGAAACTGAACACTGGCTGCATAAATAAAATAATAACAAAAAGCATATTTTTCACGAGAAACGAACAAATTCCGCTGATGGGTCGTTTATTGAAGTTAAAAAGTTTCATAATTGATAGTACCTGAGAAGATCCAGACGAGAGTGACGATGAGCAATGAGGAAGAGGCAAAGACGGAAAGAATATTGGACATGGAAAGGAAGCAGGGAGCGTAGCCGGGTAAGTGCAAATCGCGTGGGACGTAGGGGTGAGCCCCCATCTTCTTCTTCTTCTGCAATGAATGGGAATAGAGAGTGTTGACTACTGAGTTGGACACACTGAAGAAAAATAGATTTGATTTGATTGGGGGATGGATATTTGTATGACTTTCTTCATAATAAGTCACTGATTCCGGTGAAAATTATTAATATTTTTTCGTGATGGCAGCAAATCTTGCTACTTGCATTTATTTATTTCATTTAGTGTTTGCATATGGAAAATCCAGCTCACAAAAGCAAATTACCCACCCTTTGTCCAACTGTCAAAAAATGAATTGTACATATTTTAATATGAATTTAATTTATCTTATTATTTGAATTTGTGTATTATATAGAATAAATATTTTTTAGAATAAATAAAAAGTTATGATAAAATCATTTTATTAATTAAAAAATTAAGAAGATTTAACTTAATTGATTAAATATAATATATAAATGTTGTGTTTAATTTCTACCAAAAAATAATAATTCTATTTCTAGTAGATTTTTATTTTCTCGTTTCTCGATAGAATAAAAATAGATTACTAACCTTGTCAGACATACTTATTATTGCTTCTTTCTGCACCCCCATGCTCCCACACCAACACCATTACCCCTCTCCCCAATTATTATTGCTTATGCATCCCCATTCTCCAATTCCTTACTATACCTCTTAGCTCAACCTTAATTACAACCCAACAACAACCAACCATCGAATAAATTTGCACAGTAGTATTAGTTTCACGATATTTTAGAGTGCCAGAGAGGTTTTTTATGCTAATTACCCCACTGTTAAATAACTAAAATTATTAATTTTTTACGGGTTCTTGAAGATTGATTGATTTATTTAAAAAACAATTAGTTTGTTAATAATTTAAAGATAGGTGACATGGGTCATATGATGTGACAAGAATATACCAGACCTTTAAGAAATAACAGTTTTGTTGATTGGGCCAAGCTGATAAAAACATTTTTGCGTGTTGGGCCTCAAGACATTGAGTGTGTTTGATCGTCTTGAAAAAGCAAACATAACACGGATGCATTTATTTTTTTACACTCCTATTATATCTTGCATAGTTGCATATCTTATATTATATTTCGAAAAATTCATTCTGAAATATAAATTTACATTTCAAAATAAAAAATTCAAAATATAATATAAAGTGCACGATGCAGTCATCAAACACGAATCACAGACAATTCCTATCCATAAAATCACATCCATACATATTAGAAAAAATCTAAATTTCACATCAACTAGAGATAATATCAAGATAAAGTATATAAATGGGAGACAACTTTCACCTTATGACCTAGTTTTTGGAATTGAGTTAGATCTAAACTCACATTCTAAAATAGTATCAGAGTCTATCCTAAATCCCTGTGCATGAGATGATGTATTTAGAAAAATCCAAATCTCAATTTCTAATAATACAAGACCCCAATACAAATTAGTAAATCATTTTGACAAGCATAATGCATACCAAAATTAACACAACATGGTCCTATCGTAATGCAACCAAGACTAAGACAGTGTTGTCAGAAAACCAAAATATGCACACGCAGGCTCCATGATATACATCCCTAACAGTGATAAGCTCAAAACAAAAATATGCACCAGCAAGCATTTGTGATGGCCTTTTTACATGTAGTGCTTTTTTAAACATGTACACGCAGGCTCCATAAGACCATAACATACCTCCCTACGCAATGTAGACTTGGATATATTATTTTGTTTACATCCATTTATATAATGGATGCAAAAATTTATAAGTTTTAATTATTCAAACTTACATTCGAACCAAAAAGTGATGCATTTCAATTTTATATAAATAAAAAATATATTAAAAAGTTTACATGATCAAATTTTAAATATTTTCATAATTATTATGATAAAAATCATATTTTAACCTATTAGATTTAGACTTTTATGTATATTTTTCATATTAAAGAATTTAGAAATTGATGTTTATTTTAATAAAGTTATGTGATATTATTTATTTAATAAACTATTTAATTATTATTTTGTTAATATCAGTTTGACTACATTTCAATCACAATTGAACCATTAAATTTTGAATCAATGTTTTCATCGATTTAATAATTTATCTAATTTTAAAAAATATTACATATAATTGATGTGGAAAGTACATTCTTATGTTAAAAAATTTCACATTCTACAAATCAATAAAAAAAAAAAGTCTCACATTCTACATAAGTGGAATCTACATTGACATTAGAACCAATGTAAAATTCTAATTTTAACTAGTGTTAAATGTCCCTTTACACTAGTATTATTTAATACCTTGATCCTTGGTGTCCATTTTTTTTCCCCTAGATCACAAGTGTTTTTTACTGAAGATAATCTTATTTGAAACATATAATATTTGAGAAAAGAATTATAAGTACTCTTTTAAATTCTAAAACATCAATTATTTTGAGATAAAAAATATTAAAACATGTAAAGATACAAGAATGACATAATATATTAAAAATAAAAAATAAATATTAGTACATTTATTATTTAATTAATTACAAAAATTTAATAAATTAATATTAGATGCTTCCAAATCAATTCATTTAGGCACTTGTTTAGAGCATTTAATACATTTTATTAAATGCTTTAAATTATTAAAAAAAACAGTAACTTTTAAATGATTTGTGTTTTCCGTAATAAACATTTTATTTTCATTTAATACATTTAATTATTTTTAATATTATCCTTATTTTTATAACTACTTCCTCCTATAAAAAATTTTTTTGAATTTTTTTCACAAAGAGTAAAAAACAACAAATAACTTAATAGATAAAACGATTTTACTAAAATACTCTGTCCAACCTAGTTTGTTTGACATTTAGGGGGAAAAAAAAGACTTAAGTAGACATTTATTTTCTTAAAGTTTGTGCTTTTCTTAATTTTGATTCATATGATTTTTTTTCGGTTTTAATTCACGTAAATTTGTACTTTTTTCAAATTTAGTCCCTAAAACACGAACTTATGAGGACTGGACGAATTTTTTTAATAAATGCAAACTTATATGAACAAAATTTATATTTAAGTCAAAAAAATTGTCCCATTTTGATTGTTATTTATAATATAAAACATTAAAGCATGAAATGTTTTTGCTATCATATCCTTGATTATTTATTATGAATCACAATTTTTGTCAAAAAAAAAAACTCTTTCCGACATATTAGAAATTTCACATCCACTGATATGACTAAAATAATATATATTAATGGAAATAATTTTTACCTTATAAACCAGTATTAGTATTAAATAAGATTCAAATTCATTTTTTAAGATAACATTCTCTCTGTTATTAGTAAAAATTTATGGGACAAATATTATATTAAAACTCTTTTAGTAAGGACTGTTTCGTATAAATACCATAATTAAAAAAAATAATAGCTATAAGAATGAGCTAGTATTTTTTTAGTATTAATTAATATGATTTGTGTGTGTGAATTTACATAAATGGAGGGAGTATCTTTACGGATACTTTTCCATAAATTATTGAATGTCGTTTATGATATCCTTAACTTTCATCCAACTCATTCATGAACTTACTAATTTTTTAGACTCATTTTTCTGTATATTTTATTAACTTTCTTTGAATACTACTGAATATCCTTAAATGCAACAATTTACCTTTTTACATATGCGCACACACATATAAATAGGCACACACACTAAAAACAACAGAAAGAAATATACAAATATTGAAAAACGATTTGCTTTGTTAATTCGATGGCGTTGATTCTCCTTTTATTTCTTGGTATGAGCATATCATACTACGAAGTTGATGCAAGGAGCAAATATCTACCAGATATGCAACAGAGTTTTACCAGATCACTAAATTTGAAGAGCATTCTTGTACTATAATTTTAACTTTATTTTTTTTTTTATGTTTCAAAGTATGTTTTTGAATCCGTTGTTAACAAATGGCTTCCATTGTCATTTTGTTTACTTGCACAGCCTACAATGAACAGTGACTTTGAGTGCGTCTATATATACAAGCAACGAGCTTTTAAACATCCTTTGTTGAAAAACCACAAAATCCAGGTAAATAATGCTCTCACCAGCTAAATAATGTGTAAATTGATTTGTTCATCCATTAAATGTAATGCGATCACTAAATGATGGTTGTGTTTAGTGAAATAATTTAGTATGTGCATTTTACAGTACACAAATATTCATTGAATTACTTGAGCGTGCGTTTGGATATTTGAGAACTCTAAAGAATTTAAGGTTTTAAGATTGAAAATTGCTTCAACGAGAATTCCTTCATTCTTTTGTTTAGATAAATTAATCAAATTCTTTCATTTTCAAAATTTTTATTTAGATAAAAAAAATCAAATTTATTTCTTTCTAAACTTTGTTTTGATAAAATAATCAAATTTTTTTATTTTTATATTATTATTATTTATTTGAATAGAGAAAAGGGAGAGAAAGAGAGATGGAGATAGGAGAACTAGAGAAGAGATACAAAAGTGAACATAAAGAATTTTAAGTTTTTATTTATTTTTGCATAAATCCACTTTCATTCTTATAATTTTAAGAATGTGTAATTTTGTTATTTAATTTTTTAATTATAATTTTATTTTCATGTTTTCAAAATTTAGCAATTTTGATTCTTATATATGACACAAACAATATATTAAATTGACATTAATTAAATTACTAACAGACATTATCTATATGTTTTGGAATGTCATGTCATTTATTATGTCAGCATGTACTTGTCACTTTATCTTTTATATGTTATGTCAAAAACTTTATATTAAAAAATTGACATAAGATTAAGGTGGATCAAAACTGTTAAATTTATAAAATAAATATGCAATAAAAATTTTGGTGAGACCAAAATTTCACAATCATGGATCTATATTTTAAATAATATTCCTTTTGTCTTATAATAATTGTCGTATAAGAAAAAAAATTATTTCAAAATAATTATCATTTTAGTTTTTCAATGTAACATTAATTTTTTTTCACTTATATTTGTTATTATATTAATGATATGAGAAAAAAATTAAAAATGAATTAATAATAATATGATTAATTTTATAAAATTAATATTCTTTTTCATCTATTTATTAGAATTATGACAATTATAATGGAACAAAGTGATTAATAATACTTCAACAGATTACTAGAATTAAAATTTTTATGCTCACCTAATTCTTAAGTAATTTATGATAACTTATTTATCAGAATTATAAATGAGGAGTAAATGAGAGATTAATTAATCACAATTATAAAAGAGGAGAGATAAGTGTAGAATAGATGAGGAGAGACTAACGGTGGATTTTAATATTCTGAAGTATTTTTATTTACTGTACACAAATTTAACTTATTTCTTTAAAATATTAACATATTTATATGATATAAACATATTTTAAGGTTTAATATAATATTTATGATAATTTATTTAAAAATATATTTTACAATAAGCCATTTAAATAAGATCAATTTATTTCTCAATAAACTTAATTATAAATTTTAGTTTGATTTTTTACATGATCGACATGTTTAACATTTAAAAAGATAAATAAATATAAAATTTTAATATGTTATAACAATTTTAATATAAAAATAATACTAACAATAAATATTTATTTATGATTTTTTTTAAATATGGTGTCATGTTAGACCTAAAAAACTTTTTGAATGACATAACATTAACGTATTTAATTAAATAAACTTTATAATTATCTTGTCGAAACTTAATCACACTCATTGTCCATCTCTTATGATATATTATGCTAGAATTGAATACAAGTTCTTTCTCATAAAATTTGGGTGTTGTTCACTAAGTTATATCCTTGAGTAGAATTTCTATACACATATAATGTAAACGATTTTTACGTTATTAGTAAATAAAAATTAAATTAAAATGACTTTTTCGTAAATTAAATTCAATAAAATGTAGAAACTTTTTTCTCTTTTCGACGCATGTACTATTTACTCTTGAAATTATTTCTTCTAACCAATTCTTTTTCTATTCAAATAATTTTGAACATAAATATATATTCAATTTAACCTAGTGTTTCTCTATGCTTTCGCAAGCTAGCTTAATCCGACTTCCTCAAGGTACACGATGCAAACCAGACAGCCGTTCATTGACAAAACTTTTCAAATTCATAATTCCAGCAAAGGATGTCCTTCAGGAAAAGTGCCTATTCGCATGATAAAACTGAGGCAAGAAATCAACTATAATTTTTCAGAATCACAACCTGAAAATTTTCGTCAATATTCCAGGAACCCTTATCAACATGTAAGTGGATAAATTATTAATTTATCATTGTGGAAATTTTGAGTATAGAATGTGCCTGAATGTTATTTGATTGTGATATTATATACTTATTAATTAACATCTTTCATTTATGAGCAGGTTAATTTGGTTGTTTAAAAAATCCAACTCTATCCCATTTAAAAAGTTTTTTTTTAGGCCTAACAGACTAGTTTATTTAAGTAATTAAATATAAATAATGCTTTTCTTCTTCTTATCATTATTATTATATTGAAATTGTTACAATATATTAATTATCTTTTTTTAATATTAATTTGTATGTGCACCTAAAGTCTATAAGCTTGTTGAAGGGTAAATTTACACCATTTTTAGATGTCTTATTACAAAAGAGCCTCTTAAAAAAGCTGAAAGTTAGATTAAATGACATTAAAAATAAATTTACATAATATAAACATGTCTGATCTGAATAATGGTGTAGGGTTTGTCTAATTGATCTAATTAAAAATGGGATTAAACAATCTCATTTTGAATAACCAATAAAATATAAATAATTATCTTATTAAAAAATTCTCTCATTAATGTTATGACTATCACATTTAATACATCATTTTTTTTCATATGTGTAAAATTAAAATTTTATATTTGTTAATTAAAACTTAATAATTAAAATTATATATTCTTTAGTTTGCTACCCTTGAGACAACTCCAAGTACAACCTATCACGGAGCAAGTGCATGGATCAGCGCCAGTGATAATCTATTGGTGCAAGGGACCCAATATAGCCTTTCCCAGATTTGGCTTCAAAGTGGTCCTCTTTCAGAACTTAACAGTATTCAAGTCGGAGTTGGTGTAAGTTAATTAGTATATATAGTGTTTTTTTTATGATTTTATTATTAAAGAAAGGATGTTTGT
Source organism: Glycine latifolia (assembly GCA_013407115.1). Classification (NCBI taxonomy): domain Eukaryota; kingdom Viridiplantae; phylum Streptophyta; class Magnoliopsida; order Fabales; family Fabaceae; genus Glycine; species Glycine latifolia. Next base: position 27,422,516 of record CM023949.1, on the reverse strand, counting down.
ATCTTATATATGCATGTATGTTCATATCTATTCTCTTGCTAATTTGATCTATTAATCTACTTTAGGTTAATCCAAGAGTATATGGAGACGATAAGCCACATCTCGCTAGCTCTTGGACAGTAAGAAATCCACCATGTTAATGTATTATTATTAATGACTTGTCGTACGTGAGTTGTTGTGATTTATTAGATATATATACTCTGCATGCAGGGGGATAATTTTAAAAAAACCGGATGTTTTGATGCGATCTGCCCAGGTTTTGTGCAAGTGCATCCTCGTATTACCTTAGGACTAACCATTGAACCCTCATTTACAGGTGGATTAGATGGCAAAGACTACATTGCTATCAAAGTGACACAGGTAAATTTTAACACACTTTTAGAGAATTCATATATATCAATTCCATGTAATATATATTATTCAATATTTTTAGGAGTATATACTCATGCTTTTTATTAACTGAATAAAAATATATATTTTTTTATTAAATATTATTTCCACCTTTTTGCATTGTAAATTTATTTTATCTTTTGTTCTTTTACATATAATATTCAAATTCCTATTTTAACTTTCTAAAGTTGTAAACAAATGTATAATTTAGAAAAATTAATAAAAATATTAAAAATAAAGAGATGAAGACATTAAAAAGTCAAAAAACATATGAATAAAATAAATGAACAATTAATAATGAAGGAAAATTAAATGGTGTAATAAATTGAAATAATTTAAAAGCTTAGAAAAAAATTCCTGTAATATAACTTTTATAAAAGCTTTTATATATAAATAGATAGATAAATATATTATTAAATTAATATAAAAATAAAATATGTTTTTGGCCTCTCAACATATTTAGAAAAATTAATTTTAATCCCTATAAAAAATAATATATTTCTAGTCCCGTATTTATCCAAAAATACATGTTTTTAATCTGATAATTAAACTACTAAAATCGGTAAATATAGGGACTAAAAATGTATTTAGCTTTTATAGGGATTAAAATCAACGTTTTCAAATATTTTAAAAGATTAAAAAAATATTTGACCCTAAATATAAATAGACTATAATTAAAAGTATTAAAATAAATAAAGCTACCATATGCATCATGCATGTATACTTTTTTTTATCACCAAACGTTAGCTGTTAGTATTAAAATAAAATAAAAACTACAATATGCATATGTGTGCATAAATTATTTTTTTGATTTATTATTATTTGTAAGATCTTCCAAGTTATTCGCAACTAACTATTTGTTTATAATGTTAAGACCATATATACCTTAAGCAACTGCCTTTAATTTGTCAATTTAGTACATAATCTTATTATTTATAACTAGAAATTTATCAACAAATATAAATAGATAATTTAAAATATAATTAAAACTATAGAAAATACTTTGACCTGTTTAACTTTTTTATTGTTGTCTTAATTTGTCATTGGTCTCATGTGATATATATATAGTAATTGTCAGTTAAAAAAATATTTAAACCAAACTTTTAAAAATAATAACACCACTGTTGGAAGAGTGAAGAAGCTTGCTAGCAATTTCACTTTCAAGATTTTTCTCCACCCCCCTAAAAAAAAATATAGAAACTTCTAGTAGCTAGTTGGATTGCACCACCATTATTTTTTGTTGCACCGCCATTTGCTAATTGCGTATAAAAGGCCACCATCATATAACATTTAGAGTATAAGTGAAATCAATTTTAGTTTGTGAAATTCAAGTCTCTTCCTCCCTTGTGTGTGAGTGAGTTTATGTAGAATTTATTTGCTCTCTCATTTTATTTCCCTGCGTAAGTGAGTGTGTGTTTGTGAGTTTAATTTTTGTGTCCAGTTGTCAACATTATTTAACTTGCCATGTGTGATTGCTTAAATATGTGTAGGATTCAGTATCAGGCCATTGGTGGTTGCATGTAGAAGGAAGTGATGGAAGTGAAGATGTTGGGTATTGGCCAAAGGAAATATTCACTCACTTACGCAAAGGATCATCTTTAATTAAATTTGGAGGTGAAGCTTATGGACCCCCTAATATTGGAAGTCCTCCAATGGGTACTGGAAAATTGCCAAAGACTTCATTTCCTAACTCAGGTTTCTTTGCAAGACTTCAAATTGTGGATTCAAATTCCAGGGAACTTGATGTGAATCCTATAGACATGAAGTCATATTGTGACACCAGTTCAGATTGCTATGATTTGTTGTATCATGGCGATCAAGGGGCTCAATTTAGGCAAGCTTTTCTCTTTGGTGGGCCTGGCGGCCAATGTGGTGTATAACTAAATTTATAATTACATCCATTTTGAATAAATGTTTAGTTTATTATCCACAAAGCGTACTTCACATTCAGCACAATATTATATTAATTAAACTACATGATGTCAGCAAAACTCATTAAGTCATGATTTTCTTTGTTTATATGATTAAAAATTATGCTTTATAATTGAATGTGTAAATCAACCGATCAATATAAGATTATTTTAATTTAATCATTAATTTCAAATTCAAATTTCAAATATGTAATTATATTAAAGATTGAAAGAAAAATATATCGCACCTGTCGCAACATAATTGGTCATGATGAGACGTCGATAAAAAAAGATAAAGAAGTATTTTCCTGAAAAGAAAAACTTAGAGAGTCGTTACCAACGTTTATTTAAGGAAAATGTCAAAAAAATCAAAAGATAAGGAATAGTCTGCGATTTGAGAGAAAATGAGTTCGGGAGTCATTTACACGCAAGGAAGATGTTAGCACTCCATGCGTCCGTCATGAAGACAATAACCTTTGATCGAGTGTATAAAAAGTAACATGACTTTTAAATTAGTTATCTTCCCTTAAGAACATGAATTACGTTTGTTATATTTTGTTTATTCAGAAAAAAAAAGCAAATTTTTATTTTTGTTAGAAAATAGAACATTTTATATATTTTTTGTTTTTTAGGTCGACAAGGGGTTTGCCCTCGCTCCTACGTATCCCCAAATGCAATGAGAAAATTAAACTTACATAGTTCTTTGACAGAAAACAACTTGTGTGTTGGGTTGACTTTATCTTTTTCGAAAGATTTGTTTCAATTGCGTGAACAAGTGTCATTAAGGCGTTGGACCTTGAAACAATATTGAATTTGAAGAAAAAGTGGAGAGAATCGCTTAAGGCATTGGACTTTGAAGAAATCCCGAGTAATATTTTTTTTAGAATAAGGAGAATTAAGTGATCATTTATTTGAGTATTTTTTTAGATTTTTTGAAAAAAAAAGATTTTGGATTTGTGGTAACCTCTATGAAGTTAAGCAAGTCAGAAACCTAGCATGTCATTCACAAAATCTATCCACATGTTATTGAAACATCACCAAGCAAGTCGGAGATCCAGCATAGAGTGTAAGGAACATAAGCATGTACTAAAGAAAACTAAAGTGGAATTTAAAAAATAAATGAATAACTAACCTAACATTATGTAATCAAATAAATCAAAAGTGAATAGAAAGGAGAATAATAGAAGTGAGAGTACACTTAATAATTGAGGGTGCATATATAAAGAAAGGGAGTGCAGTGCTTATTTTATTTCAAAAAATGCCTGGCAAAAAAGGTAAGGGGTGAAGGCATGAAAATGGATGTGTAAATAGCATTATGTATTTTGTTTCAGAATGGGTCAGGCCCAATAACTAAAGGGGTTGCAGTTATGAACATGGACTGGAAATACTATTATATATTTCGTTTCAGAATGGGCCAAGCCCAACAGATAAGGAGGTGTAGTTATGAAATGGAGCGTTTAAATAGCATAATTTATTTGGTTCAAAATGGTCAGGCCAAACAAGTAAAGGGGTTATAGTTATTAAAATGATGGGTGCAAATAGTTAAAATAAAGTTTTTTTGGGGGCTAGGGTTAGAACTGGGTCAGAGCGACCTGACCTAACCCGCATTTAGCAACAAGATTGAAAACCCTTGGCAACCAAACGGCGCAGGGAGGCATGGAGCCTCACCGCGGAGGAGGAGGGCTCCCTAATGCCACCGGTGCGGGGACCTAGCAGCGTGAGGCCACCACGAGGGGTGACGACGACCGTGGCGCCACGCGGTGGTGGTTCATAGTGGTGGTGGTGCACGGTGGTGATGCGGGGAGGATTAAGGAGCCTCAACAGAAGAGGCATGCCCCTTAACGCCACTGGCGAGAGGGCCTAGCGATGCGTGTAACGATCCACCTCGTTGCTACTGTATCACTAACTCTTAATCACACCATTAACACGGTTTAATTAAAAAAAAGAATTCGTTTAATTTGATTATTAAAAAAATGGTAGTAAATTTTTTTCCTTCGCGAGCACATAATCTGCACCACAAAGTGCATACGTAGATGAAGGTACAATTAACACTGCAAGTCATTCACAGGTAAAAACGTAATTTAGTTAGGTTTACAAATATCCATAAGTACAAGTTTTTCAAAAGAAACAAGAGATTAAACAACGAAGAGTAAACTATCAAAACACAACTCTTGGCCGGGATCTGATCCATCGTCGTCCCGACAACTCGACGGCTCCAACCAAAAAGAGGTCATGTTCGTGATCATCACAAGTACCAAACCACACGGCACAACAAAGTAAAAGTGGGTTTATCATGTAAAACAACAAGCACAGATAACATCAGTCAAGGAAGGCAATCCAAATATCACCTATCACCACAATATCCACGCATTTCATCACGCAACCAACATGGACAGTCACTCAAAACATTCCACAAGTCAACTTATAATGCCTAGCATGATTCATGCTCCTGACTCATCTCTTAGCATGCAATGTGGTACCATCCCGGAAATAGTCCATCTCGGTGGTCAGATGATGCAGTAGCTTGTCAGTGTCATTTTGTCATGCACAGGCCGCTTTCCCCAAGTGGCTGTAACATCCCGAGCGCTGACGAGGGCGAGGAGTGATCGCCGATGCAATCAGGCACAGACAAGGAGCGGCTCCTGGCAGGCTTCCAGCGGGAGGGGTACATGAATGAATCGAATACACACCCGAACGAGAGGGATCCAAAAGTTGTGCAGGTATGGCACTATACAGTTGATGATAACTTAAAAGGAAATAATAGGTACTACCTATACTAACAAGGTGCATCTACTTTTCGGTAGCCCATAACTTAAGAACTCCACAGTTAAGCCTGCTTGACTTGGATCAATTCTGGGATGGGTGACCTCCTGGGAAGTTTCTCAGGAAGTGTGTGAGTGAGGACAAAGCACGCTGAAAAGTCTTGTGTTGGTATGTGGGGACAGTCATTGATCCTGTAAGTGGCCAGGCGTTACAGAGGTGATCAATCATGGGTGTCAGAAGGAGTTCTAAACAGACGTGGCCCCTCAGTATCCTGGTACCCTACAGCCAATCATCGTATTTCCGTCGTGCAAATGTAGTATGTCACATGGGCACCATCAATGCATGACTCGGCCAAATCCTTCCTCACAAGGGTGACCTGTCATGCACCCCCCATGTACATACATACCGCCCCAATCACGGGCCACCCCAACATGGGCTCATCGATGCACTGACCGTGATCCTTGCAAGGTTAACCACCCAGTCCCGACATCTCACGTGTCTATACATAGTATATCATCACGACACCATCAATGTATGACCCGGTCCAGGAACAAATCCTTCCTGACTGGGGTAACTCTTCATACACCCCCGTGGGTATCTATGTATATCCACCCGCATTTGATAATCATGAGCAACATCAATGCATGACCCAGTCCAGGAACAAATCCTTCCTGGCTGGGGTAACTCTTCATGCACCCCCAATGGTATCAATGCACAATTCATCATCTCATAAACCAACCTTTTACTATTCCAACATTATCATATGTGTTCATTACATACACATCAATAGTAACACAACATAGACTAGGGAGCTGGTGTAAAGTATTGGGTGTTCAGGTTGACACCTAGATACTACATGATTATGAGGTACGAATCTGAACCAGGTCGGACAATGGTGGATAAGGGCAGACCTTGGACTTCATAAAATACCATGGACGGACCCAGCACTATGCATTCGATTACATAAGAGTTTGTAATCGATTAAAACAGGCAACACTTGCTTGATACAATAGGTAAGACTTTTGATTGTGTTAATACCATGGACCTGCACAAGGTTACTCGGATTTCGAATGCCGAGTTGTACAAAGTAGGTTTTTGGTGGGTAATCAATATCCGGCAGTGAGTGTGTATAATGATTAGCTAATACGGGACATCTCACACCATTGGCGCATGACCCACGTGACAGGGCCATTTAAATGGATCATTTTCCTACGAACCCAACAGCTTTCTGAGATAAGGGAAATGAGCTCGTCCGAGTAAGAGAACCCGGTAGCTCACAAGGAAAGGAAACGAGCTCATCCGAGTAAAAGAACCTGATAGCTCACAAGGAAAGGAAAAGAGCTCATCCAAGTAAGAGAACCCGATAGCTCATAAAGAAAAACTTGAGCTTAGCATCTCTAAAGAAACAACCCCGGGTAAGGAACCTAGGATATTGACATCCACCAGCAAAGGACTAAGAGTCACGTTCCACATATATGTATATACTATGTAATGAGCTCAGCCCAGCATACCCAACCTGGTATCCGACACCTCCACAAACACTACTAAAAGGTGTTTTGGGAGTTTACAGCATCAAAATACTGACTTTGCATGCATACACAGGGAGTTCTTATAACATCAACTCTCCCACGAGAACACCATCGAATTCTTCACACAAGAACATCAACAAACATAAACATATCACATCCCATTCGTCACAAGGCATAGTTTTTCTGGAAAAACAACACATAACAGGGCATGCAGATATCTTCATAGTTGGACTCCCTGGCCCCCAACTATGGTATCTAAGGATGTTATTAACATAATAAACTCTCCCTTACCTAACCCGGAGTCATTCTCGCACAGTCCAGCGGTGCTGTAACACGATCTTTCTAACGAAAGCTTGTCCGAACGCAGCGTCCTCGCGGAAGCCGAGAAGAAAAGGGTCGAGCTTTGTTTTCTTCGAACTTTACAAAGAGCGGTCTAAGGCCTCCACTCCGATCATGAGGTTCCTCTTCACGTAGGGGTCCCGTGACTAGCCAAGATGGTTCTTGGTGTTTCAGAGCGGTTGAAGGGAGCGGTTTCAGGGTGTGGGTAAGCTCTAGAAAGAGAAAGGAGAAAAAAACGCAAAGAAGAATAAAACGGAACACGCTTCCGCTGCGTACTCTGATGCTTATATATATACAGCTGACAAGACATGTCCACTTTACGTGCACGGACAACAACCAAAGACCAGCAGAGTTGACTTAACATATTCATCATCAAACATGCATACTAAGGCAAAATCATAATAAATAGCAATTACTAAAATAAGTCAAATAATAAAGCAATATAAAACACATCGAACGTCTAGCTCAGCAATTCAAAATTTCAGGGTGTTATAACGCGAGGGCGGTAGTGACAGTGCACAGTGGTTAGATGAAATAAAAGGAAAAAAAAAAGAAGTAAGGAAAGAAAGAGAGGAGAGGGAAAGGAAGGGAAGGAATGAGGGGTTATTTGAGAGACCCATCTCCCTTTTTTGACAACGGTGCCAAATGGCGTTGTTGGAGTGATCAACCTCGTCCTCTAGGATATGTGCCTTGTTTGTGCAATTAATGCATAAACTCCTTTTTATATGTTTTTTTATCTTTTATTTCTAACCTAACGAGCTCTCAAAGAATCCATTAAATTCTGCTCTTTTTTATTTTTTTCTATTTTTTTTAACTATCATCTTTTTTTCATTTTTTTTCCTTTTTTTGGAAATTAAGATAGAATTAGAGTATGACAACACCTATTAATCTTATAAGGTTTGAGTAAGAGTGGTCCGTGCATAAAAAACATATGGTTAGACTAAAAATTTGAGCTGTCAATGGCGAATCAAGTTCCCTCTCCCTACCTGATTTGCCATCATGATTTGTTGTTTGTATCAATTGTTTGAATAAGATTGGCTGGTACGTGTATAGAATGCACGTGTTTTAGACTAAAATTGTGCTGTCAATGGAAAATATGCAAGCCCGGTCGCACTCCCTATCTGATTTGCCACCATGATTTGTTGTTTGTATCAGTTGCTTAAAGATGAAAGGCAATACAAAAAAAAAGGTAAACTGCAGCTCATCAGCTGGGTCCGAGGGCATTGAATATCTCAGCAAAGGACAAAAATTTGATCGATACCTAAATCCTATTTCACTTCTAGAGAGGATGATATACAACAATAAATAAATATATATAATGTGATATAATATAATAAGAAAATACTAAGATTGGTGGATGTAGTAAATCCTACTTCACATCTAGAGAGTGAAAGAGATACAAGAAAAAAAATATAATATGTAATATAATACGAAAAAAATCATAAATAATTGGAAACGTACTCAACAAATTTAACATTGCAACAAACATGTCTTCTCAATTTATCTGTTTAAAGCATAGTTTAAAAAAAATCGAATCCGTAATTAATCCAGTTAGAGTATTGGATAACTGGATTAATGATCGAATTGATGAATCACTAATTGATCCGCATGATCCAGTCTATAATAAAAAATATAAAAATTTTATATTTATCTTAAAATATTTTTAAAAAGACATCACAATTCATATATAGATAATTAGATAAAAAAATATATATAAAAAAATCATTGTTCAAATTTAAACAAACAAGTAACAAAAATCATAAATATAAGATAAATAAATTTAAATTCAAAATATAAAATCATCAATACAAAATTATAAAATGTTAATTTTCATCTAATAACTCATATTTATACAAAATTTACTTTTATTCTATATTAATATTATTAATAATTTATGTGTGTTTTGAAAACTTATTTTATGTGTCTAAGAAACAAAAAAAATTCACTTTTATATACACTACTTATCCACAATTGACATAATTCAAGACTTAAAAAAATAATCACCTAATTTATAAATCATACACGTTGTTTAAAAAAAAACCATTTAAAAGAAATTCATTACTATTTAATAGTATTAGCGTGCAGGTGCAGCAACCCCCAAAATCCCAAAGCACTCCTCGTACACTGTGCCACCTACCCAATTATCCCTGTAGTTTGTACAATTTGTCTAAACAATATTGAAGATGAAAGGCACTGAACAGTACCCAAACATTTATTTTATGTTTGATTTTGAAATATAGTCATTCAATAGTATAGAAGAAATATTTGAAGATTTAACACAGAACAATACTCAACTTTACCTTGTGCCTTTCCATAATCCATAATAAATATTGCACAGTAAAAATGTATTATAATAAATTGGTTTAAATATGTTTGCCTCTGAAAAAAATTTAAATTTTATATTTGGACCTAATATTTTTTTCTTGACTTTTGATGCTTAGAATTTTTTTCATTTTGTATTTTATCCCTACAGTTACATTGATTCTAATAACTTGAGAAGTCATTATTGATGAAAAACATATAGGTGATTCCTTATCTTGTTTCTTGGTTCTAAACTATGTCCCTAACTAATATTTAAAGTTTTAAAATAATTTCCTTATTTATTTAATTCATGACAAATTGATTATTTTAAAAAATAATCATTTTTTAATTTTGAACACAATTTAAATTTTTTTATGGATGAAACTTGTTTTATTAAATTCACTTACATAAAAACTATAAAAAATTAACTGATATTTAGAACAAAAATGTCATAAATTTTATAAAAAGTACTTAAAAAATGTTATATAAAACGAAATGTTGGCTAACACATAAGTAACATAAGTATAAAATAAGGGTAGCAGAAATGAGAATGTTAAGGTGGATGTATGATTATACGAAGATGGATAAGATAAGAAATGAGGATATTCAGATAAAAGTATCAGTGATACCGCTATGTAAAAAGATGAGAGAGTATGGTTTGAGCACGTCATGAGACGACCACTGCTCCCATAAGAACAAAAGTTTGTTACCAAGAGCTCGACACAAAGAGAGGTACAGGTCAACCGAAACTTATCTAAGGAAAGATAGTTAAACAAGACTTAATGGAGTGAGATATAGATTGACGGACATTATGTCTTAGGAGAGTGTGGAGACAAGTTATAAGCTTGATGGAGGATTAAACTCATTAGTAGTTCTATGTTTCAGTTGTTTCCCTTATTTTAGTTCTTTTCCTCTTTATTTTTTTTATCTTCCTTTCATCTCTATTTTATTTTAGTTTATTATTCATCTCTTTTATCTTATTTTCACTTTTTTCTTTCATTCTCTCTTTGTTTTTTTTTTTTTCGATCTATCATTAGGTTCATCTATTACTGACCTCAATTAATTTAAATTAAAGATATTGATGATAATATTAATGCTGATGTTGACATAAAAAATGAGTATCACAAATAAAAATAAAAAAACATAACATTAAATTTTGAAGTTTTCAATTCATACTGATATATCTTCACGTTAAATAACATTCCAGCTGTGTAGCTATAAATACCCAAATCCATCTCTATTTCCTAGTATCAAGCAAATTAACAATAATTCAGAAATGTTACTGCAAACATTAGCTATCCCTGCAATACTCGTTGTGATATTAATTTGGGTGGTACAACCACCAAAGCAACGTTGTGGGAAGATTGCTCCAGGTCCCAAGGCGTTGCCAATTATTGGTAACCTCCACATGCTAGGGAAACTCCCACACCGCACCCTTCAAACCCTTGCAAGAAAATATGGACCCATAATGTCCTTGAAGCTAGGGCACGTCCAAGCCATAGTGGTTTCTTCCCCTGAAACCGCTGAACTATTCCTCAAGACCCATGACACTGTTTTTGCAAGCAGGCCAAAGATTCAAGCCTCTGAATATCTCTCTCATGGCAGCAAGGGCTTGGCGTTTTCCGAGTATAGCCCCTACTGGCGCAACGTGAGAAAAATGTGCATCCTTCAACTTCTCAGTGCTTCAAAAGTTGACATGTTTGCTCCTTTGAGGAGACAAGAGTTGGGAGTGTTAGTTAAGTCACTGAGAAATTCAGCGGCATCACGTGAAGTTGTGGACTTGAGTGAGGTGTTGGGGGAGCTAATGGAGAACATAGTGTATAAAATGGTATTGGGGCGTGCTAGGGATGATAGATTCGAATTGAAAGGACTTGTTCATGAGGTGATGAACTTGGTTGGAGCTTTCAATCTTGCAGATTACATGCCTTGGCTTGGTGCGTTTGATCCTCAGGTATCAAATTCAATTATACATATGTGCATGGCAATTAATTTATTAACTTCTTACTTCTTATATAGCATCTATCCGCTGGATCTTAATAATTTGGGAGACCAAATTAAACTTTTATCATGAAAGTTGTTATCTGATTATTTCAGTATAATCAATACTTAATTTTTTGGTGTCGTTATTTATTTGGACTAAATGTTTTATTAAACTAGATTCTGATCCATGTAATGTACAGGATAAAGATAAACGCACAAAAATAGAATTTGGTGTAATCCTTGAGTTAAAAAATAATAAACAAAAATGTTTAAGAATGAGAGATAAATTTTTATAATATTATGTACATATTTATTAATTATTACATTAATATTGATGTACTAATTAAGATTTAAAATAAAATAAAAGAAAAAGTGATATCATGGGATATAATTTGTATGGTCCAGAATTCACGATGAGATTTTCTTTTGGTGAGTACAATCATGAAAGAAATGACTTGTACAATAGCATACTTTCCAACAATGTAACTCAACATACATATCACTATATCAGGTTTTTTCATTCATATAATTTACATTCAAAATTTTTATTTTATTTATCATATTGCTTTGCCTAATTTTTTCCAATTATCACATTTTTTCATCACGTCACTTATCATAATTTTAGGAATCTAAAATATATTTTAACCTTTTATTAGCAAAATATTGTATTAATAAGGAAAGGACTAGCTACAAAAACACAAGAAATATGACATCCCAAAAAAAAACAAACGTTCAAATATGAATTTAGTACTGATAAGTTAGTATTTTTTTAATTTTGGTGTCCGTAAATTTTCTTGTTAATTTTCAATGGTTTTAAGTTTATGTTTTTTTTTTTTAAAAAATTAGTTATTGTAAGATATTTTTATTCATTTTTAATCTATGTAAATTTATATATTTTTTAATTTTAATCCCTAAAACACGGAAAATTTTAAAGATTAAATTCATATTTAAATAATAAAAGAAAACCATCACGTGGTACCTAAAGAAACCCCACCCATGACAACCACGCAAACCCAACATAAAAAGAAAACACGATCAAAATGAGGAGCCCGAAGAAAAACAACACAATCATACAAAAAAGTTCTCTCATACATCATAATCAAGTAAATGTTGCAGAAGAATGGTGCATGAACACGTATCTCCTATATATTCGATACTGAGAGAGATGATAGAAATAGAAAGGAGAAAAAGTGCATATGATGTATTGAGATATGAGAAGTAAATTAATAAAAAATTTATATTATTATGTACATATTATATAGTATATGATGTATTGACAAGTAATTTTTTAAAAATAAAAAGTGATATCGTATAGGTTGCTCGCTTGGCCCACGATTAATGGTGCCTGACAGCTTGAATTACCATGCTATCTATAACTTAATTGACTTAACACAGCTAAAAAAAAAAAATGGCTCTTAATATATGTTAATAGCCCGAATAGGTTGAACCAACCGAAATTAATACCTTTAAGTACAAAGTATGCTTTATCCAAGAGGATATACATGAATATTTATACAGTGTTCTTAGAAAGAAAAAAAATATGTATAGTGTATTTATTTAGTGTCAAGCACCATTTTCCTTTTGCACAATCATATTGGTACATACATGTCATCTAGTTATAAAATCCATGTTACATTAATTTGTTGATACATATTGATTTTTACATTTTATTATATCTTCAATGCAAACATTGCCTCGTCAGGGAATAACAAGACGATTGAAGAAAGCAAGCAAGGAATTTGACCAAGTCCTGGAGCAAATTATCCAAGACCACGAGCATAATCAATATGATAACTATAAAGTGCAAAAAGCCCCACACAATAACAAGGACTTTGTGGACATATTGCTATCACTTATTAATCAACCCATCGATCTTCAGGACCATCAAAAAGTCATTGATAGAACTAACATCAAGGCTATTATATTAGATATGATTACCGCAGCATTGGACACGTCATCCACAACGGTTGAGTGGGCCATGTCAGAACTCTTGAGGCATCAAAGTGTGATGAAGAGACTTCAAGATGAGCTAGAAAATGTCGTGGGGATGAACAGACACGTGGAGGAAATTGACTTAGAAAAATTGGCTTACTTGAATATGGTGGTGAAGGAGACGCTACGATTACACCCGGCTGCTCCTTTGCTCCTACCTCGTGAGTGTCGAGAAGATGTTACTATTGATGGTTATTTCATAAAGAAAAAAACAAGGATCATAGTAAATGCATGGGCAATAGCGAGAGATCCTAAAGTTTGGCATAATCCTTTGATGTTTGATCCAAAGAGATTTGAGAATTGCAATGTTGACATTCGTGGAAATGACTTTCTAGTTATACCATTTGGTTCAGGTCGAAGAGGTTGCCCCGGGATTCATTTGGGTCTAACTACTGTTAAGCTTGTTCTAGCTCAATTGGTGCATTGTTTTAATTGGGTGCTTCCATTGGACATGTCTCCTGATGAGTTAGACATGAATGAGATATTTGGACTCACAACGCCAAGAAGTAAGCATTTGCTAGCTACACCAGTTTATCGACTAGTTGATTAAGTTAAGAGATCGAGGTTAATAATGGGCAGTAAGGTTTATTTACATATATTTGTGGTTTGTTTAAATTTCAATGAGTCGTGTGAAACATTTGATTATAGAATAAAATAATTTAAATTAATAATTATTCTATTTGTTATTAATCAAGTGCTTTTATCTAATTTACCTTTGAATGATACCTCTACAAGCTAAGTTTTGAAGAGATGGGAGGATTCGGTCTAGAGATGAGGTACATATTCATTTTTCAGCTTCCATGCAACAACAAACCTTCACATAAAATTATATATAAAAAATGACAACCAAATTTGTAATGTTAAAATAGATTATTGATGCTTGATATAGTCGCCAAATGCTAAGACAGCAAACTCTCTTGACTTTTGTAACAGAAAATTGGGCTCATATGATATCCCATGTATCATAAAAAAAATATAATATCCCATGCGAAGATGTCGGCAAAGAACTGATGATTGCAAATCAAGACTATTTTTAATTTAACATTTCCACCTCGAAAGTCTTGGTTTCATTACCAATCTCTTTCTTGTGGTCCACGAGTAAAAATTCAATATCGTACATATATAATAAATAAATACTATTTTTGTCATTTTTTTCTTGTATCCCATGCATTTACTCGGTACTGTTTTTTTTTTGTCAATTTTTTTCTTTTTTCTAGCACATCATTATCATCATTATTCAATATAAAATACCGACTAGTTCCTATATAAATAACTAAAGCCTGCTCTATTTTCCATCAAAAAACGACAAAAAAAAAGGCTATATACTTGCTCCAAAAGTATGCGTTCTAATAAGGACTTTGTCGACATACTACTGTCACTAATGCAACAACCAATTGCTAGAACTAATATCAAGGCTATTATATGTTGGATATGATTACAGGAGCATTTGACAACATCGGGTGTTGTAATTGAGCAGGCTATGACAGAACTTTTAAGGCACCCAATGCCAGTATCCTATTTGAACCAAGAGAAACTGATTCTTTTTCTTTTTTACAATTATACCTTATTTATGTAAATCACCAATGAACACAACATTCAGTTTAACATTCCCGAATCCAAATTAAGTCTTGAATTCATTTAACAAATTAATCTCTTCTTGTGGATCACGTACGGTTAAGAACTCAAGGTCTTAAAAATATAAATAATATTCTTTTTGTCATTTTTTTCTTGTAGCCTTTTACACCTTTTTTTCATGATTTATTTTTCTTTCTCTTTTCTATCGCTTCATGCTATCATCTCTTGCATCATTTTTCAAATATATAAATACACTATGTGTGTATATATAAATACACAAACCGTTCTCTATTTTCCATCAAGCAAACTATAAAACAAATGTTGCTTGAAACATTTACCATCCCTGCAGCACTCCTTGTGATATTCATTTTGATTCTATCCTATGCCCTTTTCCATCCAAACCAACCTCAAGATGATGATAGGGCAGATGCACCAGGTCCTAAGCCCCTCCCAATTATTGGTAACCTTCACATGCTTGGAAAACTCCCACATCGTTCCCTTCAAGCCCTAGCCAAAAAATATGGACCCATAATGTCCATCAAGTTAGGTCAAGTCCCAACCATTGTAGTTTCCTCACCTGAAACTGCTGAGCTATTCCTTAAGACCCACGACACTGTCTTTGCTAGCAGGCCAAAAACTCAAGCATCGGAATACATGTCTTATGGCACCAAGGGCCTTGTGTTTTCTGAGTATGGACCCTATTGGCGCAACATGAGAAAGTTCTGCACCACACAACTTCTAAGTGCATCAAAAGTTGACATGTTTGCCCCTCTGAGGAGAGAGGAGTTAGGACTATTTGTGAAGTCACTTGAAAAAGCTGCTGCTTCGCGTGATGTTGTGAACATCAGCGAGCAGGTTGGAGAGCTTATGTCGAATATTGTCTATAAAATGATACTTGGCCGCAATAAGGACGATAGATTCGACCTAAAGGGGCTCACTCATGAGGCTCTACATTTGAGTGGCGTGTTCAATATGGCAGATTATGTACCTTGGGCACGTGCCTTTGATCTTCAGGTATGAACGTCCAGCTACATGATGTGGTGTCAAATATATCTACACTTATTTGATAGTCATGTATTACAAACTTGTTTATCTTTTTTTTTCTATTTATCATATTATATCACTTGTTATATATAACTTTTTGTTTCTTCTATCGAGATGTTTATATAGCATGAGTGTCCATAATACTTATCCAAACCCCTTATATAATATTCCTCTCGATCTGTTGTTACTTCTTATAGACAAAAATAATTGTATCAATAAAAATTGAACTTTTAATCAATAAGGTATTTAGTTTTGATTCACCCATAACATCTAAACGCTAAAGGCTAAAAAAGGCTGCTACCCACCCCAGTGCTTCCTGATCTATCACAAACATTTAATACCCACGTGGGCCCAATTTCCAGATTATCTCAAGTTTTTTTTTTCTTTCCAAAAGTTAGTTTTTGGAAAACTTCTAATTGTAAAAAAGTAATAATGATATATGACACTTGTTATAGCGTAAACACTCATTTGTCTAATTTGTATCACAATCTTCTTGTTACGTCATTACATCTACTAAGTGTTAGTAACATACATTTTACTAAGATTAATATTTATTAAAAATTATAAAATCAGAATTATTAAATAAGAAGTGAAATTAAAAAAATTATAATCTTAATAATTATAATCAATAATAAATAATATATTGGATAGAGTGTTATTGGATAGAATGTTATTAACATTTTTCTTTCATCTAGTCTAGAAGAGCAATGGATGGTCGATGATATTTTTTTGAAGAATAATATACAATCATGCTGCTTATTATTATTTTTGTTTATGACCTTCAACTGTTTAAATTTGATTATGGTAGTGTATATATTTGACTTGGATTATCTATTAGTCAAATTTGGTATGCCTTTTTAGGAAGAGTGTGATATAATGAGTTTGTTTAGATATAAGATTAGAAATATTTTTGAAAGTTTTTTTTCTTAAAAAAATTATATTTTCAATAAAAAAAACTCTTAAAAACACTTATGATTTGTATCTAAATAGATTTAATATGTCAATTGACTACAAAGTTTATTATTACTACATATGTCAATCATATCCAAAATCTATATAACAGGGACTAAAAAGAAAATTCAAGAAAAGTAAAAAGGCATTTGACCAAGTGCTTGAGCAAAGCATCAAAGACCATGAGGATCCTACTGATAGCGACAAGAAAAGTGTGCACTACTCTGAGGACTTTGTAGCCATACTACTATCACTTATGCATCAACCAATGGATCAGCACGAGCAGAAACATGTCATTGATAGAACTAATGTTAAGGCTATTATATTGGATATGATTGGAGGATCATTTGACACATCTACTAGTGCAATTGAGTGGGCTATGACAGAACTCTTAAGGCACCCAAGGGTTATGAAGACACTTCAAGATGAGTTAAATAGTGTAGTGGGGATAAATAAGAAGGTGGAAGAGTCTGACTTAGCGAAGTTACCTTATTTGAATATGGTTGTGAAAGAAACCTTAAGGTTGTATCCGGTCGTACCTTTGTTAGTGCCTCGCGAATCCCTAGAAAATATCACTATTAATGGATATTACATTGAGAAGAAGTCAAGAATTTTAATCAATGCATGGGCAATAGGACGAGACCCTAAAGTTTGGTCCAATAATGCTGAGATGTTTTATCCAGAGAGATTTATGAATAACAATGTGGATATTAGAGGACATGACTTTCAACTTATACCATTTGGTTCTGGTCGTAGAGGATGTCCTGGGATTCAATTGGGTCTAACTAGTGTTGGTCTTATTTTAGCTCAATTAGTGCATTACTTCAATTGGGAACTTCCATTGGGCATCTCTCCTGATGACTTAGACATGACGGAGAAATTTGGCATCACAATACCAAGATGTAAACCCTTGCTAGCTATACCAACTTATCGCCTATTTAATAAAGCTTAACAAAAGGTTTCGAACTATATATATTTATAGTGGCAAGTTATTTAGTTTTAAAAAAAATTCTGATATGGATTGATGATGTGTGCATTGAGCTTCTTCGTTGCAGGAATAAGATCAGACCTAAGAGATTAGGATACTGAACTTTGATGTTTATGTAAGAGTCGCTGTAATGATATGATTGTAAATATGTATTGATGTTGATTTTATTACAAATGGTGGTTTATAATGCGTCATATCTGCTTATGTATATGTATTCTACAATGTTATTTTCGTTTGAATGAATTCCCCTTGGCCGCTTCATCGATTTTAACGCATGCATCCAACATAAAAGTAAACTTCTTTAAAAATTTGATATACGGACTCAATTTAGAGACGGAACCAGCTAGAAAAATTTAAGTAACAGCTAGAGACGAAACAAATCTTTTGTATTTTAGAGACGTTATTCAGATAAGAAAGTGTCTGTCTCTATTGTGTTCCGTCTCTGTCTCGGATAGGTCTAAACAAAATCAGAGACGGATCTTTGAGACGAAATTTATCCAACGAAATCCGTCTATATTAATTTCATTAGTTTTAAAATGCTCACATATTAAACTTTTACTTTACCATTTTTTTTTAAATTCTTGTATTTTTTAACCTTTTCATCAATTCTGAAACATCTTAGTAGCCAGAGGAAAAGAAAGCAAAAGCGATTCCCGTAGTAGCCAAATTCCCCATCTCATTGGGGGCGGAAAACGAATCGAACCAAAAGCCTATTTCCAAAATGAAGAAACCCCCCGCGCTCATTTAGTTCGGCGCGATGAGCGTTGGTTCAAATATCTCTATTCCATACATATTCGTTTCGGACTTTTTTGAAATAAATCAAACACTTGAAAGCAGTCTTCTCTTTCACTCTGATGTAGCAGATAAGCTTGTTTTCACTGTAAAAAAAAGTGGACCTTAATAGATTCATAACTTGTGTCCGTGAATATTTTTGGCATTGGGATAGCCATTCCACTTGGAAATTTTTTCAAAAACGGGTGCATTCTCCCCTTTTTTGGATAAAATAGGAAAACCTTTATTCTTTTGAGGTATTCACATTTGGCATATGCCTACTCTGACCGAAATCTTTGGGGCTTTCAATACTTTCCACGAGCAAGGAGATAGGCAATAATATCCACGATTTATGAATATTTTTTTTAATAAACAGAAAACTCGCAACCGGACTTAAAAAACTTTTCAAAGAGTTGTAAAAATAAATGGAATAATTTTCATTCTTTAAAGCTTCCGGAGCTTATCTTTATTTTGATCAAATAAATTCGAGTATGAATATTGTCAAGAAGACTATTTGACTTTGTTTTTTCAACCCCCAAGAAATTCGAGTATATAATTTATATATATATATATATATATATAATAATAATAATAATAATTATGATTATTAATATATGTTCAAATAATTTTACATTGGCACATGTCTTATAAAATTTAAATTTATACAAATACATTCTAAAAAATTGTAAATAATAGCATAAAAATATTTACTCTATTAATATATTTTAATTAAATTTTATATTTTTTTAAAAAGTATAATTTAAATATTTTCCAGAAAAGGGTAGTTTACTCTATAACAATTGGGTGTCTATTGGACTAGTATTTTTTTTTTAATATGTACTATTGGACTAGTTTTTAAAAGTTCGTTTTCGATAAAAACTAATTGGATTCAATTCAAATTTTTTGACTGACGGAAGAACCTGTATATACAAACATATGAGAGCAGTAGTAGAGTTGGAATTTTCACTAGTTTGTCAAGAGACTGACAGCGAGCTTACAAATGGAGTTGATCCTATATGTCAATCGCATAATTTTTAAAAATACATAATTAATTTTATATCGGAAGTGTATTTTTGTTTTATTATTTGAATGAAATTAATTCTTCTTTTTTATTTTATCCGTAGGAGAAATTAATTATTCTAATCTAACATTTATTTTATCCTTAAATTAATGTAAGTAAAACTCTTTTAAAATCTAATACGTTAAAAATAGATTTTAATACATCTTAAAATAAGTGATATTTAAATTCAAAACCTGTAGAGAAGTAAAGATGAAGAAGTCTGGCTATTTTACTCTTTAGGGTTTTTTTTTTTAATTACCATGGGGATAGATTTTAAATTAATTATCAAAAAGTGATGAGTTGTAATAAGTATTACGATTTATATTTTTTTTTAATTTATGATTTCAAAGTTGTAAATTTTTTTTTACTTTTTTAAATAAAAGTTAAAAATATATTTACGATTTCTATTTAATAATTTTTTTTCATTACGACTTCTTAGTCGTACGGTCTGTTTTTGTTTTTTTTAAGTCTTAATTTTTTTAATTTTTTTTTAAAAATTGTAAATAAATTTTTAATTTAATTATTTAATAAATAAATGTTTCTAAATTTTTTAGTTTTGTTTAATATTTTCATAATTTTGGTATATTTATTTTTAATATATTTTTTTATTTAATTAATTGAACCAAGTAAATTGTTTTAAAAGAGTATGGAAACATTGGACTGCAATACATAATTTTTTTTTCTTCTTTTACGTTCAAAATTAAATATGATTGAAATTTTCAAGCATGATTACATTATAATCATAGGAAATATTATATATTAAAAATAAAAGTTATGACATATGTTACGACTTCTGACTCAAAAATCACAATACCACGACTTATTTCATTTTGATAATTAATTTGAATTTACTTCTAAATGGTAATTAAAAAAAATACCCATTAAGGGTAAAAAAAGCCAAGAAGCCTCCAGAGAGAAGATCTAAAGTTAAAGCCTCTTATTTGAAGATCTAAGTAGGCACATGGGGGTAAACTATTCCAAATCTAAATCACGTGAGAACTATTACACAACACGTGGATGGGGCTTTTATTTAGGTAGGCCCAATTGAGATTGAAGTCCATTGAGACTAAGTCAAACCACTCTGCCAACCAACACTAACAAGGAGAACGTGGTCTCAACCGCCCTAAGCAATCATCCGAGGATCTCGGCCAAGGTCATGGGGAAATCTCTCCCAACTAACTCTCAGGTCAGTGGTTATAAATAGTGGTGCTTCCAGAGAATAAGGTACACACAATTCCGACTTTCTCTTCTCCTTTCTCACAGTGCACACACCCCACATCAATTGCGGTGTTATATTATAGCATTGTGATCATCTTCCTTGAGATATTCTTATCCCATAAATATCTTCAAAGAGAGAGAGAGAGTTTGATCATACATTAATATCTAGCAATCATTGTTGGACATTTCTATTCACCATGAACATAACATTGGCGCCGTCTGTGGGAAACATTAAACTTCAACTCCCACAATTCACAATGGTAAACACGAGAAGCAACCAGTTGGAAGGACGACAGGAACCACCCACTAATGTGGTTCCACATGAAGCAATGCATGTAACTAACACAGTTTCATACACCGCTTCATCTCCTGTCCAGCCAGGACTGGGTATGCCAATCACTCCTCCACACATATCAGCAGGGATGGAGCCAGAGTCGGCGGAGCGTTTTATTCATAACGCACTCAACTCGATCTTATCCTGTATCGAAAGTCTGGAAAAATGACACGCCCTCCAACGACAGGAGGACGTCAATAATATCTTGATGCAGTTAGACGAACGCAGCACGAAATAGAGACATGATGAGGAGCAGCGCATCCAGTACATGGAACAATGCATCAGAAACATGGAGAGGCTGGTCCAAGGAAGGGATCAGGAACAACCACATCTCCCAACCAGGACCCAAGCACGACACCAAGCCAGTCCAATCCCAGTGTTCAACAGAAACCACATTCATGTCGAGGTAGATACGCCGGGACCAGTTAGTCATTTTGAACCTAGAGGATCATCCCAACACCAGGCGCGAAATGATAATCCAAGATGTCGTGGTGATGGCACACATATGCAACCCCCACCGCAAGTCACCAACGTGGGGACGAGCCCGGCAAAGGTTCAGAGCCCGGTCGTCGAAATTGTACACCAACCCAAAATAGAAGGTGGTGTATATTGATGGAAGTATCGACGGGGACAGCAAAACAATAGTCCCTTTGTTGATGAGATTGTCAATGCGCAATTCATAGAAGATTTTGATAGCTCTTTTCTATCAAAATATGATGAAGCCAGGATCCCCAAGTGCATATTGATGAGTTCGACATGCAAATGTGCGTCCGAGGCATCGATGAACCAATAATTTCATGGATTTTCGTCACTACCCTGTCCGGTGTTGCTCAAACATGGTTCCACACGCTACCAACACGATCAATCCGGAATTTTGAAGATTTCGGTCAGAAATTCTTGCTGAATTTCGTAACTAGCAAGAAACAGCCGAAATCCGAGTTCGCACTAGGAAAGATACGACAACAGCTCGGAGAGACGCTGTAGAGCTATTTAGATCACTTTAAAGAGGCCGCTCTGCAAGTGCAAGGTCTAGAAGAGAAGGTGCACGTGCACCTCTTATCAACCAGGCTCAACGAATCATCTCGGCTAGCCAATTCGATATACAAATATCCAGTGAAATCTCTACTGGAGTTCAGATTGCGGTCCAAGAAATATTTGGAATTGGAGCAAATGGAGATCGCCAACACAGTTCCCAGAGAGCCTCGGAGAAAGCCTTCCCCGCCAAGAAACCGACATTGTCAGGGGAACTTCCACCCCAGCTACACCGGCCGGAATCCCGATCCCAATTTTAGGTCAGGAAAATATGAGACCAAGTTTGAAAAGTACACCCCGTTGAATACATCCCGGTCTCAAGTATGGAGAGAAGTCACCCTGACTGACATGAAGAAGGTAGACCGACCCCGACCAATTTTCAAGAAGGTCGTACTGGATTATTCCCGCTTCTGCGAATTCCACAATGGTCCGGGACACACTACTGATCAATGTTGGGACCCACGCGATGCCATAGAAAAATTTATCCGCGAAGGCAAGCTGAAGCAATATGTAATCAAGACCCAAGGTCAGCGCAACAAGTGGAAAACCACACAGAACGAGGCCCAATCACAGAAAAGTCAGGATGAGAAAAGAAACAAACATGACGATAGCAAGTTCCCGGAACCAGAATTCGAATGCAACGTAATCTCTGGAGCCATGGGAGGAGGAGATACAACCAATCAACGGAGGAAATATCTTAAAGAACTCCTTTCAGTAAGGGACCAACCCAAATTCAAGGGGAATAACAGTAAAATCGAGTTCCCGTTACTCTATTTTACAGAGGAAGATTTGAAGGACGTAGTTCCCGGTCATGAAGATGGTCTAGTAATAATCGGGACACTAGTCAATTGTCGGGTTAATAGAATATTCGTCGACAATGGCAGTTCAGCTAACATTATTTCTTGGAGTGCCTTCAAGAAAATGAATCTAGACGAGGAAGATTTGAAGCCATGCAAGACTATGTTAATAGGCTTCAATGGTGAGAATATCAGCCTCAAAGGCTCCATTGATCTCCGGTTGACGCTAGGGACAAAGGAGGCCTTCAAGTTAGAGAGAGTCACATTCGTCGTAGCTGACTTCTCCTTGCCATACAACGTCATCCTCGGAAGACCAACCATCCACAAGTGGGATATGCTGGTGTCTACTAAGCACTAGAAGATGAAAATGATAGGAGGAAACGACAAGGTAATCACCATTCGCGGAGACCAAAAAGAATACCGCCAGTGTTATTACAATGCCGTAAAAGAAAGTGAAGGTACCCATCTTCACCACCCCGGATACGCCAACGAGACCCGGTCAGACGAGAAGCTGAGGAAGGCCGACCTAAGAAACCAATAAATCTAGTAGAGCTCGATATGAGAGAAGAAATTGAAGAATGGAGACCAGAACCGGCCGATGAGCTTGAGGACGTTCAGATAGGAAGCCAGCCAACCCAAATCACCAAGATAGCCAAGATAGTCGATCCAGCTATCAAGGTCGAGTTAACAAAGTGTCTTCGAAACAATCAAGATATATTTGCATGGAAAGCCTCGGAAATTCCAGGAATAAAGCCAACCTTGTGCTGCCACAAACTGTCAATGTATCACAGTTCAAAGCCGGTAGCCCAGAAGAATAGAAACCTCAGCCCGGAACGAAAGCAGGCACTCGAGAAGCACATCAAAGAATTACTGGAAGCCGGCTTCATACGAGAGATCCAGTACACCACCTGGCTATCCAACGTGGTGATGGTTAAGAAACCCAACGGCAAATGGCGAGTATGCGTCGATTACACCGATGTGAACAAAGTATGCCCCAAAGACTCATATCTGATGTCGAATATTGATTAGATAGTAGACAACTCATCCGGATTTAATTTATTATCATTCATGGACGCTTACTCTGGGTACAATCAGATTTTCATGTACCCGGGAGATCAAGAAAAGACAGCATTCAGAGGAGGCGAGGCTAATTATTGCTATAATGTAATGTCGTTTGGTCTGAAGAATGTCGAGGCCACATATCAGCGTATGATGAACAAGGTCTTCGCCCAAAAACTCGGCTGCAACATATAAGTCTACATAGACGATATGATAGCAAAGACAAACGCAACCGGGAATCATATTTAAGACCTCAAAGAAACATTCCACAGGTTAAGGGAGCACAACATCCGCTTGAACCCACTCAAATGTGTGTTCGGTGTAACAACCGGTAAATTTCTAGGGTTTATGTTGACTCATAGAGGAATAGAAGCCAACCCGGACAAGTGCAAAGCCGTGTTAAATATGAAGTTCTCTGCAAATAAAAGAGAAGTTCAACAGCTAACAGGGAGGATAGCGGCGCTAACATGTTTTCTTCTGAAATCAGCGGAAAAAGCACTTCCTTTCTTCAAACTTTTGAAGAAGGAAGCTAGTATTGGTTGGAACCTGGAATGTGAGGCGGCCTTCAAGGAAATAAAAAAATGTTTAGCTTCCCCTCCAGTGCCGTCAAAATCAGATCCCAGTGAAACACTAATCCTTTATTTATTAGTAGGCGAAGAGGTAGTAAGCGTCGCACTAGTCAGAGAAATCAACAAGTCTCAATCGCCGGTATACTTTGTAAGCCGAGCTCTTAGAAACTCGGAATTGCGATATCAAAAGCTGGAAAAAGTTGCATTTGTGCTTCCTATAACCGCCAAGAGACTCCGCCCGTATTTCCAAGGCCACACCATAGTGGTCCGAACCAATCAACCAATCCAGAAAATTCTACACAAGCCGGATTTGCTGGCAGAATGATGAGCTGGGCTATCCAGTTATCCGAATTTGATATAAAATATGAAGCCCGACATGCCATCAAATCTCAAGCTCTGGCCGACTTCGTGGTAGAACTAACCCAGGCAAACAGAGGCAACGCGGAAATTTGGAAATTGTATGTTGACGGCTCATCCAACGTGAAAGGAAGTGGAGCCGACATCATAATCGAGAGTCCAGAAGGAGTATCCATTGAGCAATCCCTGCAGCTCAACTTCCCAACATCAAACAATCAAGCTGAGTATGACGCACTGATAGCCGGGCTGATACAGGCGAAGGAACAAGGAGCGACGAAGGTAAATGTATTCACCGATTCCCAGCTCGTCACAGCACAGATCGAAGGGAGATACCAAGCAAAAGGACCTTTATTGGTCAAATATTTGAGTAGAGCCAAGGAAATAATAGTCGAGTTCGACAAGGTGGTGGTTGCCCATATCCCTAGAGAAGAAAATTCCCGAGCTGACATACTATCAAAGTCGGCCAGCACCAAAGGCTCAGGCAACCATCGAACGGTTATCCAACAAGAGATTTCCTAACCCACGTGCGTAATGGTGATCTCAACAGCCGAGGACTAGAGGAAACCGATAATCAATTATTTGGAGCAAGGGACAGTACCAGACGACGGGATCGAGGCCAAGAAACTAATCCGGGATGCAGCCATCTACACCATAGTAGATGGTGAACTGTATTGGCGAGGTTTGGACACCCCGATGTTGCTGTGCATAGGCCCAGACCAATCTAAATATGTGATGTCTGAAATACACGAAGGCATTAACGGCCAGCACATGGGGGCAAAATCATTGGCACTGAAAGCCCTCCAGGCTTCGTACTATTGGCCAACAATGAAGGAGGATGCCACAAACCATGTAAAGAGGTGCGAAAATTGCTAGAAGCATGCCAAGATCATATGGTCCCCTCCTGCCGAGCTAACGTCAATCGCCGCACCTTGTCCTTTCTTCAAGTGGGGAATGGATCTTATAGGGCCCTTCAGGGCTACCAAGGGTCAAATGAAGTGGCTAATAGTAGCCGTTGATTACTTTACGAAGTGGATCGAAGCTGAGCCTTTAGCCACCATCACATTGGCCCGAGTTCAAAAGTTCTTCGAAAGAAATATAATATCGAGGTTTGGGATCCCGGCTGAAATCGTCACGGATAATGGAACTCAATTCACTGATAAACGGTTTCAGAAAATGATGACCGAGTTTCACATAAAACATCACTTCTCTTCTATAGAACACCCATAATCTAACGGACAAGCTGAAGCTGGGAATAAAGTCATTTTAGACGGGTTAAAGAAACGAATGAACGAGGACGGCTCAAGTTGGGTGGAACAATTATATTATGTCTTGTGGGGACACAGAACTACAACTCAGACATCTACTCAAGAGACCCCGTTCAGAATGACATATGGCTGTGAAGCAATGATATCCGTAGAAGTTGGTCAACCGTCCTGGAGAAGAAAGCATGCACTCCGTGAAGGAGAAGACACCAATAATGGAGCATTGTCCGTCGAACTAGAGCTGATAGAGGTCCAGGTTGCAGCACACCAATGGGATATAACTATGAAAAAGGCGACGGCCAAAAAGTTCAAAAAAAAAGTGAGACCAAGGGGCTTTGAGAAAGGCGACTTAGTTATGTGCAGAGTCGATGTCGGGAACAGAAATGCCCGGGATGGAAAGCTAGCAGCCAACTGGGAAGAGCAGTACCGGATTGCACAGAACCTCGGACAGGGGGCATATATCTTGAAGACTCTTGATAACAAAGCGATAAAGCGCACTTGGAACGCGAACAAATTGAAAATATATTACAGCTGAGTTAGCAGTTCGATTACCAGTTTATTACTCCCAATAAAGCCTCATGGCATCATAAGCACTTAGTTTTTTTATTACAATTCATGTGTTTTTCCTTAATTGAGAGTATGAGCCGGGGTCGATCAGTTCGACACCCGTGACTCGTACAAATCTCTTTCATTGAGATCATGAATCTTTGTAGTTTCTCCCAAAGATTATCAATAAATATTCTTGTTTCTACAAGAAATTACAAATGGTGTGCACAGCACGTGATATATAGACAATGATAATGCGTAATCAAACCCTGATCAGGTTGACGTAATCACTAAGTGATTGTTACACGTTTGTGTTGATCGAATAAAAATCGGGAAAATTTTTACCGTGAATAAAGTACCGACATTTAGCTCGGACAATATTATACTTGGCCGTTAAAGCCAAACGAATATATAGTAAGCATGCAAATATATCGATTCCGACCAAAACATTATAATATAAAAGCAAATAGTACGAAAATATTGTACGAGAACATGGGTACAGTTGGGGATAACCCGGCAAAAACAACAGTAAACTAAACAAAATTACATGAATAACCAGCACCCCGACCCTTCAGTCATCTCCTTGGGGTCGAACTTCTTCGTCAGGCGGGTTCGCTGAAGTCGGCTCGTCTTCCACTAGATCTTGTGTCTCCATTGAATCTTCACCGGAAGAAAGAGCCACCAGCTCGCCATCACCAATGTATGACTTGAAATGCATACCCAAAGTGTTCAGTTCGACCCCGGGATTCAAGAAGCGGATTTGATCCAAGGCATTATTGAAGGAAGCCTCCACGGATCTAGTAAGCTGCGACCTTACATAGTTGAGTTCGGCATCCGTTTCGGCTAACTCTTTTACCTTCTTATCGTGCAACTTAATCATTTCGTTGCAACGATCAGAAGCACTCCAAAAGTTGCCCCGGATAGCATAGACATCGGATGCCATTTTGGCCGCCGCTTCTTGTGCTTTCTCTGTCTCAGCCCGGGATGCCTCAAGCTCAGCACGGGAAGCTTCCAATTCCCTAGTCGCAGTACTTCGAGTCAAAAGAAGCTCCTCGTGCAGCTGTTTATTTTCCTCCCGAGAAGCTTCAAGCTTGGTGGTCACCTTGCAAGCCTTGGTATTTAAAGTCACTAGACTTTCAACCAAAGTGGCACTTTTTAGCGCGGCCAGCTCAATTTCACTGAGTTCTTTTACTTCGGCCCCAGAGAAAGGCACCAACTCAGCGAATCTTCTCAGCGCCCGAGCAACTTGAAAAAATTCTTGGGTGACTCCCCTTTCCCAAAGAGATCGGGGTGCCAACTGAATACATGGAGCCAAAGGTTCAGCAACCACAGGAGCTGAGGGTCCAAAGACTAGGGGAGCCAGGGTAGCGCCAACCGGCGTTGTTGATAGCCCAAGACCAGAAAGCAGAGCCTCGGACACAAAATCTGAAGAAATTGGGGCCAGGACAGAACCAGTACCCTTGCCTTTAACCTTCTTAACTCCTGCTACCCTCTGCTGCTTCGTCATCGTCCTGATAGCATTCAAATGGTCAGGTGGTGGGATCCGGGGTCGTTTGGCAGGAGGAGGTTGAGATGATGGTTCAGTAATCGGTGCTGAAGACACTGGGGCCCGAGCAGTATCTGGCCGTGCCTCGGATTCAGACTGGCCCATCTCAACAACTGCAAAATAGTACAATAGCATTTCAAATATTGAAACAGTATGACTAGAATAAAGGCATCTTTTATTCCTATGACAGCATAAGGGAACCCGGACTAACCATATCGGATATAGTGGCCTATGTCTGGTTGGTCGTGTGACTCCTTATATGAAGCTATCCGAGCCACGGAGGAAGCATCGGAGTCTGACAGCCCGACCTCATCAACACGGTAGGAGGAAGGAGGGAGGTCATGATGGGCATGGGTCCAATACAAAGGAAATTTCCATGCCCCGGATTGAGAGTCAGGGGAGCAAAGAAAAAAAGGTTGACGGCCAGATTCGGCGACAACCTTGAAGAATTTATCCTTAAAACACTTAAAAGATTCGACATACACGGCAAAGAGCCGAAGATCATTACGACCCCGGATTGAGGTCCACCCCTTCCTATCGACAGGCTCCCTACCCGACCCAGCGGTATGAACAGTAAAGAAATAAAAGAATAAAGAATAGGTACAGGGGACTTCTAGCTCTTGACAGAAAAATTCAAAGGCTTGCATAAAAGCCCAACTATTGGGATGAAGCTGTGAAGGAGCAACGTGCAGGTGATCCAACACTTGCATCTGAAAGTCAGAAAAGGGAAAACGAACCCCTAAGCGAGTCACTACATCCCTATAAAACAAAAAGAAGTCAGAACCGCCCACTTCCCGGGCAGAGCAGATGATCTCATCCGGGCTGGCACACGGATACTAAAACCCTCCTGATTCCCAACAGGAAGCGCGACAACGCTTCTCGAATCCAGGACCGAGGTGATGCGTAACACCTCGTGGGTAACCCAAGGATACTTGGCGGCTAAAACAGAAGAAGGAAGATGAGATTGAGACCCGGCAAAATGAGACTCCTCGACTACTTCCACTGAAGGTGTATCCATAATGACCTACGACAAAATAAAAAGCAACAATCAGTAAAGAATACCTGGGGAAATGGTTGATAGGAGAGAATCAAAATTTGATGAAGTCCGAACCGACGCCGGGGTAGCTTTGTGAGAAGTCGACACCCCGATCCCAGAGTCCAAGTTAAGGGTTGAGACGGGAACCCCAGCCCTGTTTGGAAGAGGCTTAGGAGCGAGAATCGGATTGTGCTTACATGAATCAAGCAAAGCATCGACTTGGTTATCATGACCAATACTTGCAAGGTATAAAAATTCATCAAGACATTTGGAACATGGCTCGAATCAAGTCTCGAAATGGTGCCCCAGCATATTACTCTGTTCTAAAGAACCTAAGGGGGCAATGTTAGAAGAAGACACGGAACCTCCAAGGGGCACCCCAGATTCTACTAATCCTAACGATGTCCCAGATTCTAGTTGAGTTGTTAACCCTAACTTTGAGGGATTAAGGGGTTTAATGAGACTAGTTTTAGAACTACCAAGACCAGAAGGGGCGCGCAAAAGGGTTTTTTCTTGTTCCTCTTCTGGAAAAGGGAGGCCAAAGAACCAGAATGCAGATCGAGAGGGGACAGTTTTGTGTATACGCGCTTCCTCCTCAGGAGTAAATTCCATTGTAGGAGACTAAAATGAAATTCAATGTGCAAATAACAGATGAAGAAAGAAGAAAATCAAAAGCAAATTAGAGGGGAAAGTGAAAATGGATGAAGGACGGAAGTAACTCAAGAACAAGTAAATCAGAAGAAATGGATGGAAACCAGAATAAATCGCAACCAAAGCAGACGTAATGAAAAACAAACACGAAAGGAGAAATGCAAGATACCTGGAATGGGAGAAATCCTGAAGAAATTTGAGTAGCAGAGGCGGAGAGCGAAAGCGAAAAACACAAGAGCGAGAAAAAACAGAGAATGTTAAGACACTGAATAAGGCACAAAAAAGGGATAAAGAAGAAAATGTATATAAAGCCAAATAGGAAAATAACCGCCAAAATACAAAACGCTTGGAGTAGGTAACTGGCGGATGTGAAAAGACGCGCGGGGGTAAAAGTGTTAGATTTTTGTAGAAGGGAATGCAAAACGCTCATGATTAAGGCATGTAAAGAAGTGGCAAAGCATTGAATGATCGGTACACGTGTCACTACCAATATCTAGACAAGGACGAAAACGTTTCACTTTTCGAAGAAGTTAGGGGTCAATCAACTATTGTTAAAAAAGCAATAGGGGACAACCCGGCAATAACCGCACCAAAAAATCAATACAAAGGAGAACCCGGACCTAGAAGAACATTCCAGGCCGGGTTAGACATCTCGGCATGAAACCATTGAGTTGAGAATAGATAAGGAGTCCGACATTACAACATAGAATCTTTATGGAACATGGAAAATGCCTACCTAACGATACATCCCGGTCGCCCAAAATGCTTGACAATCGGGCTGGGGGGCATCTGTTACGGATATTTTAGGTAGGCCCAATTGAGAAAGAAGCCCATTGAGACTAAGTCAAACCACTCTGTCAACCAACACTAACAAGGAGAATGTGGTCTCAACCACCCTGAGCAACCATCCGAGGATCTCGGCCAAGGTCATGGGTAAACCTCTCCCAACTAACTCCCAGGTCAGTGGTTATAAATAGTGGTGCTTCCAGAGAACAAGGTACACATAATTCTGACTTTCTCTTCTCCTTTCTCACAGTGCACACACCCCATATCAATTGTGGTGTTATATTATAGCATTGTGATCATCTTCCCTGAGATATTCTTATCCCATAAATATCTTCAGAGAGAGAGAGTTTGATCATACATTAATATCTAGCAATCCTTGCTGGACATTCCTGTTCACCACGAACAGAACAAATTTGTTGATGAAAAATTTCACTAAAATAACTTGCCACTTTAATTATAGGTTCCAAATCTTTTTAGTATCCGTTGGTTTGTATGGAAAGAGAGAAAAAAGAAGATAAATGAATAATAAAATAAGGTGAAAGCCACATTCTACTTTAATTCAAATTTTTTATTTTAGATCAAATAATCTATTTGATCTTTTATTTTCTTTTCTTTATATTTATTATGGTTATTTATCTTTTAGAAAATTCACTTTAGTACTTGGTCTTTTAAAAAAGATTCAAAATAGTCATTCTATTAATTTGATATTAACGTCGTTAATGATATTCAAATATCAACAGGTAAAAACTGTCACAAAATGAAAAATAAGATGTACTAGAATACGTTTCTCATAAATTAGTTTCATCGTTCACAACCCTAATCCTTTTTTTAATAAAAAAATCCTACAACTACATATGCAAATCATAAATCATAATCGAATTCGAGTGAACGATGCTGTTGATCAGTGGATTTGGTGATCCAATCGAAGGAGATCATCTTGTTGTTGTGCACAACGTGGAGGGCACTACACGCAGTGACGATGAGGCTAAAGGGGTAATCACATCAGCTCAGGTATGTAATGAACAAAATTTGTGACACTCTTATTGTCTTTCGAGATTTGCTCAATGTAGAAGGGTTCCAATTGAGAAAGATTGAAAAGTGAAATGATGAGGATAAATTTGATTCAAGAAGGAGAGGAAGTTGATGAGCAGATATTAGATGCTCAAAGTTTTTGATTTTTGAGTGAAGATTAATGATTCTAAGGAAAGAGAAAGAGCTAGATCAGTTTGGAGATTATGGAATTTTTTAATTTTCGTGTTGTGATAACTTTTAGTTGTCAATATTTGAATATCATTAACGACGTTAACTTCAAACTTACAGAAGAACCATTTTGAATCAATTTAAAAAGATAAATAACCAAAATGAACTAAAAAAAATAAAACAAAAGATCAAATAGATTATTTAATTTAATTTAATTTCTTTTTATTCTACCAAACGGACCCTTACACTTTGATAAATAGGCGATAAGTTGGTATAGCTAGCAAGGGCTTGCTTCTTGGTAGTGTGAGGCCAAATATCTCACTCATATCTAAGTCATCAGGAGACATACCAAATGGAAGCTCCCAATTGAAGCAATGCACTAATTGAGCCAAAACAAGGCCAAATGTGGCTAGACCCAATTGAATCCCAGGACATCCTCTTCGACCAGAACCAAATGGTATAAGTTGAAAGTCATGTCCTCTAATGTCTACATTGCTATTCACAAACCTCTCTGGAGAAAACTTATCAGCATTATCTGACCAAACTTTAGGGTCTCGTCCTATGGCCCATGCATTGACTAAAATTCTTGTCTTCTTCTTTATGTGATAACCATTAATAGTAATATCTTCTAGGGACTCGCGAGGCACAAGCAAGGGTCCAACTGGATATAACCTTAAGGTCTCTTTCACTACCATGTTCAAATAAGGTAACTTTGACAAGTCAGACTCCTCCACTAGTTTATTTTTCCCGACTACATTATCTAACTCTTCTCGAAGTTTCTTCATATCACTTGGGTTCCTTAAGAGTTCCGACATAGCCCATTCAACTGCAACAGTTGAAGTGTCAAATGACCCTGCAATCATATCCAATATAATTGCCTTGATATTAGTTCTACCAATGACAAATTTCTGCTCTTGCGGATTCATAGCTTGGTGCATATGTGATAGCAGTATGTCCACAAAATCTTCAGAGTGCACACTTTTCTTGTTGCTTGCAGAAGGATCTTCATGGTCTTTTATAATTTGTTCAAACACTTCGTCAAATGCCTTACTCATTTTCTTCATTTTTCCTTTTAGTCCCTGTTGTAGATTTTCTAAGTGATTAAGTGGCATATATAGTAGTAATAAACTTCACACAAATGTACAATCCAAGTCAAATCCCACTATAAAAGCATAATCAAATTTAAACTGTGAAAGGTCAAACAAAAAAATTGCAGCATGATTATATACTGTTTTAGAATAAACCATCAATTTAATCTTTCAAGAAGTATTATCATCTCTCTTTCAAATAATCCTTAAATCATGCTAAAGTATATCAAATTAGTTCTTGATGTTATCAGGGGTAGGTAGAATTAATTGTAATAAGCTGCTTGATGATTATGTCGGGTGGGTGTTCTGCCCTGTAATTTGACTGAGGTGATTATGCTATATTTACTATGCTTCATGTGTTAATATAGCCTAACCGCTTACTGGTTTTTTATCGAATGGGGATAATTCTTTTTCAAAATTAATAAATGTGGGTAGATTTAAAAAAAAATACCCATTTAGGAATAAGTTAATCATGACTTTTTTACAAACATTCCATACTACTTTACAAGAATTACTTAATCAATTTTATTATTAGTGCAAGATCTTGAACAAAGATCTTGACCTTCAGATATGATTTTCATTAGATTTCCAATAAATGAGATGAATAGATCTCTAATATAGAGAATGAATTATTACAGAAGAACTCTTAAGATCTGCACAATGTTCAAAAAAGAATAATTTTTTTTTCTCTCTCCCTTTCTAAGATTTCAAGATAAGATTTACCACTAAAGAAAAAAAATGGGAGAGATCTTGAGAGGTCTTCAATCTTATGTGACACTATGATACCTACTAAAAAATTATCTAAGATCCTAATTTGGGATCTAATACTAAAGATGCTAGAGCATCTTTAATGTAAGATCTTGAATACAGATTTTGAATTCAAGATTTGGTATTCACTAGATTTTCAAATAAAGGAGATGAACATATCCCCAATATGGATAATGAGTTCTTGTAGAAGAACTCTTAAGATCTTCGTAATATTAAAAAAAAAAAAGATTTTAAAATGAGATTTATCACTAAAGGAAAAAAAAAAATAGAAAAAATCTTGAGAGATCTTGAATATTACATGACACTGTATAACCTATCAAAAACTGGTACAAGGGACTATATATTTGGAAGGGAAAGTAACAGTTTGATGAAAGGTTTAAGAAGGGATTAAATAAGATCATGTAGTTGAAGCTCATACCTGAAGATCCAAGAAGCCTGTCCAAGGAACATAATCTGCAATATTGAACACTCCAGTCAAACGCAGAATCTCACGAGTAAGCCCCTTTAGGTCGAATCTATCATCCTTACTGCGGCCAAGTATCATTCTACACACAATATTCGATATAAGCTCCCCAACCTGTTCACTCACATTCACAACATCACGTGAGGCTGCTGCTTTTTCAAGTGACTTCACAAATACTCCTAACTCCTCCCTCCTCAATGGAGCAAACATCTCGACCTTTGATGCACTCAGAAGTTGTGTGGTGCACAACTTTTTCACGTTACGCCAATAGGGTCCATAGTCAGAGAACGCTAGGCCCTTACTTCCATAAGACATGTATTCTGAAGCTAGGGTTTTCGGCCTGCTAGCAAAGACAGTGTCATGGGTTTTGAGGAATAGCTCTGCAGTTTCAGGTGAGGAAACTACAATGGTTGGGACTTGTCCCAACTTGATGAACATTATGGGTCCATATTTTTTTGGCAAGGGCTTGAAGGGAACGATGTGGGAGTTTTCCCAGCATGTGAAGGTTACCAATAATTGGGAGGGGTTTAGGACCTGGTGGATTTCTCCTATCATCTTGAAGATGGAACAAGACAGAGGATAGAATCAAAATGAGTATTACAAGGAGTACTGCAGGGATGGTCAATGTTTCAGATAACATTTCTTATGGTTTGCTTGATGGAAAATGAGAATGGTTTGGGTCTTTATACAAGAATATGGCATTTATATAATGAGGGAAGAGATTTTTTCTTCTAATAATATAGAGTATATTATTGTTGGGGTCAATAATATATTAGAGTTGTCAAATATTTAATAATTTACGTACAAGAGTATAATATAATCATATACAAGATAAGAAGTGGGGTCGACATAAAGACAGAAAGATAAATAAATAAAAGATTGAATTGTTAGCGGTGGTCCACAAGAGTAGGATTGTTAAATGAAAATCAACACGTTGGAGGTGGGAATTAAAAAAAATATATATACCCTGCACGCAAAGTTAAGACATAGCAACCATATTTATAAGAACCGTGACTCATTCGGTGAACGTTATGAGTAAATTTAATCGTTACATTGATTCAGATTCGGTTTATAATAAAAAAAATTATAATTTTTACGACATAAGATAAATAAATTTAACTTTAATAAACAAAATCATTAACACAAAATTATAAATATTAATTCTCACCTAATAACCAATTTTTAATCAAGAAAAACCATAATAACATTATCATTTCATCTTTATATTATACAGATATTTATACTCAATTTATTTTATGTTAATATTATTAATAATTTATGAATATTTTAAAAATAGATTTTATATGCCTAGAAAAAAACTCATTTCTATATATATTACTTATCCATAATTAACAGAGTATAAAACTTAAAAAAGTAATCATTTAACTTAAAATTCAAACACTTTATTAAAAGAAAACAAAAAACCATTTAAAAAATTAGTTTGAAACAGGAATTCAACCCACCCAGCCTCCCCCAAAAAAACAATGGTCACAGCATCCCAAAAAAACAAAATCGACAGCACCCCACCCCACCCCCACTCAAAACAAAATCGTGACAGCGCCACCCCACACCCAACCGGACCAGCCAAACCACCCACCACCACCGGTCCACCATCCCGGGAAAACCAAAACAGACAACGCTACGTGAGTGCTAGAGAGAGAAACGGAAGTGACACGAACGAAGAATGGAGAAGATGGGGTTTTTATAAAATAGACTCGGTCTAGTTCATCGGATCAGCAGTTGGATCATGAACTCGATCGGATCGCAATGAGTTGTACCAGATTACAAACATGACCAATCTATTGACAGATTCGACTGAACTAACTATTGGATCATGATCTAACCGGCCGAGTTGGCTTGGTTATTAAAACGCTATACCAATAATTGTATCACGGCAAAAAAATTAATTAATTGCACTTAAAAAAAAAACGAAAATACTGTAGTTTTAAAACTATTTACACATGTATAGCACTTAGTGATGCCCCAGGAAGACGCGTTCAGTGGCGCCCCAGCCAGGCGCGACAAGGGTTAAGTGGCGCCCTAGCCAGGCACGACTCAGCAGCTTGCGACACGTGTCATTTTGAGGCGTATTGTACATAAAACTTTGAACGGGCATAACTTTTGACTGGAACGTCCGATTGAGGCGAAATCGGTGGCCACGCGATCGTAATTGAGAGGAGATGCCGCTGGTGAGTGCCCAAAGGGGACTTGGCCAAAAAATTTTCTCAAAAGAGGCCTCTAAGTGCCTCAAAATTATGATTTAAGATTCAATCACCCAAAAAATTCATTTTTCTCTGCTTTTTTAATTATTTAATTACTTTATTTAATGTTATTTTTTATTTTTTCAATTACTTTTCTGAATTACGATCGTTTTGACATATTGTACGCCTCCATCGGAATTGTAATTAACGATTTAAGATTCAATTACCCAAAACATCACTGTTTAATTGATTGTGCATAAGGTTGTCAGAATCGCGATTCTACGTAGACTCGTGGAGGTCTCGTAGAATCGTAAGAGTCTACTTTAGACAAAAAAAATACTTCCTGCACCCCTTTGTTGCTTAATATATACCTTCTGGTTTATTTTTTTTTTCGTATTTAGGTAATTTACTTTACTTTTTTGTCTAAAGTAGACTCTTACGATTCTACAATTCGATTGTACGAGGCCTCCATG
Organism: Glycine latifolia; assembly: GCA_013407115.1. NCBI lineage: Eukaryota > Viridiplantae > Streptophyta > Magnoliopsida > Fabales > Fabaceae > Glycine > Glycine latifolia. The sequence continues at coordinate 27,385,537 of CM023949.1, read as the reverse complement.
ATGCTACGTAGAATCGCGATTCTGACAACCTTGTGCACAATCAATTAAACAGTGATGTTTTGGGTGATTGAATCTTAAATCGTTAATTACAATTCCGATGGAGGCGTACGATATGTCAAAACGATCGTAATTCAGAGAAGTAATTGAAAAAATAAAAAATAACATTAAATAAAGTAATTAAATAATTAAAAAAGCAGAGAAAAATGAATTTTTTGGGTGATTGAA
>CM023949.1:27320162-27384912 GCA_013407115.1 Glycine latifolia | reverse complement strand
GTAATTTTGAGGCACTTAGAGGCCTCTTTTGGGAAAAAAATTTGGCCAAGTCCCCTTTGGAGACTTGCCAGCGGCATCTCCTCTCAATTACGATCGCGTGGCCACCGATTTCGCCTCAATCAGACGTTCCAGTCAAAAGTTATGCCCGTTCGAAGTTTTATATATAATACGCCTCAAAATGACACGTGTCCCAAAATGACACGTGTCACAAGTTGCTGAGTCGCGCAGGCTGGGGCACCACTTAACCCTTGTCGCGCCTGACTGGGGCGCCACTTAACCCCTGTCGCGCCTGGTTGGGGCGCCACTAATTGCTATACATGTGTAAATAGTTTTAAAACTACAATATTTTCGTATTTTTTTTTAAAAAGTGCAATTAATTAATTTTTTTGCCTTGTATCACAAGTTCTTTCCATCATTAAAAAGGTATGAGAAAAGTGAACCATAAAGATGTTCGAGTTTAATACCTTTCAATAAAGTCTCAAATCAATTTTTGACATATTTTAACCAAAAAATATGAACCATTAAAAAAATAACATGTGTCAATTTATAAATTATCATGTCAAACGATATAAATTAATAATAAAGATTAAAAATTATCATAAAAATAATTTTTAAGAACTTTTGATCGGTCAAAATTTTATTCAAAAATTAAAACACAAAATTTTAAAAAAAATTAGAGACTAAAAATTTAATTCATTATTGAAAAAAATTATCACAATTTGTTAGCCGGCGTCTTGGCGTGAGCACAATTTCCTCCTTACAAAAGTCAAGAGAGTTTGCTGGGACTTTGGGAGCTGAGAATGTCTAAAATAAAATTGATGTTCGTATATATTAAGCTTTAATCTATTTTTACATTATTAATTTGGTTCTTATAAAAAACATATAATTTTATTATTATTTAATATTTTTTGATAATTTTAAATTATTATTTTCATCTAGTCTTTCAAATATTTTGTCATCAAATTAGTTCTTAAGAATAATTGTTGTGTCACCAATTTAGTTTAAGGTAAAGATTGATTTGATGAAATATAGTTTTATTTTCTTAATTGAAATTTTAATATACACCAACGTGGTCTTATTAGAAGTTCAAAACGTTGATCATCCTAATATCAAGGCAGCACCTTCTCTCACAATATGAATCACCTTCACAAAACCTGAACCTATAGAAGCTAACAGGACATATACCCACGGGATCAAAACCTTAAGGCAAGACACACACATCCAAAATTCTCAAACTCACGATTATGAGTAAACTCGTGAAAATACTGTAAACTTAATTTATAAACTTGTAAAGTTAATTTATAAATTTGTAAGAATTTTTTCAATATAAAGTATATATTAATATTCTTATATACAAAATTGTTAAAAATTAGATATTGATAAATTGGAATAATAATTATTTTTTCATTCATTTACTCTAATCTTTTTCATTTATTTGTTCTCAATACGAGGTTCTTATATATAAAAAAGAATTTCAACAAACTATTAATAATACAGAATAATAACAAACTGATTTAATCTTAATTCAACATCAACAACACATTTAACCCAAATTAATTAGGGTCGGTGGTAGATGAACCTAATGATAAATCAAAAATAAAACAAATGAGAGAAAAAAATAGGCTAAAAACAGAATGGTGAGAGGAAGAAGGGAGAAAAGAGGAGGAGAATGACTAAAACAAGAGAACGACTGGAACATAGAATTACTAATGGGTTTAACCCTCCACCAAGCTTATCGCTTTTCTCCACTCCGTCTTAAGACATATCATCCGCCAATCTATATCTCATTCCATTAGGTCTTGTTTAACTACCTTTCTCTAGGTAAGTTTCGGTAGACCTCTACCTTTCTTTGTGTCTAGCTCTTGATAACAAACTTTTATTCTTATAGAAGCATCCAGTGGTCGTCTCATAACTTGCTCAAACCATCTCAATCTATGCTCCCTTATCTTTTCACATACCGATACCACTGATACCTTTCGTCGAATATCCTCATTTCTTATCTTATTCATCTTCGTATATCCATACATTCATCTTAACATCCTCATTTCCGCCACCCCTATTTTATGCTCATGTTGCCTATGTGCTGGCCAGCATTCCGCACCATATAGCATTGTCAATCTAACAGCTGTTCTATAGAATTTTCCTTTTAGCTTAAGGGAAATCTTGCGGTCACACAAAAACCCCAATGCACTCCGCCATTTCATCCACCATGCTCTAATCCTATGACTTACATCCTCATCGATCTCACCACCTTTTTGCAAAATATAATAATAACAAAATGTAATAACCTAACAATAATTTGAAATTTAAATTACACAATTCAACACTCTCCCTCAAGTTAGTGCATGAATATTGTTCATGCACAACTTGCTAATTGTTTCTTTAAACACTCTTCCAGGAATGACTTTGATTAGCAATAGGTTCAGAAGGTGCTTCAGGATAGTCCACAGCAGGTACTTTGGTTATGTGAGGTAGAAAAAGAACTGAGATACGAGAAGGGATTCAGAACAATAATATGTTCAGATCAATAGACTTCAAGACTGATCTGTGAAAGATTCAGAACAATGCAACTGACTTCACATCAATGACCTTCAAATGGAATATGTACATGGAGAATTACTCCAGCAAATCAAGAATCATCAAGAGTATAAGCTAAACAATGTTTAACCACTCAAGACAAAAGTAACCAAGGCTTAACCATCGATGGCAGAAGCTAAAACAGTACTTAACCACCATGGCTAGAAGCAAACAAAGGAACAATGTTTAACCACCACACATGGCAGAAGCTACAACCATCAAAACAAGCCTAAAAGGTAAGAAGCACAAGCAAGGACGAAATTGCGAATCAGAAATACGATCACGAACAGAGACAACAGATGCAGAAACCACGAATAGAAGCTTGAATCAGGAACAAGATGCATGATTAGTGCAAAAAATTGATTCAAGTCAGGACCAAAGACACAAGAGTTATGCAGGGCAAAGATGAAGTTCATGATTATAATAATCATAATTTGTAGAAGAATCGGAGAAAGTAAAAGTTAAGAAATAGATAGATGGTTGAGTATTTTAGAATAAGAATATTTGGGAATGTGAAGAAGAAAGACTCTTATGGCAACGGAAGATAATTTTTTTTCATGGAAGAAACCATGTTTGATTCATGGAGGAAACCATGACTTTGATTCATGGAGGAAACCATTGCTCTGATACCATGTTAAAAATCAGATATGGATAAATTAAAATAATAATTGTTTTTTCATTCATTCACTTCATTCTTTTTCATTATTTGTTCTCAGTATGAGATTCTTATATATAAAAGAGAGTTTCAACAAACTATTAACAATACAGAATAATAACAAACTGATCTAATCTTAATTCATATTCAAATATAATAATAACAAAATGTAACAACCTAACAATAATTTGAAATTTAAATTACACAATTCAACAAAAATCATTAATCCTAAAATAAATCAAAATAACAAACTTTAATAATAATTCAATAAACTAATATAGTCTCTATCCAATTAAATATAAATTCATGCAATAAAAAATATAAGTTTTTAAAATAAAAGCATTTAAAAAACATAGAAATAGTTTAAATGTCCATCAATATGCTAATTAAATCATCTCCAATATCACCACCATCACAATCATTTTCATCTTCATTTTCAAGCTCTTCCTCAGTTGAGAAATGATTTTCAACATTGTCATTCAAAACCAAATTGTCAATATTAAATATATCCAAAGTTGGATCACTTAAACTTCCTTCAACCAAGTCAATATTGCTTCCACTACCATTTTCACCTAGAGGTTGTTCAACTTGGACATTGTCTTTATCAAAAATATCATCTCACTATTATGTTATCCACTCATCATCAAATTCCATATCTTCAAATGGAAGAGTAACAATTTTTCTTATTTGTCTACTTTTCAGCTTCAAGTTGTATATTACATAAACTAAGTCATTTATCTTCTTTTGATGCAAACGGTTTATCCTCTTTGTATGAACCTATAAATAACATAAAAAATTGAATTTCATAACTTAACTAAAGTCCAGAGTCTAAAGGATAAAGTGATGAAGTCCAATTACCATTTCAAATGAGTTTCAATTATGCTCACATCCAAAAGAACTACACATTAAGCTCAAAACACCAATAGCAAACCACTTTAATTCTGGACATCCAGCCCAAATATTTCCCACCATTCTGCAGGTGACATAGTCTTCCTAGAGTTTATTGCCTTCTCCATAGAAAAAAGACATTTAGCAAAATGAAATTCAAAAAGTTGTCCATTAATTTTGTTCCTTACCCTAACATCCTTTACCAATCTCATCATACAAATAAACAATCCTTCTATCACTTCTCCATTATCTTTTTTAAAAATCATCTTCAAAATGCAATTGAGGATTAAGATAATATTCAGTTGCATGCAAAGGCTATGAAGTTGGTTCTCCCACCTCTTATCAATAATTTCCCAAAGAGGTTCATAGCTACACAAATAAATAAAGTAAATTATATTTAGAATTAGACATAGATAAATAACGTAAAATACATTTTAAATGATATAATTTAAAAAAATTATTTTTTCTTCACATTAGTGAAGTTGCTTTTAATCCTTTCCTTTGCACGATCCATCTCAACATATTGCAACGGCTGGGATTAATCATTAATCCTAAGAGCAAATGTTACTTTAATTTAAGTTAACTTAAGCAAAAAAAGATATTATAATTTTTTCAGCCAAAAAGTATATATGTTATAATTATTAACTACTTAATATTTCTATATATAATTATAATTTATTTTAAATATTTACAATTTTATGAGATTTGGTTTATTGAATTAAGTTACTTTTTAACATAAAAATTGAAACTATATATAATTAAAAAGATACAATTCGGACTTAAATTTATTATTTTACTCTTATGCATATAATATCCACTACATATTTACTATAAAATTCAATAAATAATCTATCTTAACCATTTAAAGAATGTTTTTTTTAAATAGTGATTTTCAAATTTTTTCTTCATCATTTAATTTTTTTTCTCACTGTAAACTTTAATCTTAATTAAAACAAAAAAAAATTGGTTACAAATTATCACTTTAAAAAATTGGTTACAAACTTTAAACTTAAATAGTAAAATTTATAGATATTTTAAAATATCAAAATTTTATTTAATTATATTATTTACTTATTTCCACAACGTTCTTCATTTATATAGTGAAACTTTAAAAAAAAAAAAAAATTTCCAAAAGAAATATTACCAAGAATGCCAAAACAAGCAAACATAATAAAAGGTATACAACTAGAACCAGTTGACTTTGCATCACAAGGACGTACCAACCACTTGAAAACACAGTAAGTAATGGAAATATACAAGATGAGAAGAGACTTGAATGAGTAGCCAGCCTAATGGCTCTTAGCTGATCGCTAGATAGCTAGCTAGTAAGGCTGCTTGATTAATTATTATTATTATAACCAAGTATGACTTGAATATTGGAACACACATTGTGCATGCGTTTTGTTGTCAAGATGAGAAAAGAGAATTGAATTAATTTGACAGCTGTATAGAGTTGCACATTTGACTTTAAAGGCCATACCTTGGTGAATAGAGACATTGTATATAGAAAAAATAAATTTTGTGATGCTGCAATCACAACCCTGCAATAAATGGGAACTTAAGTTAATTTTGAAGTATTTATATAATTTTCTATATTTTCTAATTAAATAAGCATATCAGATTATGGTGATACAAACAGAAGGAATTATAAGGTTTGCTTAATGATAAAGGAAAAAGAAAGAAATAGAGAAGTTGTGGACTTGATTTTGAATTTTTAAAAAAAAATAAATGGGAACTAATTTATTAAGGCAAGACATGTAAGGGAACCAGCACAATCACGAAAATAAAGGGTACCCAAGAATCTAGCTTTATATATATATATTCCATGACACTATATTTTATTCATTAAAAGCTGAGAAGAAAATCATATTACCTATGTGAAGCAAATAATATATCTTGAATGAAGAATCCAATTATAAGCATTCTTTACTCCTTCAATCATGGGGAATATAATCATGGTAAAAATAGCACTCCCAGCTGTAATGAAATGTAAAAATAACCGGTTAAATGACCAAGGAAACGAACAAACAGCCACACTCAATTAAGTTACATATATAGCCCTGTTCCATACATAATTTATATATATCAAAAGAAGATAATTTACATTCAGCCAGCTTAGCTGATTCTACTGCTAGATTCAAGTCTTTTGCCTAGAGCACGCATACAATTAATTTGGCTTATTTTTAAGAGCCTAACATTCAAACTAAAGCAAAACACACTTACACAGTTGTTTAACAAACTTAAAATAAATAATAAAATTGATCACTTAAAGAAATATAATCACAATAGACTTCACATTCAATGTAGAAACAAATATTTTTAGAAAAAATCTTTACACTTTATTTAGCAGGTTATATATAATTTTGTATAAATGGAGTTCAACACCAGGTTTCACAAAATAAAGTAACAAAAGCACCATTTTTCAAATATATCTTGCTCATAATTCACAAAAATAATCTGCAACTATGATTTAATTAATGGGTTATACGTGAAAAACCATGCAATTTTGTAAGCTTGAAAGTATTCTTAAACCAGGGTCAATGCCTCCCGCAGTGTCCATTCATATACCAATACCATGTTTGGAAAACCAATTAAGTATGGAATCATGTTTGGAACGAAGAAGCTATAACTATTAGTTTCTTAAAATCACATTCGAAATGTGTAGCCAAACACACTAATAGAATCTTTTACTCAGTACTTGGCAAGAAAACCAAAAGATCTGTTCATCCAATAGTGCAAATAGATAAGCTCATATACTAATACCATGTTTTAAAAAAAGTTTGTTCTTCCTGTAAAATAAATAATTAAATAAAAAATTCACTAATTAAATTATTCACTTACAACTATGAAGAACCAATTTCACTGCTTTTTGTAGGAGAAGCAACTGCGATGCCTACTAGTGACTCTAGACAGTAAAAAAATAAATGATTGAGTTAAATAAAATCCCCAAATTATAAAGGTTAGAATCTGTAACGAAGCAGTGAGAAAAACAGAGAAATTTACTCTTCTCATTATCATTTACTAACACCCACTACTAAAAATCTCATTTTTTTTGCACTCAAAACATTTACCCACAAATCATTTAGGAGGTAGAAAAGCTGGAGAGATTATGGGATTTAGAATAAAGGAAGCATGAATCAAAGAATAAGAACTTACCTTAAACTTGATTACCAATAGTTGCCACGAGGAAGTTGAAGAAAAATAGGGAACAAGAAGAAAGTACAAAAAACAAAGAAGAAAGTACATAGGTGAGACACAGAGGAAGAAAAGGATAAAGAGAAAACAAAAGTAGAAAATAGGAATCATACCTTCATGTTTTTATTTTATCCCGCTATGTTTTTTTTAGAGGGATGTTGTTGTGTGTGCAGATCAAAGGCAGAGAAATGTGAGAAAAAAACTTGGAGAGAAATGGGAACAAGAAAATAATGTGTAGTTGAATACATAAAAAGTAATCTATGATTCTGTTGGCAGAATTTTCTCAGATTTCCCTGCTGCCATGCTACGTTCATTTCAACCTGTAAGCAATAAGTTCTTGGAATGTGGATGAGAATGACAAAGCTCTATAGCTATAAATGTGGAGTTATATTTCCTAAGATGCATATGCAGTAATGCAGATGAACCTGTCCAAAAAATATTGAATTTGCAATTTTATACATGCAAATGTGTAAAGTATTGGTGTTACTATTACGAATGTGTAGAAGGGTCTTTACCAATTACGAAAGTCATCAATATCTGCATGTATACACACATAAACCAGCCATTGGTGTTTTTCAAATTCAGCAACTATAGATACTAACATATCAGTTATGTAAAGAAGTTAAAAAAATAAAAACAGATAATTCTAAATAACTAAGGATTATCATGAAACAGAGAACTTACAAAGCAGCAGAATACATAGTTGGTAGGGGAGCACCTGTATCACTATTACCATTCCCTCCCACCTTAACACCAAAAGCACCCATTCCACAATCCGAATTCCACACACTACCAACATGCTCCGGCTTCTCCACATTATTAACACTGCAATCACGCTTTCCACACTCAAATTTAGTCTTACATTCCCTCACCCCGCCATTATCAAACCCCGAATCCCCCACAGGCACACCAGATTTTCCCTTTTCTGTATTTAATCCAGAATCCAAATTGTTTCTACAAGCACCAAAAACAAACTCCCTAGTGTTCAATTCCCCCTGCTCCCCCTCCGAATTCGACACCACCTTCCTTCCCTCACCAGAAGCCGCCTCTGCAACATTTTCATTTTTCTTTTTCAATTCATCCTCACTCAGTTTTTTAGCACTAAACACAAATTCCACACCACCACTCTTCCCAATTTCTCCCTCACTCGGCCCCTTCAAATCCCTAGCGGAATCAGAACCGCCCTTCCCAGCCGCAAACACAAAACCATTGGAACCACTCTCTACTCCACTATTATTAGCATTACCAGGTGTTACCTGATCGAAACGAAACGGATTGAAGCCGGTGCAGGTGCCGGAGCCGTCGTCGCCGGTGGCGGAGGTTCTGCTCCGGGACCTGGCCTGCTGCGACGCGGATTGCTTCCTCAGCTTGGCGAGCCTTGGCCTCGACCTCGTGCGCGCGGCGGAGGCAGCTGCGGCGGCGGAAGGGTTTACGCAGTCAGCATTGAAATGGAAGAACGGAGAATGCGGCGGCGGCGCGTTGGAGGAATGGTTGATCGGAGATTGGAGATGCACGGCCGCGGATGACGACATTTGGGGGAGGAGTAGGGTTTTGAAAAATGGTTACTTCCAACGGGTTTGAGAGTTCAAATTCCCACAGTAGGGTGCTTTATTGTGGAATGGGGTCACTACACGGAAGGTACCGAGCTCATCGATTTCGTCTTGGATGTTGTGAGGAAGGAGGCTAGAATTGTGATTTTCAACGACTTTATGAAACTCATGGATTTGGCCATGGACAGTGTTGGAGAGGCCAATTCCGCGGTGGTGGAGGTGGCGGAGGTGGCAGGGAAACTCATGGATTCGGTTACAGGAAGGGCATGAAAGTGCGAAGAAAGGTGAAATCTGGGGGGAAATTAGGGATTTTGTGGAATAAATTTGGGAGAAAAAGGAATGGAGTGAGAGGTTTTGGATTCAAATTTTGAAAAATAAATAAATAGTCAATGAGAGAGAAATGGAAGTCGAAGTGACAGTGTGAGTTTCAAAGACGGTTTTCTTTTTTAAACCATGTTTGAATATTGCTTTCTAAGACGGTTGTATTAAAACCGTTTTTGAATATTACCTTTTATTTACAAATTTCCCACATAGAATTTTAAGACAGTTTTAATACAATCCTATTAGATTAGTTGTCGTAAAATCATAATTTTCTAGTAGTGGCAACACATGGAGTCCAATACAAATTTTGTCGAGTGTGCATCAACAATTATCCTGCTGCATTGAAATTCGCAGCATTGTCAATAATCATCTATACTACATTCTCTTCTCCAACAAATGTGACAACATCATCTAACATCTTAAAAATTTTGTCAATTATTTTTGAAATGTCACAAGTATCTAAGGAATATTGTCCCTTTTGAATTGTTCACCAAAAAGTTACAAATTTAATACTTTTTTTTATCTATTCACCCATCAGACATTATTGAGCAATCAATTCTCTTCCACTCATTTCTAAACTCTTGCAAACTATCATCATTTTTTGCACAACCTATTTCAAGAGCTTATTTGTAACATCATGATAAGATGGAAACTTATAATCAGGTCCATATTTCCTTATCATCTCACACATCTTTAAAAACATTGGATTTTTACTAGCATTGAATGGAATGACACTTGTGTAAAAAAATTCAGCAACTTGAGCATAAACTAAAGGTTTATCTTTTTTTTCACTAATTGATTATAAGTTATTTGAACAGTGACACTCTTAATACTTACACTACCTTCTTTTTCTTTTGAACCAAAACCCCTTTGTCCCTGCAAGTTGGTTGCCTGCAAGTTGATTATAAGTTGTTTGAATAGTGACACTCTTAATACTTGCACTACCTTCTTTTTCTTTTGAACCAAAACCCATTTGTCCCTGCAAGTTGGTTGCCTCAACCCCCTTAGCACTTTCTTCATCTTCATCAATTCTATTCAATCTCCTTTTCTTTTCTTTTGTTGCTTTTGGTTCAACAACAATTTTCATCATCAGCAATTTAATCTCATTCGATACCGTAGCACAAGGCTCAAAATCTTCTCTAGATCTGACAAGATGTCGCTTGAATCTGAAAACTTTACAACTCACAATATTTGAACAATACTTGCATTTGACTCTCCTATCATTGTCATCAATATCAATCTCATGTTTCCACCCAATATCAATCTTATTCCTAGGGACATTTTTGCTTTTACTTCTAGCAACCGAAGAGTCACCCGCAATTGTGTCTCCACAAGTTAAATTGGATCTAGTTCCACTCATTATAACAAATTAATAAGATAACAAAGAACAAAGAAACAGAGACAAAAGAATAGATTGCAATACAGAGAACAAAGAAACAATATTGAACACAAGAACAGGGAAATAATGTTGAACAAAGAATCATAGAAACAATGCTAAACAGAGAAGACATCCACAACAACCAACACACGTCCATGAAATTTGTGGAACCTAAGGGTGGCAAAAAAAACAATCGCACTTAAAGATATCTATTGGTAAAACCCTATACTAGTTAAAAATAAATAGCTTAATGGTTATCCACTTATTAATAGAATAGGGGTGGATGGCAAAGTATTCATACATGTAAATTTTGGTAAAAATAAATTATGTTGATTTTGGTAATTTGAAATTACTAGAATGCTTTTATTATATACAAAATATATTACAATATTAATTAATTTATTTTTAATATAAATACATGTTTCAAAGTTATTTGTATTCTATTTTATTTCATTTTTACTTTAAAATTTAATAGTTTAACAAATATCTATTGATATACCAGAATACCGGTAGATTCTTATAAAACCATAGACACTCCTCCATTCAATGGATACATGTACCAAATACGAGCACGAGCGCGTGAAAGAGACTATTAGTCATCATACCTGCCTCAATTGATTATCATCGCTACCCATTTCCGTTTGCTCAACCAGTAAAACCCGACAGACATGCATCTCATATAATTGAATATGGATTTAGGTACCGTACAACGCATATCTAACAAAGCCTTATCGAGAATTCCAACCCCACCACTTGAATGATATCTTCTCAACACTATTAATTGAATTGCCTTTCAAAGAAAACACTATTATGACAATTAAAAACTATTTCTGAAAATTAAAAAAAACAGTCATAAATTACATTTTTGACAATCATGATTAATTATTAGGATTACAAACGGCAATAACAATTTGTGACAGTTTTTAGTTAAAATAAATTTATCAAAAGTTTGTGAAGGTTGAAAATCATAACAAGGTATATTTTTTATGTTTGCATTTTTTAATTTGCTGGTAGTTTCAAAAACCGTCATAAATAAAAAAATTAATTTTAGTTATTTTATCAAATTTTTTAATCACTAATATTTATTTATTAATTATCTTTAATTTTTATAAACAATATTATATATTTTACTATACACTATATCACCTATTGATTATTTTACTCAAAAACACTATATCATCCACGAAAAATTCATTCTTAACATTTAACTTAATTAACAGACAGTTAAATGAAAGAAATAAAAAAATAAAAACAATTAAATAAATTTTCTTAGTGGTTAATCAATTAAAAAGAAAAATAAGACGAAAGAGTTCAAGTAAATCAAGGCTAAAGAATTTACTTACAATGAATTAATCAAGTTAGAATAAATCACATAGAAATATACATCCTTGTGAAAAAAGGAGCAAAATCAATGACCACAAAAACACTCAAAATTAGAAATTAGAATTTAGAAAATAAGGACAATTAAATTTAAGTAATCATGATTCTATCACAATCCTCTTTAGAGGCACATGCTTTGTTGTTTACTAATATGATTGCAATTACTTCAGTACACCCTTTGCAAATAATGAAAAACATCACCAATTTAAAACTTGATACTCTATTATCAAAATATGATTTACAAAGAAAAGCAGAGTATATAATAACACACGGATACCTCATGATTACAGAGAAATTCTTGATTAATAAGCCGGTAGAAAGAAATTGAATAAACTACTTTGTAATAAATTATGTTAAGAAAAAAAATAGTAGAAAGAAATAGAATACACCGCTAAAATGTATTTTGTATATATGACCAAGACAATGTACATAAATTTAAATTAATTAGATATTGATTTATTTCATTTGCTTCAAAAACATATCTTAACTAACTTTATATTTTCATAAACTGGTTTGAATAAGAGATAATTAAACTAATGGCATATTTTTAATAATAATAATTTTTTAATAAATATTTTGAAATTTGGGCTTGTTTACTTCCGTCTCTAATTCAGTCTCTAATATTTTTTACTTGTGGTTTTTTAGAAATCCGTCTCTAATTCGGTCTCTAATTCGGTCACTAACACTTTTTTAAAGAATATTGTGTTTTTTTTAAATGTGTTGCGACTACAATATGGTGATTTTTAATTTTTTTAAACTGAAATCGTTTAAAAATTTAGAGTATAATTTTGGTAAATAGACATACAAAAAAATTTTACTTAATTTGAGTTAATTTTTTATTAACTTTGTTATTTTTATAACTGAATTTCATAAAAATTATATCTATTTTAATTTTACGAAGCATTAATTTTCATGAAAATAACTTATGTCTTGTGTTTAGATACACTTTTTGAGTTTTTCATTTTGGTTCAATTTTTTTTTAAGATTTGAGTTAAAATTCAATTTAATCTGTTCAAATTCATTACTGTATATATTTAAATATGCATATAATTTTTAATTCCCCAATGATTGTTTAAGTTGAAGTTTTTATTTTTACATCTTAATGTTTGTAAAAAAATTAGCCCAAGTTAGGTGTACAATATGTCCTTCAAACGGTCATAACCCAAATTAAGTATACGATATGTCCTTCAAACAGTCATAACTTTTGATAGGAATGTCTGATGGAGACGTACTTTATGTCAAAACGCTCGAAATTAAGAGAAGAAATTAAAAAATAGAAAATAGAATTAAATTAACTAATTAAATAATTAAAAAAGTAGACAAAAAGGAAATTTTTGGATGATTGAATGATAAATCCTAATTTTGAGGCACTTAGAGACATTTTTTGGAAAAAATAGTTGACCAAATCCCCTTTGGATATTTGTTTAGGCATTCCTCTCTCAATTTCGAGCGTTTTGACACATACTATGCCTCAATTAGACATTCCTATCAAAAGTTATGACTGTTCGAAGTTCACTCAATACTGCACATGCATGACACGTGTCACAACCAGGTGAAATACGCCTAAATTGAACGTGTTTAAACACGCCCAAATTGAGCTTGTTTGACTGTCCCAGATTTCAAAATATTTTTCAAACAGTCTCAAATTTCAAATTATTTATTAAAAAAGTATTATTTTTAATAATTTGCCTTAATAGCTACAAAGTACAACTTTAATATCTCTAATATAGATTCTTAAATTTAAAACAAAAGAATTGTTGCAAAAAGACACCTTAGAAAATCACTAGCACAATGAAGCAAAGTTTGAAATATCTCTTGGTATCACACATTTTTCATCGAAGTTTGACTTGATAGAAATTAGATATTTTAGTTAGAAGCAAATTCAATTTGTGCCTGAGATTTACCTTGTTTGAGCTTCCGAAATTGAAATCTAGACCACTTTGAAAATATATGGAAAGAATTAACTTGCATTGACCTGACAAACCTTAAAGAATAATATCCTTTTGGAGTTAACGGGTGATAACAAGTTATGGGATTAAAACTTCAATAAATGACATAAAGAATCCAAGATAATTATTAAAATTATTAATATAAAATATATAAATGCAAAATATATACCTGATGTGGTTTCGATCATTTTGCTAAACCCAAAATTGTGAGAAAATCTGTGTATGAAAAGCTTGTATCTGTATTCATACCACAAGTTTTTATTAATCGACAATAGAACATACATTAATAGCACAAGCTGTGCAAAAAAGGAAGATGACAATAAGATTTGGGGTTCCAACCATAGCTATAGTATCAATTTTTTTAATTCGTTGGGGGAGGAACTGGAATATTGGATAGTGATTGAAAAAACAAGGAAAAGCCAAACAAAATATTATGAGAACATACTAACTGCATACTATGATTATTGCTTGAACTTATAAATCAAAGAGCACCTCAAAAGTCCCTCAAAACTGAGAAATTTATTTCTTTTGGTTTTTAGAACAGTAGACCCAATTGATTTCTAGATTGTAATATGAATATCAACTTATTCCCTTCCCTTAAATCACGTCAAAATCTATAGAACATCTACTCTTATTAAATATAGGTTAATCATCTTCGATCTTTAAAAAGAAAGAAAATGAACTAAAATGTAATTAGGAATATTCTAATAAAAAAATAATTAATAAAAAAACAACTTAAAAATTAAGGTAAATGATATTTTTTCTCTAAATTTTTAAATGGATGATATTTTAATCTAAGAAAGAATGAAAATTATAATTTAATCTTGAGTGTATTATCAAATTAATCATTCATTCAACATATAATTTAATGATAACAAGTCCCACAAACTTAATTATGGAATGATATTGTAATTTTTTTTATAAATGTAGTAATTAAATAAAAATATTTGTTTCTTCAAAAACAAAATTGTCACCAATTTATATATTTAAGGACCAAAATGCTTATTTATTCTAAAAATGATCTTATAAAAAAAAATATAATTAAATTCGTCCTTGAAAATTGAAGATACTGATAAATTAATTTTTTGAAAGACGAAAAATCTAAATTTAATTTTTGAACTTGTAAAAAGTTTAACAAATTAGTCATGTATTGTAATTGAAAAATATAACTTATTTGTATAATTAATCCTGAATATTATACCATGATACTGTTTTGGTGAGAGAGACTAACAGTGAAATTTGAATTTCAAATGGAAAGATTGGGAGGGAGGTATTTCGAATTTTGGAAGAGGAGTGTATTGAGCTGTCTGCTGTGCTTGCGGGAAGCTGAGTTATGTTGTGGAGTTGACACGTGGCAACAAAGCTGAGTTATTGTGTGGAGCCGTGTGAAAAATGGCTGAGGCAGTATAAGGAGTTGAAACGTGGAAGAAGCTAAACCTTCTTTTATTAGAGAAAAAAAAGTAGATAAAAGTAGATAATACCCAATTCTTCGAATTCCATCGCTACATGTTATGTTTTCTCTCCTTTGTTTCATTCTCTAACTTCTCTTTTCGTTAGTTTTGCTGATCTGGGTCGTGATCTCCAACAACAGCGTTTGATCCATCCAGAGACAAATAACATAACGGTAATTAACTCTCTCTAATTCTATCTGCATTTTGTTATTTTCATCTTTTGGGTAATGGGTTGTCAATGCAAAGTCAACCATTTATTCTTTTGGCTCAGAAGTTTGCTCTGTTATGTTAACTTCTGCAAGGCTATGGCTTTGGAATTTAACTGTGTTGTTTATCTGAATTCAGACGCGCCTTGCTTAACTGTTCCTAGTTTTATGCTGTGTTTCGGAAACCAGATTTTCAGATGAACGAACAGAATAATCCTGCACTACCAAGTACCAATTGAATGGCTTATATTTTGTTCACTTTTTAAGTATGACAAATAAAAGCGAGTAAAATTCTACTTCACTATATGAATTTGTGAGCTATTCAATATTCTTTTTTTTTTTTTTGAAGGAGCTATTCAATATTCTAGTCTCTGTAATTACGAAAATATTAAATAAATAAGTAAATTCCTAAAATTGAAATTGGTTTACTACGTTAGTCTTTTTAGACTGTCTTTGTTTTGTCAGAAAATAATTTTAATTTTAAAAACTATTTATTTTAATCATAAAATTTTTGTGGGGGATCATTCGGACTTCAAGGAATTGGGTCCCAAGGGATATTGTTTTGATTTTTAATACACTATCAACATCTTGGAAGCGATGGTCATTTCGTGAAGCTATTTGGAGGGGGTGTTTGCTGGCTTGGATTGGGATATTTAATAAATAATGAATAATCAGTAACCCATTTTCACTCATCTTTCTTAAAATGAAATTGAGGTGGGTGGCTTAGTTTGTCAAAAAAAATAATAATTAAAGATCATTAATATTGAATTGATTATTTATTATTTACTTTAAATTTGTGGAATTGGATTAACAAACTTTAGACTATTGTTTTATTTATTTTGACTTTGTGAACAATGGTCTCCATATCACCCATTTCTGTTTTGTACCAGGAATACTCAAAACATTCTCCATTTCTAATGAAGAAAACAATCAGAAATGTTACCTCAAACATTAGCCATCCCCGCATTACTCTTTGTGGTATTCATATTCATTCTATCTGCTGTTGTGTTGCAATCAAAACAAAATGGGAAATATCCACCTGGTCCCAAGACCCTGCCAATTATTGGTAACCTCCACATGCTAGGGAAACAACCACACCGCACCCTTCAATCCCTTGCAAAAAAATATGGACCTATAATGTCGTTAAAGCTAGGACAGGTCCCAACCATTGTGATTTCCTCCCCTGAAACTGCTGAACTATTCCTCAAGACCCATGACATTACTTTTGCTAGCAGGCCTAAATCTATCTCTTCCAAATACATTTCTTATGGTAGCAAGGGCTTTGTTTTTTCTGAGTATGGTCCCTACTGGCGCAACATGAGGAAACTGTGCACAGTACAACTTCTGATTACTTCAAAAGTTGAGATGTTTTCAACTTTGAGGAGAGAGCAGTTGGGAGAGTTGGTTAAGTTTCTCCAGAAAACAGCATCATCGCGTGAGGTTGTGGACCTCAGTGATACGGTAGCGAATATCATTGAGAATACCACCTTTCAAATGATATTTGGCCACAGTAAGGACGATAGATTCGATGTAAAGAACCTTGCTCGTGAAGTAGTGAATTTGGCAGGAACTTTCAATGTTGCAGATTATGTGCCTTGGCTACGTGTGTTTGATCTTCAGGTATGAAATTCACCTAGATATAGTAAACACTTAGCATATCCCGTATCATATTACTTTTGATTCTGATCAGCCATGCTTCATATTTTGTTTATGTTATTAATCCTCATCTGAAATTTTGGACTCAATATGATCTCCTAAGCTTAAAGTTTCACTTTGGTTTGAAATGTCTGTGTTAGACTTTGTAGCGATGTTGATCCTTCCATCTTCAGTTTACACTAATTTGGTCAACTTGGTGACACGTGACAAACTATGAGAGATACCATGTGGGATGAGTGTTTTTCATGTCAGCCAAAATTATCACAATTAGTGTAAGAAATGAAAGAACTATTTTTTATCTAACATAGACACTATAAAGAATCAAAATGAAAGTTTTTTTAACTTAAGAAGACCAAGCTGAAATTAAAAATTTAGTGACCAGACATATTTTATCCATAAGTTTAACTTATGATTCGTTTTATCTCCTCTTGATTCTTTTTATGTTTTTCTCTTGTAAGGGTTTACTAACATCCAAACTAACTATTAGACAATCATTAAGGATGAGTTCCGTTACTGATTGAATTTTGGGATTTGGCTCTCTTTTCATTATTCACTCTATTTATCATTTTTGATTGTTCTTACCCTGAAATAATGAGGTATTATGTGTGTTATTCAATCACTGGCACATCAGGGACTAGTAAGGCGATTAAAGAAAGTAAGTAAATCATTTGACGTAGTCTTGGAGCAGATTATCAAAGACCATGAACAATCTTCTGATAGTGAACAGAAAGGCCAACGCGAAAAGGACTTTGTGGACATATTCCTAGCACTTATGCATCAACCCCTGGATCCTCAGGATGAACATGGTCATGTTCTTGATAGAACAAATATCAAAGCTATTATGATGACTATGATTGTCGCAGCAATTGACACATCTGCTACAACAATTGAATGGGCTATGTCAGAACTCCTAAAGCATCCAAGTTTGATGAAGAAACTTCAAGATGAGTTGGAATGTGTAGTGGGAATGAATAGAAAGGTGGAGGAGAGTGATATGGAAAAATTGCCTTACTTGGACTTAGTGGTGAAGGAAACACTAAGATTGTACCCGGTTGCACCTTTGCTAATACCTCGTGAGTGTAGAGAAGATGTTACTATTGATGGCTATTGCATAAAGAAAAAGTCAAGGATCATAGTAAATGCATGGGCAATTGGGAGAGATCCTAAGGTTTGGTCAGATAATGCTGAGGTGTTTTATCCAGAAAGATTTGTCAATAGCAATGTGGACATGAGGGGATATGACTTCAGACTTATACCATTTGGTTCTGGTCGTAGAGGGTGTCCTGGAATTCATTTGGGTCTAACTACTGTTAAGATTGTTCTAGCTCAATTGGTGCATTGCTTCAATTGGGAGCTTCCATTAGGCATGTCCCCTGATGACTTGGACATGACTCAGAAATTTGGCCTCACAACTCCAAGAAGTAATCACTTGCTAGCTGTGCCAACTTATCGGCTAGCTGGGGAAGTTGGAAAGGGCTAAATTAAGATAGATTAATTTTATAGGTCAAATAGGTTTACTTATCATTAAATTAAGAAATCTCAAATGATACTTGTATTTTATTTCTTAAAATAAATTCTTTGGTCCCCGCTTTATGGCTTCTTTGTAGCAATTGGATCAAACCCACAATGCTCTGATTGCAATAGTGTAATGGTACACACTACAAAACTGTAATATGAAAAGGTTGAACAATACTTCTAATTATTTTTCAACTCATTTTTATGTGTATCTTTCTCTTGTCACATTATATCAACTCTTATTTTCTTCTTTTCTAAGTATTTATTGATAAGTTTATTTAAATTGACCCTAAGAGTACATTTAGTAAGTATATTAACAATCTTTTATACTATATTTCTCTTATATTTCTATCTTTCCTCTCTATTTTTCTCCTAGTCTAAACAAAACATGAGTGCAGGCCAAGCCATCTCTTGCGCAGGCTCTGCTGCACAGACTGTGATTATTACAATATTCCTGCACCTGTCTGTATGCTCACTGGGTCAAACGACTGTGTATGAAAGAGTCATAAGAGGCTACTCCATGGTTCCATAAAAAAATAACAGATAAAAGACTTCACCTCACAACTACCATATCTTCTTAGTATTACTAAAATTCCCTGGTCAGTTCAAAAAGATGTGATTGTTTAGCTAATAGCCGAAGCAAACAAATAGCGAGTGGTGGGCTAAGGAATGTTTAGATGGTTTAAACTTGTGTAACTAAATGCTTAAGTGCATGGAGAGAC
Organism: Glycine latifolia; assembly: GCA_013407115.1. Classification (NCBI taxonomy): domain Eukaryota; kingdom Viridiplantae; phylum Streptophyta; class Magnoliopsida; order Fabales; family Fabaceae; genus Glycine; species Glycine latifolia. The sequence goes on along the minus strand of CM023949.1, from coordinate 27,365,469 downwards.
TTTTCCTTGCTTCCCAATCATTTGAGTTACGATTTATTTATTTGATCTGCAATTCTGCATTGATATGACCTTGAAGTTGCATTTTTTCTATATAGTTTTGTAATTTATATTTGTTGCTTCAGCAGAAGAGAGAGAATAATGCATCATTCCAAGCTACATCCTGATTACTGTGATGACTCTGCCTTTGGTATCCTATACTTGAACCATTCAGTATTCTAACATTCGAAATTGGAGCAGTAAATCAGCATTGCAACAATTTATGGTAAAGAAATAACAGAATATATAAACGAACTCACTCAGTTTGGTAATCATGGCATATAACAAACAGACATTCTGAAAAATAATCTATCTCATGACAAATGTAAAATAAAATAATTCAGTCGTCACATTTGAATGCACAAAAAGAAGTCAATCATGATGTCGTTCATAAGGTGGAAAACGAAGGGTGAGATTCAATTGACGTCACAAAATTTCCTAAGACACATAATTCGTTAGTTCTTAGCATCAAAGATAAAGCAATTCTTAATTCTAATAAACAAATGACAAGCAAACATTCTTTTGCTGTTCAACTATTGTCATTTTCTAAGGATATGTTTTAATATCTTCATCTTCAATGCTCTTTAATCAAATTCAAAACAGCGACCAGGTCACCCCTAATTTTTTGTTTAGACTGATAGTGAGGATTCCTATTTTGTGAAAGTTGGGACAGGGTACGCGTTGCAGTAAATCACCTTCAAGTAACTAGAAACAATAATACATAATATCTGAAAATTAACCAAAATCAAAGCAATAACTTTATATACTAACTATGGAATAAAGAAAGATGATAAAAAAGAAGAAAGCACATACACAAGCATTTAATGATATAGTTTGACAAAAGAAACTAATTTCTAGGGATATGTTTCATACACCATGTTGGTCCCAGATGAACTCAAGAGGGGGGGTGAATTGAGTTTATAAAATAATTCATAATTTAAAATCAAACTCAAAGCAATAATATGAAGATAAGAGATAAAGAAGACACAATCAATTTTAACGTGAAAAACCCAATTGGGGAAAAAAACCACGACGTCCAAATTGGACAATTTCACTATGATAATTTTGTGTACAAGAGTTCCTAGTATCCTAGTTTCCTAGCCTACCCTTACACAACAATTATCCCAGCTAGTATCCTTGTTTCCCAGCAAAAAGCTATCGTCTCAATTCACCAAGAATAGAGACAGACTGGTATCCTTGTTTCCCAGCCAGACTGGTATCCTAGTTTCCCAGCCAAAAGTCGCACGTCTCAATTCACCAAGAACAGAGACAGAACTGGTATCCTAGTTTCCCAGCTGCAACCTTTTCAAACATTAAGAAGAAGAATACAATTAAAAAAATTACATTTACGCTTCTATACCTTAAGCAAATAGGTACCTTTAAATCCTGATGGAGAGTTGAAGAATCAAACTTGCCAAGACACTTCTATATGATCTCACAACTCTTTCAATGATGCAAACATAAACTCTCTAAACTCTGATATTATTTGGAATGGAATGCATACAGTAAACCCAAGAGTATGTTTCTATTTATACTAAATTAAAGATATGATTTTATCCAATACAATCCTAAAAGATATTCTATCTTATTTTAAAATATTTTATTTTATATGCAATGCAATCTTAAAAATAGATATATTGGCAAGATCAATCTTCTAATCTCCTTACATAAAATCTAAAACATAAATAAAAATAAATCTTCTTAATTCCATGTCATCTTGAATGATATCAATCTTCAGGATTCTTCAAATAATCTTATCAATTATATTGATCTTCATAAATCCAAAATATCAGTAACTTCAAAATATCAAATCTAAAATATTAGTATCTTCAAAATATCAAATAATTATCATCAGTGCAATAAATCTAATAATGTGACATTCATAGTTTGTTATCATCAAAACTTTATAAATCTTTTTAAACATAAAAGGTTCAACAAATATCCAACACACCATACAAATTTCTAATACAATATATATGAACAACATACTTTTAAAAATACCTTTTGCGGTATGAAGGGTACGGATTCTATAACCTTCATACAGATTGACAAATCCGTAAGAACATGTAAGAGTTTTTTTTTACAGATTGAGCAATCCATAAGTTTTTTTAACGGATTGGACAATTTGTCAGTGTTTTTTTTTTTGTTTTTTATTTTTTACGGATTGGGTAATCTGTAAGTTTTTTTTCGTAAGTTAAAATATATTTTACGAAATAATTTAAAATAATGGCACATGTAGGTATCAAATTTGCGACCTTTGCGTTATTAACGTGATGCTCCAATCAACTGAGCTAAAAAATAATTAATGTTGATATATATAACCCTAAATTTTTAAATGTATATTTAATACACATATAATTTTATATAGTAAATTTTGTAACAATTAATTTTGATCTAATAATTAAATTACAAAATTTATTATGTAAAATTATATGTGTATTAAATATACATTAAAAATTTTAGTGTTATATATATCAACACTAATTATTTTTTAACATAATTGACCTATTAGTTCAGTTAATTAGAGCATTATATAAGGTTATGTAACTTTCATATCATGAAGGATATTTTTGAAAATGCACTGTTCATATATGATATATTAGAAATTTGTATGGTATATGAAGCATATCCCTAATTTCTATAAGGCTTAACACAACTCAAGTCCAACCTTATTCATTGTCAATAATAACAATTGAAGAACTCAAGTCCAATTACACCTGAGTTTCCAAGAACATCTCAAAAAGGATTACAAAATTGTCTTTGCAAGAGAGAAATAGAGAAATAGTTACAACAGAAAACTAACATAATGTGTCACAACACCAACAATTAATTTCCACCTTGACACATTTAAATATTCACTCTGAAGAACTGATCCTAGAGGGCGTCAAATTTTTCTCAACCATCTTCAATCTTCAGCAAATCCAGATCATGCTTAATATTTAAGGGAACCACCTCAGTGATGAAATCTGTCAAAAAAAAAACTTATTATTCTTATGTACGAGTCTTCTTAATTTGCACCACTCCATCTAATATAATGTCTGTATTCCAATGTAGCCTAGAGTATCAATGTGCTTGGTTCTTTCATTATAGTGTTATTTTTGCTTAGGTCCATAGCCCTTTTATTGTCAAAAAATACATTAATATTTTTTTAGTAACTCCAAGTTCATTTATTTGTGGGAATTGAACACAATCTTCCTCCACAAACTCAATTTATCAACTTGAACCAAGTCCATTGGATATAAGTATAGAGAATAAAATGAGATTTTAATAATTAATAATAGGGACTAAAAGAAGAGATTGTTGCAACCGTAGAGATCAAATAATAATTTAAAAAAGATAATCTAAATCTAGGAAATATTATCAATTCAATAGTCCGGGTAACATTTTTCAAAGGTGGTTATTGCTTGGAAGCTTCTCAGTGTTGAATCAAAATCGGATCCTATCCTATTGAGTATCGAGCATTGACCGTGCCTCATAACATGACAGAGTAAACTAAAGACTACTTCGGTAGACTTGGGAAACAATCTTCATTCATGCTCATTTGCTCATTATTCATCTCTTCCCTCTCTTCTTTTGCTCTTATTTTCTGATACAGAAGAGATGGAAGATGATGAATCTCCTCAGATCAAAGGTGTTGTTATAATCTCCCTTCCACCCCCAGATAACCCTTCTTTGGGCAAAACCATCACTGCTTTTACTTTCTCTAACCCTTCTCCTCAACCTTCTATTCAACCCCACCAATACCAAAGTCAACAAACACACCCTAATGCTCAACACAACACTGATCCTCCACTTCAGTCCTACCCATCAAATCCTCCGCTTAGTTTTTCATTTAGAAGACTCTTCCACAGCACCCCAGTGAAGCTTTTCTCATTCTTTGGTATTCTTCTATTTGCTCTCTTTCTCTATGGCTCTGTTTCTTCAACCACTACTGTGGAACTACGTGGCCGCAACAATGATGATGATGATGATGACAAAGCCACTTCATTTTTGTTCCCTTTGTTCCCGAAATTTGGTGTTTTGGGGCAGAAGGATTTGAAGCTCCAACTGGGGAAGCTTTCTCAAAAAGAGAAGTTTTTGACACACAGAGACGATGGTGATGGTTCTGGAGTTGTGGCCGTTGACTCTTCATCCGTTTTTCCAGTCAGTGGCAATGTTTTTCCAGATGGGTATGATCAAAATCGTTGCTTTTGCTGATTTGATTGTTGGCCTTAGAAGTTAAACCATCTGTTAATCAGCTAAATCATCAGAGGAAAAAGATAATTGAAAAGTTTAAATGTTTCTTTTTTGCATCAGGGATTTAGGTACTTTATGCACTTTAGTTTTTATAACTCAATCATTTTAGCATGATAAATAGTCAAATTCATCTTCGAAACAAATTGGTATCAAAATGATGAAAAATCCAAAATTAGTCCTTAAATATATAGAAAAGGCGACAAATTAGCCTTCAGACCTTTCCCTGCTTTTCCTTATATCTCCGGTTTATGCATACATTAATTTTAGCATTATGAAATAAGTTCATCCTCGTTCTCTTTTTTTAAGTTCTTTTCCTCTTCATTTCTTCCATCCTCCATTCACCCTTCTTTTATTTTAACTTATTGTTCATCTCTTTTATCTTATTTCAACTTTTTTTCCCTCTCCCTTCCTCTTTCTTTGTCTTATTTTCAATCTATCACTGGGTTCATCTATTACCGACTCCAATTAACTTGAGTTAAAAGTGCTTGATGTTGATTATTTTTTGTTAAGTATTTATTGAAAAGTTTATCAAAACGCGACTCAATAATTAATATAGAAGTTTTGCTTCAGTCCTAATTGCAGCCACATCTGCAACATATTTCCCAATGATACAGAGTGTCGGTAATTAAGCTAGGAACTGCTGCTGATTTGTATTGTAGCAAACTCCATTTCCCCATATTGTATCACTGTGATGGCTTAGCAATTTGTTATTCCTTGCAGATTGTATTTCACTATTTTACGATTTGGAAATCCTCCAAAAAGTTATTTTCTTGATGTGGATACAGGGAGTGATTTAACTTGGATGCAGTGTGATGCTCCATGCATAAGTTGTGGGAAGGTAATTTGAGTTATTTTTATATTTATCAAATATTAATCCACCTCAAATGCATGTGGAATTTCCTGTGTAAAAGTAAGCTGAAAGATAGAATATGCCTCTCAGCAATATGCACTATAGATACTAACTTTATTATATGTTAATGAAATTTTGCTGTTGTGGATTTTTGAGATTGAAGAACTGTGTTTACTCAAAGGATAAAATTGATACAGGGAGCACATGTCCTATACAAGCCAAGAAGATCTAATGTAGTATCATCCGTGGACTCTCTCTGCTTGGATGTTCAGAAAAATCAGAAGAATGGACATCATGATGAAAGTTTGCTACAGTGTGACTATGAAATTCAATATGCAGATCATAGTTCTTCCTTGGGGGTTCTTGTTAGAGATGAACTTCATCTTGTAACTACTAATGGATCCAAAACCAAGCTAAATGTTGTTTTTGGGTATGAATCCACTTTTTGCAACTCTATATTTTTAATTTTAAGGTAATGTATTATAAGATAGTGCTGATATGTTATACGCAATATTTTTGTTTTAAGGTGTGGATATGATCAAGCAGGCTTACTTTTGAACACATTGGCTAAAACAGATGGAATCATGGGATTGAGTAGGGCAAAAGTCAGCCTACCCTACCAGTTAGCGAGTAAAGGGCTTATTAAGAATATTGTTGGTCATTGCCTAAGCAATGATGGCGCTGGTGGTGGATACATGTTCTTAGGTGGTGATTTTGTGCCATATTGGGGTATGAACTGGGTACCCATGGCCTATACCCTTACTACGTGAGTATGATTTTCTTAAGAATGTGTCTTCCCTATTAATTATGAAGTGAGTGTTTTTCTTTTGGGAAACTGCAAGTTTCACAGTGAGCATGTCACGATTTATACCCAAATTGATACTGTATTTTATATTACTTTCATTTGACAACCTCCATTATTTTAATGTTTTTTATGTATCATTTTTTTTTCTGACTTGCTTTGTCATTCCATTTGGAGCATCTGGTATTCGTTATTTTGAGGTTTGTTCTGATTCTTCTTTAACTTATATGTGGCGTATTAATCTATTCTAGGGATTTATACCAAACTGAGATTCTTGGAATGAATTATGGAAATCGTCAACTCAGATTTGATGGCCAAAGCAAAGTAGGAAAGATGATTTTTGATAGTGGCAGTTCTTATACATATTTCCCGAAAGAGACATACTTGGATCTTGTTGCTTCTGTGAGTTTTTACATTTATCCATATGGACCCATTTTCTACATTTTTGTTCCGAGTCTGGTATTGAAATTTGAACACCACAAATTCATTAATTATGTATCTATTGTTGCAGCTTAATGAAGTTTCTGGGTTAGTACTTGTTCAAGATGATTCAGATACTACTTTACCCATTTGTTGGCAAGCAAATTTCCCAATCAGGTAAGAGAATTTACTCAAGGTGCAATTAGTTTTGCTTTTATAACATTGCTTTAATAACTAACAAGTAACTAGTAAGATGATTATCTTCTTTAATACCTTATGAAGAAATAAAATAACTCTATTATTTTATTGCATCTGTTTGACTAATCACAATGGAGCAGGCTGTTCTAAAATCCATGTTACACGCATGCAGATCTGTCAAAGATGTCAAGGATTACTTCAAGACCTTAACTCTTCGGTTTGGAAGCAAGTGGTGGATTTTGTCTACATTGTTTCAGATATCTCCCGAGGGTTACTTGATCATTAGTGTAATCCTCTCTTTCTAATACAATTCTTTGTTCCAACCGATTTTGTTATTGTCATGTCCTCTAATAAACTCTGCTATGCTGCAGAACAAAAGCCATGTGTGCTTGGGAATCCTTGACGGTAGTAATGTAAATGACGGATCCTCAATTATACTTGGAGGTAGTACTCTCATTCTCAATGAAAACCTGAAAGCTTTCTATTTTTTTTAATAATAATTTTACTTGTTGTTTTCCCTTTTAATGGTATAACTATCAATGATTGGATTGAAAATAAGGGGTTATTTTCTTTCCCTAGCTCCTTCATATATCCTAGATTTGGAATTCTAGTACCTCTATTGTTATAGATACCATAGTCATAGTGTATTTATTCATACCTTCTGATGAAGTATCTGTGACATTTTCACCTACTCATTTATTGTCATCTCTAATTTATCACGTGTCCCACACTAGTACTTCACTTAGCCTAATATCCTTTATACATTTGTTTTTAGTGTGTTTGATGATAAATAACTCAACTAGTCGGCTCATATGTGCATCAGAAGTAGTGCCACTTATTGAACCACCTTTGAAATTGAGATTCTATCACTTTATTATAGTAATCAGAGTTATAATAAGTTAGTTCATGGGCTGTATCAGTTCTGAAATTTCTTTTATGATTTGATTCATCTGTTACTAACTTCTGCTAGCTATATTCTCTTTAAACTTCCTCTTTACTACTTACACTTCATAAAGAAAACTATTAAATTATGAAAAGTGGGTGTATTTACTATATTGCAAGCATAAAAACATTTAACACTTTCTTTGTTTAATAATTAAGAGAATTATTAGGAGGATTTAAAATTAAAATTTTAATTTGACAATATTATAAATTAACTATACGTTTGTTATAATTTTGTGTCCCCACTCACTGTACTCTTGATCGCCACTGCTTGAACTTGAAACACTAACTAAAATATGTTTATAGCACTTAGTGTTATAATATACCACTAGCATTATAATTTTTTGGTCCTTCCTCTTCCCTAATCAACCTCTCCTCGGTTCTTAATCATAAAAAAATTACAAACTTATCATGTAGCACCTTTTCACTGCCTAATTATCTAACATTGTTAAAAATGCTTGTTCAGGCTATGTAAGCAGTGAAATTTCAACTACCCGTGTAGCTATGCATTATGCCTTTATCTCTCTTTTGCTCAACTGGTGACTTTTTATGCTCTCATTGATTAATGATTATGACATTTGCAGACATTTCATTGAGAGGATATTCGATTGTATATGATAATGTGAAGCAAAAAATTGGTTGGAAGCGTGCAGACTGTGGCATGCCAAGCAGAAGATTGAGAATGAAAAATAATTTCATCCCTGATAGCATGCTATAATTTAATCCGAAAGTGTTCATAAGATTTTATACCTTGTATTATTTTGATCGGTTTCATGCTAAAATCTAATATGCCATCGACAAGTAAAACAACCTATGTACAGTTACAGCCAAAATATGGGAACTCAGAAGAACGATTAATGGACATCAAAGATAGTTTTATGCATCAATATTTATTTGATTTGTTATTATATAACAAAATAGTTCAATTGATATATCATATATCTATGTGACTAGTTTTTAATTTTCATTAAAGATGCTCTCAATTTAATTTTATTTGTTGTGATTATTAAATTTCTTTTTTATAATAATCACACTGTAATTAAAATTATGATCTCATATATTACTTTAATTTTTCATTGTTAAGTCAATTCTAGTGGGTTTTGATCATTGATTCTTTTCTTTTTTTAACGAAGTTATTACTAATGAGAGCTAAATTTAATATAAAAAATGCATTTTAATAAAGTGACCATGATAATACTTATTAAAAGATATCGTAATATTTAATGTTCAATTTTCTCTTAATAAATTAAAGCAATATATTTTAAATTGGTAATCTCAAATATAACCCAAAAAATATATATCTATTGTATCTTTGATTTTAAATATAAATAAATTTTAATTATTTTATTTAATGAAATTATCTTAAAATCTTTTCTTTAATAGATATTTTATTTTCAAAGACTCTTTATCCTTTTTATCAAACTCCAACGAAAAATAACTAATCTAGTTAATTATATATATTTTTTACACTATCAATATATAAAAACCATACTCTTTTTTTCATTTTTTTATTACATTAATTGTTTAAAATTAATATAATTATAAACAAATTTAAAATTAATAATTATATTAATCAACTTTTATAATATGTGTGAATTAGTCCATAATGTCTTAAAATCAGGATCGATTTTAGATATCGGATGGATATGAAATTGTATATTCGGGTCAGGCAGTCAAAGAAATTTAATATCCAAAAACAAAATTATGGAAAGATCGGCATCCATGAGTGACAGTACCAACACCAACCCCCCACCACCTCCAATGGCGGAACCACCGCCACCACCACCACCGCAATCCGGTTCACCGGAAAACGACGTCGAAATGTCCCCCCAAAACTCTTCCGAGGACCCAGACTCCTCCCTCCCCACCCAAACAACACCCGAGCCGGCCGTTCCAGACTCCCCGGATTCCACCACAACCCGACCCGACCCGAATCCCCCGCCTCGAAAACGCCGCCGCCGCAAGAAATTCTTCACGGAACTCACCACCGGGCCATCCACGCGCCGCAACGACGTCACCAAGGACTGCGACGTGGAAGCCCTAATCGCGATCTCGGTAGGGTTTCCCGTGGATTCCTTAACCGAAGAAGAGATCGAAGCGAACGTGGTTTCCACCGTCGGAGGCTCCGAGCAATCCAACTACATCGTCGTCCGAAACCACATATTGGCGCGTTGGCGTTCCAACGTTTCGGTCTGGTTAACCCATGACCGGGCCCTCCGGTCGATCCGGTCCGAACACAAGGGTTTGGTCGAAACCGCTTACCGGTTCCTGCTGGAGCACGGTTACATTAACTTCGGCCTCGCGCAGGAGATCAAAACCCTAAAGCTGAAACCTTTGGATGGGTCCGACCAAGGAACGGTGATTGTGATCGGTGCCGGGTTCGCGGGTTTGGTTGCGGCGAGACAATTGGTGTTTATGGGGTTTAAAGTTGTGATTTTGGAAGGTAGGACGCGACCCGGTGGGAGGGTTAAGACTAAGAAGATGAGTGGTGATGGGGTTGAGGCTGCAGCGGATTTCGGTGGGAGTGTCCTCACTGGAATAAACGGGAACCCTCTTGGGGTTCTTGCTAGACAATTGGGTTTGCCTTTGCATAAGGTTAGGGATATTTGTCCTCTCTATTTGCCTGATGGGAGGAGTGTTGACTCTGAGGTTGACTCTAGGGTGGAGGTTTCCTTTAACAAGCTGCTGGAGAGGGTTTGTAAGCTTAGGCAGGCGATGATCGAGGAGGTGAAGTCGGTGGACGTGCCGTTGGGGACGGCGTTGGAGGCTTTCCGAAGGGTCTATAAGGTGGCTGAGGATAAGGAGGAGAGGATGTTGCTGAATTGGCACCTCGCGAATTTGGAGTATGCCAATGCGACACTCATGTCAAATTTGTCGATGGCCTACTGGGATCAGGATGATCCCTATGAGATGGGTGGTGATCATTGCTTCATTCCTGGGGGGAATGAGAAATTTGTTCGCGCTTTGGCGGAGGATTTGCCAATTTTCTATGGGAGGACTGTGGAGTGTGTGAAGTATGGGAGTGACGGGGTGCTGGTTAATGCTGGTGGGCAGGAGTTTAGGGGGGACATGGTGCTGTGTACCGTGCCTTTGGGGGTGCTAAAGAAGGGGAATATTGAGTTTGTGCCGGAGCTTCCTCAGAGGAAGAAGGATGCTATTCATAGGTTGGGGTTTGGGTTGTTGAACAAGGTTGCAATATTGTTTCCTTATAATTTCTGGGGTGGGGACATTGACACGTTTGGTCATTTGACCGAGGATTTGAGTATGAGAGGAGAGTTTTTTCTGTTCTATAGCTACTCTTCAGTGTCTGGGGGCCCGCTTCTGGTTGCGCTTGTTGCTGGGGAGGCTGCAATTAGGTTTGAAATGATGTCACCAGTGGAGTCTGTGAAGAGGGTGTTGGACATTCTGAAGAATATTTTTAATCCGAAGGGGATTGTTGTTCCGGATCCAGTTCAGGCGGTGTGTACTCGGTGGGGGAAGGATCACTTTGCGTATGGATCTTACTCTTATGTGGCAGTTGGATCTTCGGGAGACGATTATGATATTCTTGCAGAGAGTGTTGGAGATGGGAGAGTGTTCTTTGCTGGAGAGGCGACTAGCAAGCAGTATCCTGCGACTATGCACGGGGCGTTTCTCAGTGGAATGAGAGAGGCTGCAAACATTTTGAGAGTGGCAAAGAGGAGGTCTTCAATGCCTATTGACACATCAAAAAGTTTCAACCAGGAGAATGATGATTTGGACAAATTGTTTGTGAAACCTGATCTGACATTTGGGAGCTTCTCTGCCTTGTTTGATCCAAATTTGAATGATCTTGATTCCAGTTCATTACTGAGGGTTAAAATTGGAGGAGCTGTGTTGGACTCTGGCAGTCTTTATCTCTATGCCTTGCTTCCAAAGAAGTGGGTCATTGAGTTGAGTCAGTTGGAGGGAGATGAGAACAGGATGAGAATGTTAAACCGCAATTTTGGGGTGAGTTTGGTTGGGAGGAAGGGTTTAAGTAGTGCTGCTGAATCTCTTATTGCCAGCATAAAACTGTCTAGACCCAACTTTAATGAAACGGAAAATGGTCTTATTATGGCTGGGAAGAAAAACTCTTAGTAGCATCATGGAGAATGAAACCTCCTTGCTCCCCCGTTAACCGTATTAAACACATTTTTCTGTTAAATTCAATTAGTTTCTGACCATTTTTCCCAATGATGTTCCATAATGAACAAATTTAATTGGCTCTGCTGCATTCTCTTTATGATTATGAATGTAAAATATTTAGATCTAAGTTGGTTACCAATATTCTTCAGGAACTAGTTCAAATTGTCTATTCCACATTCAATGGATGATAAACAAGAGTTTTAACATTTCGACATTATGTTTTCTATTCCATACTTATTCTAAAGACTCGCCGACAGAAGCTTTTCTGTCCCACTGGGAAATAGTAACCTCGCCAAAGCCTTATGCTTTTGTGTGAAAATACTGGCATACTGCAGTAGTTGGAGCTTGAATAGGTGATGAGTTTTGGTATAAAGCCAACCTAAAAAGCTGAGATGGACATTTGATAAAAAGGCTAATCTTAGATTCATCTTTGGCAAGTTATTTTCGTCATTTTCAAGTCATTATCAACTAAGCAATTTATCGTGTGAGCACATATGTTGACTGCAATAGAACCCAGCTGGGAGATTCTTTTGATTTTTATTTTTAAAAAAAGGTAGCTTATTAGGGAGTGATTTTTTTCTTCAAGGATTAATGTGTCCCAAGGACAAAGGAACAGAAACAAATGCTAATTGGGCATGGTTTTTTACCAACTTGGATCTTTAATTCACTAAGATATACAGTATCTCGTTATATTGGTGCCAAATGAACGTATGTCGATTGTTTTTCAAGGTAAACTACCTGATAAACCAAACAGAATCGCGATCCAGTAGCATGACTAACATGATTGCACGTTTTTCATTACTCACTATCTTTACATGAACATTTCATAACACAAACAAGCACCAGAATAAATGTACATCTTTGAAACAGAATGAAATATATTCATTGTAGCGGTAAATCAAAATTTCATACAAAATCTTCACATTGGTAAACCATATAATTAGTGGTCGTCAAAACCCATCTCACTTCTGAACAATGTTTCATCACTACAAAGAACCTGGTATAGCATAGATACGGATAAAATGAAAGCAAAACAGGATCACAACAATTATGTGATACAAAGGATTGGGCAAGTTGGCGTCATGCCAATTACACAAGAAAATGTAAATCTTATAAGAAAAAAATAAAAATAAAGACCACATGCAAACTGATCTAGCTAGACATCTTGACTTGATCACTAGATTGTAGTGCTTGTGAGGCGAAAAACCTAACATCAACATCTGGATCCTCACTGAGCTCAACCAAACAGGGACGGATGGTACTCTCAACAACCTTCATTGTTCAAACGATAATTAGTTAAGAGATATTAAAAGAATGATGCATTTGGAGAGACTCAACGGTTTTCTGTAATAGAAATGCATTTCATATTATTCCTTATGTCACAAAGCTTTACCAAAAAACAAACAATAGGCTCGTGAGAAGTATTGGGAAAAAGATTTTTAAGTGACATGATTACAGTTTACCAAGCAGCCAGGTTAGCTTTTAACTAGCTGGTTTTGTTCAGCCAAGCAATTTTGGCAAGCAACTAGTTTAAAATACTTTTTGTGGTGAAGAATTCAACAAACAATAACTTCAAAGTAGGATAAAATATATTCCAATATACAATAATCTAGACATCGATATTTCTAGACCAAATTAATACTAACCATATAGCTCATCTAAATAATTTTCAAGAAACAAGTTTAATAGTTTAGAAATCCATATTATTATAATCCAAGTAACTATGGGAAGTGTACTGAAGATGAAATCTTAAATGGAAGCTACTTACAGACTGATCAACAATTGGGATGAGAGACTGCAACACTTTAGCTACATTGAATTTGATATTGGGTACCCTGCAAGACATGCTATGAGCACTGGCTCAAATGAAGACACACAAAAGGAGTAAGGAATGCACAATTTTACCTATCTTTTGAGGCATTAATGACCAGAGGGAGCAGTTTTGAAGAAGTAATCTCCGAGCCCAGAACAGGAGCTAGTAGAGAAATTGATTGTATGATTGTCATCCGATACAGATAATGTGGATCAGTAACCATGTCCAAAACCTGCAAAGGATACAATACTTGTTTAGATAAATAGTAAATCATTTGAGAGCATATAATTCCATGGAATCCATGGTCCTAATGGATCATCAATTTTTTTTTTTCTATGTTGCCTCACAGAGGATTAAGTCATTGCATGCATGATACAGGGCAGTGGTCATGATTCTTTTTATCAAAATTAATAATACACGAGTGTAACTTGGAAGCTTTATAAGCACAGAAAGTAAATTTAAAGTCTCTATTTCTTTATTTGTAATTTAAGATGCTAAGCTTATCTCTGCTCCTCTAATTGATGTATTCTATACCTTTTTTCTACTGCATTGCTATACATAAATGATAAGTTTTTGAATTTTGGTTTTTTCTTTTTCTAGTAGGTACAGGGTAGCTACTATGCTGAGCATTTTCTTGTTAGCATAGGGTTTTAAAAGGCAACACAGAAAATCCTTTTACACCCACCTTCACTTCATCACTCGAAACAAAATCCTTGTCACCAAACGGCAATAACCATAATCCACAATCCAAGAAACACTCAAACTCGTCATCCCAATCACCCAAGGCTTTATGCTTTATACTTAGGTTAAGACGCCAATGCCTAACTATTTTGAATTATCAAATGATCAAGATATCAAATATTATTATTTTTAATTGATCTTTGAAAGAAAAAAACATGACCTAAGCAAAGTTGGCTGTACACAGACCCTGGTGTTGGAATTCTTTTCTGAAGTTTAAGGTAAAATATACTGCAAATGTACATCAAGGAACTAAGTTCATCTGCTATAAAAACCTGGGGAATAATGTGCTGCATTGCCCAATCTGGTCCAAATTCTTCTGCCAACCGTTTGATGTTATTAGCAGCCGCATCACGGATTGAGTATACCTACATTGGAAAAAGTCAATATGATACATTTACTCTAAACTAAAAAAAATAAAAATAAGCAGAAAGGCATTAACCACCCCCATCCCCCCAAAATAAAAGAAAGCATAGCCAGCTTCTTGACTAGATGAGTTTACAAGATTTTTTTATAACCAAGTCAACGAAGGATTCAATTTAAACCTCATAAGACTAGTGAACTTTATATTAAATTTTGAGTGGTATTTCCTTTTTAGTCCTTCTATGGACTAAACCACCAATAAAATTGCAATTGCATACGAAACAGAAAATAACTACTATTTAACAATTTTTTTAAAATTGATCTTCTAGACCTCTAAAATCAATTATTGTAACATGATAAAAAAAATTAAATGACATTGTTCTTCTTTTTTCTTTTTACTCATGTTTACACAACTTACATGTATCATGAATGTATGTAAGGAAAACTAAATCAAAAGTGTACGCAAATATGTGCGTTCATTTATATTGTATTCAAAACACACTTTTCTGTTAAAAGTTTTTCATATATTTCTACTATATTTTTTATTAAATAAAAAGCTAATTCAAACATGCATAAACTAAAAAGTTATTTACCAAATAGATAAATTAAAATAATTAATGAAATTTATAAATAACATGCTAGTACAAGATAAAATAACATGTTTTCAATAACATAGACTTCAAAAACAAGAGTAGAACAAATTTGAATATAATTTTAGTTGCTTCACAAACCTTGTCCTTTAGCCATTGCATGCAAAGAGCTCCAAGCTTATCATCAAAAAAACTAACACCCAACTGGCTTGCCAATAAGGGTATATATTCTATGATTGCAAGTCGAACTCTCCAGTGCCGATCCTCAGCTAGTTCTACTATGGCTGGCAACAGAGACTGAGATAACAAATCAATACCAATAACCTGCAATTCATGTGTAAATCACAACCTTCAATAGGGGGAGCATATGAAAAGTAATTATGTTTGAAATGTACACGGTCAACCTGAAGGAATATTCACTTTTAAGCCACAAACCTGGTTCACTTGATCAAGCTTGCTGATAATATTTAGCCTGACATCAGGAAACTCATCTTTCAAAAGAGAAAGGAAAATAGGCAGAAGTTGCTCAATTGTGGCATCCTGCAACCACCACAAAAACATTTTAAAAGCAAGAAGGTGCATCCATCCTCTCTTTAAGAGTTGAATTACTTTTATATGGGAACAGTTTCAAGAGTTTAGCAATAGAAGCAAAGATTGCTCACCCAGGAGAATAAAGTATGAGAATATAGAAACAAGGGAAAGCTTGTCTGAGAAGATGGAAACAAAAATATTGAAGAAAATATGTCATTCTGCTTATCTAATACATGCACAAAAAAGGAGCACTGAAATTTCAAATAAATACTTAGTAGCCTTAATTTCCTATTTTTTAGGCTAAGGTTTATGTTTACACATAACTCCGCCCATGTGTGTTTGCATGCATGGTCTGTCCCAAGCCAGGATAAAGGAGGAGGGTTGGCGTCAGGAGTTGCGAACCAGCCATAAAAAATTAGTTATTCTTATGTGATGAACCTTTATGATATTTCGTTGGGGCGTTCCCTTCATAGCGACGCGTTACATCGGGCCCAGGGTGTATCGAAAAGTGTGCTAGGATCCTCGCCACAAGGCAAGGCGCTACATCGATCCCAGGATGTAGTGAAAAGTGTGCTAGGATCCATGCCGAAAGGCAAGGCGCCAGGTCTTCACCCGGATTTGGTGACAAAAAGGCAAGGGTGCCAACACGCAGATGGGCGAGCGTGGTGGGCAAACATAGCCCAGGGGTTTAGGATGATATTGGGAAGCTGGAACATAGGAACATTAACGGGTAAACTGAGGGAGTTAGCAGATGTCTTTGCCAGAAGGAAAGTGAATATTGTTTGCTTGCAAGAAACTAAGTGGGTTGGAGAAAAGGCCAAGGAAGTGGAGGGCACCGGTCTCAAGTTGTGGTATACAGGTACTATCAAGAGTCGCAATAGAGTTGGAATTATGATCGATAGAAGTTTCAAAGATAAAGTTGTTGATGTAAAAAGGAAAGGCGACAGGATTATGATGATTAAGCTTGTAGTGGGGGATCTTATTTTAAATATCCTTAGTGTGTATGCACCCCAAGTGGGATTACTATCAGATGAAAAGAACTAATTTTGGGAAGACTTGGAGGAGGTTCTTAGAGGGATACCAAGAGAGGAGAAGATTTTTCTAGGAGGCGATCTAAATGGGCATGTTGGTAAAAACAGTGGAGGTTTTGATATAATTCATGGTGGTTTTGGCTATGGGACGAGAAATGAGATTGAAGAAGATGTCTTGAACTGTGCACTAACCTATGATTTGATGCTAGTGAACACTTTTTTCCAGAAAAAGGAGTCTCATCTTATCACGTATCATAGTGGCCAAAATCGTAGTCAAATTGATTTCTTTATGACAAGACGGGAAGATAGAAATTCGTGTATTGACTGTAAGGTCTACCCTGGGGAATGTGAGGCGACACAACATAAGTTGGTTGTTCTAGAGGTTAGGTTCAACAAAGTTCTTAATTTGAGGAAGAAGGATCCAAATCCAAGGATAAGATGGTGGAAGCTAAAGGAGGAGAAACAAATAGAGTTTAAAGAAAATATGTTGCGTGAAGGACCGTGGGAGTTTATTGGAGAAGCTAATGAAATATGGAATAAAATGGCTATGTGTGTCCAAAATGTGGGAAGGAGGGTGTTAGGTGAAAGCAAAGGGAATAAAGTTTTTACAAAGGAAACATGGTGGTGGAATGGAGAGGTGCAAGAGGCTATTAAACAGAAGAAGGAATGTTTTAGATCTTTGCATAAGTGTCCCAATGATGAGAATTTGCAAAAGTTTAGAGTAGTGAGAAAGGATGCAAAGAAAGCAGTGCGGGAAGCTAGAGGCAAAGTTTTTAACGATTTGTATAAAAATCTTGGGAGCAAGGATGGAGAGAAAGGTATTTACAAACTTGCAAAAATGAGGGATAAGAAGAGTAAAGACCTCACCCAAGTTAGATGTATCAAGGATGAAAATCAAAAACTTTTGATGAGGGATGAAGATGTAAGTTAAAGATGATTAGTGTACTTTAATAATCTTTTTAATGGGAATGGTGACAAGAGTGAGGTGGTTTTGGAGGACGTTTTTGATGATTTGAATAGAAGATTTGTACGCAGAATTAATACACATGAGGTTAAGGAGGCTTTAAGGAGCATGAAGAATAATAAAGCGTTGGGACCTGATGACGTCCCTATTGAAGTGTGGAGGGACTTGGGAGATGTGGCCATAAAATGGTTGACTAATCTTTTTAATAGGATTCTTCAAACAAACAAGATGCCTGATGCTTGGAGGAAAAGTATGCTTGTGCCTATTTACAAAAACAAGGGAGATATCCAGAATTGTTCAAACTATAGAGGTATCAAGCTCATGAGCCATACTATGAAGTTGTGGGAGAGAGTTGTCGAACATCGCCTAAGGAGGGAGACCAAGGTTTCAGTAAATCAATTTGGATTTATGCTAGGAAGATGTACCATGGAAGCTATTTTCTTGATGAGACAATTAATGGAAAGGTATAAGGAAATGAAGAAAGACTTACATATGGTGTTCATAGATCTTGAGAAAGCATATGATAGAGCCCCAAGAGAAGTCTTATGGTGGACTCTTGAGAAGAAAAATGTAGCATTAAAGTATGTTAATGCAATCAAGGATATGTATGATGGGGCTACCACATGTGTGAAATCCTGTAATGGAACATCAAGGTATTTTTCTATTACGGTAGGTGTCCACCAAGGTTCAGCTCTTAGTCCTTATCTTTTTTCCTTAGTGATGGATGAACTGACGAGAGATATTCAAGAGGAGGTGCCGTGGTGTATGCTTTTTGCAGATGATATCGTACTTATTGATGAGACCAAAGATGGCATGAATAGGAAATTGGAATTGTGGAGAAGCACTTTGGAGTCTAAAGGATTCAAGATAAGCAAGAGCAAGACGGAGTATATGAAGTGTGAGTTTTCATGGGATAAGGATGGTGATCAAGACACAGTGCATCTACTTGATCAAGAGGTACCCAGGAAAGATGTTTTTAGATACTTGGGATCAATGTTGCAAAAAAGGTGGTGAGATCGATGAGGATGTAAGTCATAGGATTAGAGCAGGGTGGATGAAATGGCGGAGTGCATCGGGGTTTTTGTGTGACCGCAAGATTCCCCTTAAGCTAAAAGGAAAATTCTATAGAATGACTATTAGATCGGCAATGCTATATGGTACAGAATGCTGGCCAACACATAGACAGCATGAGCATAAAATAGGGGTAGCGAAAATGAGAATGTTAAGGTGGATGTGTGGATATACGAAGATGGATAAGATAAGAAATGAGGATATTCGACGAAAGGTACAAGTGGTACCGGTATGTGAAAAGATGAGGGAGCATAGATTGAGATGGTTTGGGCACGTTATGAGACGGCCACTGGATGTTCCTGTAAGAACAAGAGTTTGTTACCAAGAGCTAGACACAAAGAAAAGTAGAGGTCGACCGAAACTTACCTGGAGAAAGGTAGTTAAACAAGACCTAATGGAATGAGATATAGATTGGTGGACGATATGTCTTAAGACGGAGTGGAGAAAAGCGATAAGCTTGGTGGAGGGTTAAACCCATTAGTAACTCTATGTTCCAGTCGTTCCCTTATTTTTAGTCCTCCTACTCTTTTCTCCCTTCTTCCTCTCACCTTTCTGTTTTTAGCCTTTTTTTTTTCCTCTCATTTGTCTTATTTTCGATCTATTATTGGGTTCATCTACCACCGACCCCAATTAACTTGGATTAAAGGTGATGTTGATGTTGATGTTGATGTTTATGTTTATGTTTACACATTGGAAAGAAAATGGACCAAATCCCTGCCAATGGCATTTATTGTAGAGACACAAAAGTATGACTATTTTTCATCCCATGATATGTTTGTGGATAATGACAAATGATAAATACATAATTTGATGTTTATGCCATAGCAAGAGACAGGTGCAGGATTTAGAAAATTTAGACAGTGTGAGAGGGAGAAAAACAATAGATAGGCATAAAAAAACACTTTTAATATTTATATCAATATAAAGTTAATAATAGTGTATACACATGTGACCAATCTATTAGTAAAGAAATTTTTTATAAGAAATAAAGAAAACATGTCATGAATGAGGCATCGGATTAGAAAGATAATTGTCACCATTTTTTATGGAAAAAGGAGTTAAGTTCAAGAGAAAAATATAAATAACAACAATGATTTAAAACTGTTTTGTATAAATCAATTTTCTACCTCAAAAAATGATTATGCAAGATAAAAAGGTATATATAATTGGGTTATCTAGGCATGCTCAAATGATTGACGTTAGGTGGTGAATGGATCAAGGACATAAATTTATCTGATGGCAACAACTCTCGCATACCAAAAGCAAAATACACAAGAGTAAGGAGATTTCTTAGGTTTGGGTTCAAAACAATATAACTTATCTTTGTAGTTAACATGTAAAAGAATTTTATTTTTTCACATTTTTTATACAACTTATTGATTAAGGAGGGCAATTTAAAATATGTAGTGGACCAACAATGCATATTCTAATAGAAATTTAAGGTAGAGAGGGCATTTGCCCCAATTCCAAGCACACATCCGCCCACCAAAAGGAAAGCATAACAAAATATAGTTAAGTATTTGATGTATATTGTTAGGAATCTAGTAATTATGTATTGTGCAAATAGGGAATATTGTAACTCGAAATATTATGAGCTGTATAATTTTGCAACCCTTATCCATTATATTTAGATTCTAATTATAAATAAGAGTATCCATTGTGTAATCAAGACATTCATTCACATGACAATTCATTTATCTCCCACCAACACATAATAACCTAAGCCACATTTGGAAAGACTTCCTCATGTTTTTTAAATGTGTTAAATTATGTCAGCATAAATAATGATCTTAGATAGTGATTTCTATACCTTCCCTAACACCGGTGCCATACCCATTATAACAGAAGCCAGTGCAGAGCGAACATGTTGAGATGAATCTGTTGATAACTCCTATAGTAGGCAAACTTGATCAGTTGTAATCATGCTAGTATCATAAATGTTAACCTCTAAGAATCCCAATTTTTTTACTGTGACTGTACCTTCACACATGGTAGAATATGCTGAATGGCAAGGTCAGGATTTAATATGCGGGAAAACTTAGTTACTTTCCCAGCAGCAGCAATACGTACTTCAGCCTCATTATCACGTAGCAGACGAACATATGCAGGGACCAATTCTGACCTGAAGTGCATCAGCATCATATAAACAGTCAATTAGAAAGTGAGAAATAAATACACTATAAATCATGTCATAGACCAAGAAGAAATTAATATGAAGTCATAACTTTTATACCTTTCAATCATGAAACATGAGTCTTTTAACCAACTGAAGAATGTTTAGTGATTAATATTAATAAAAGCAGATTTTCAGATAGCACCAATGGAAAAAAAGCTTGTCAGAAAATCACAACAACCAACCAATCGTTTAGCAGGTACAAAAGGTTACCTGGTGGGGTCAGGACCAACAGCTTCACATAGCTCATATAGTTGATTAGCAACCATGTAACGAACACGCCATGACTTATCCTGGATAAGAAGTAATTCTGCTATGTGACAAAATGTAGAACTTCATTTTTGGAAGCAATACAAGACAGCAAAAGCAAAATTAATTTTTCTATGTAACTTTTAGTTTCCTAGTATTAAGAATACAAAAGATTCTTCAAATTTCGAAATGACAAGAGGATGGGACTATGAACATGAAAAACATGCAGACAACCACTGCATCCCAGGATTAAACTCATTCGACTGTCAAATAACTCCTGATGTAATTGTTTATTGCTCATAGGTCACCTAGCAAACTCATGCAACTGTCAAATAACTCGATATGTAGCTGCGTGTGAGGATTGTTATGAACCCAAGCATGACTGCATGAGCAAGTAGGTCCATTTCCAACTTTGATATTTTAATTTTTTGTAGTTTAAGATTATCATTCTTCCACCGACAAATATCTGAGTTGAGTGCATGATATCCATAATAGTACTATAAAGCTCAATAAAATTTGTATTTGGACAAGTGACAAGTGTAAAGTTCAAAAATGAATAAATAAGACGAGACCATGTGCAAAATGCGTAGATATGAAGGGGAAATAAAGAATCCTTTGGCACAATGTTATACAACAATAAAAACAAAAATCTTTTCCCACTAGGTAGGATAAACTATGTGGATCAAACTACATCATTCTGTTCTTTCTAAAACCAAGTCTTCACAGAAGCTATTTAAATCTAAGTTAATTTTAATGGTTTACTAAGAGTTTTTCTTAGTCTTCCTCTACCTCATACTAATAGACTATCCTTCACTTGAACAACTCTTTTTACTGCAGCTTCTATTGGTCTTTTTCCACATGACCATACATACCATCTTAGGTGCAATTCTACCATTTTTAACTACCTTGCTTTCTCTGTTAAAAGCAGAGTATTAAGCATGTGTTTTATATGCTTGAGGATAACTCTTTCCTTGTATTGTCTAGTACTACTAACCCAGTTTGCTGCATATAAATACATATCATAGACCCATCTTTGGGAGTGATACAAGCTTCTCTTATTGACAAAGTCTAATTTCTTTTAGTCCGTTCTTCTATCGCATACTATCATTTCTGCAACACTTGGCTTTTGTTAGCACTGTATCATCACCCAACATTCAATACTATAAAGCATTCGTGTTACTATTTGTATGTGCTAAACTGGCACTTCAGCTCTGAAACAATATTAAAATACCAAAAAACAGAATTGGTTTGCAGTATATGTGTTTGCTTTCCTTCCACACATCCATTATATATAATAGAAAAAAGAAATTTTAAACTGATACATATTTTACATATTCTTCCTATGAAATGAAACAAATATATTAGTGTCCAAAATTATGCAAGCATAGTAATTTGCTTAGTGGTACATATGTTTGGAGAGCAATAAATAAACCTGGTCTCATCCTATCAATGTACTCAACTACTCATACATATATAGTTAACTGAAAAGCAATCCAAATGTTGCAATCAAGACATCCTCTCATTAGTGTTGGCCGCAAAAAATGGATATGGAAGATATACCTCTAGTCTCTACATATATAGTATCAGTGTATTACTAATGGCCAACAAACCTGAGAAAAATTAACTATGACAGGAAGAATATGTGCCACACAATCTTCAGGTTCCAACAATTTTCCCAGAGCTGCACAACCCTCAACAGCAAGTAGCCGAACAGAATCTTGATCTGAAAGAACAAGGATCAAAAAATCATCAGTTAATGTATGCACGTCCAGCGGATCAACTTAAAAAAACACAGTAAAATAACACTACTTAACAAATGTACATGACACACTCAAACTGTATTCACTTTTCACATAGTCCAATATACTGACAATGCCTCAACTTGAGGAATATCATTCACAGCTACCTAACTATGGGGATCCTCAACTTATCTAAGCAACAAAAATTATGGAACTAAAAACAATGACAAACACTAAAACTGTTGCATCTATCCTACTATTATTTAACAGATTCATGATGCAGTGCCGGAATTAGTGGTATCACATCAACTTCACATACCATCCTGTGTGAGATCCTCAAACACAGACATGATGTCAGATTTCAAGTGAGGAGCTTCAACAGTAGCGGCAAACTTTCCCAAGTTCGTGGCAGCAGATCTCCTAACCATGGGCATATCATCCTGACACAGCTGACCATATATGGCTCTCAGTTCAGTCTTCACCGCCTCCGGTGCACTAGGGTAAGCAATATGGAACAAACCGCACGATGAAACTCGTGCCGTGAACCACTCACCAGCAGCCAGCCTCTACAACAAGCAAAATAACAAACACAATGAATGCCACTCTAACGACAATCAGGCTCATAATAAGGTCATCTTTGGATAACTTTCTCCATAAACAGGTAAAATGAATTGAGATTAAGCTCATATCAACTTATGCACCACTTATTTTTTATAGAAGATCTTTTCATTGACTTCTTCAAAACCTAAGGTGCATAAGTTAATTTTATAGCTTATGGAGAACCTCAATACATTTTTATCATTTTATTTTCTTCTCATATAAGTACTTATGAGCAAGTTTATCCAAACAGAACCTAACACAACGAATGAAAACGCAATGCAACTACATATACTACCTTAACTAAAGGAATGAAGTGTTCAACCAAGTCTTGTTCTCTCATCTGAGCTCCAATTCTGCACAGCGACTCCACCGATTTGTCTCTGACGCAGGTTTCCTCAACGGTGCAGAGCGTCTCCAAGGGAAGAAGAAGCACGTTGGCGTGCTCGACGCCTCCGACGTAGGGAATGAAGACGCCTAATTCCTCGGCCATTGCGAGGAGCACTTCGTCGTCATCGTCGTTGTTCTCGCTGAGGAACGGAATCAGCTCCTTCCGCGTGCGATCCTCACCGAGCGCGCGCGCGATCGTGGAGAGCCTCCGGATCGAGTTGAGGCGCAGCTGAATGTCCTCGTTCTTCAACTCGTCGATCAAAACGGCAATCGGATACAGAGGCTGGTCCACCATCGCCATGTCGTTTCACCGGATCCTCGAGAAAAACTGCAATAATCGGAGATGTAATTTCAAACAGGAAACGAGAAAAGGAAAGAAAAGCAAAACCTGGAAATCTAGACTATGATGCTTGATCTGAAGCAATGGAGCGTAGTTCAAAGAGAAATTGAAAACAAATGAAAAAATGTGTTGTTGAGGTAAAGAGAGGGAAGAAGGAGAAAGTGTTGTTGTTGCACCTGAAAATGAAAGGGGATTTGTTCAAGGATGGAGTAGGATGGGGAATGTAGCGCGGATCTGATCTGCCGTTTGGACAGAGAATGCTTTTATAATTTTGCCTGGAATTTCACCATTCTCGAGGGTGTATAACTGCTTCTTTCCCTTGTAGTAGCATTGTTCATCATTGCCCGCAATATTTCTTATAATAATTGTAAAATTAATTATTATTACTATAAAACATTGTTCATAAAAATATCATTTATTTTTCTTTTTAAAAAAAATATAATTTCTTCTTTAAAAATATTTGCACCCGACTCGAAATATTATCGATTAAAAGGTGCTTATTATTTGAGAAAATAGTTTATATATTAATAGTGGAAAAAGATTATCAATACTAGTTAATTTAATTTCTTAAATTATTAAAATATTATCTGAGTGTTTGAAATAAGTCATTGTTTTTATTTTTTGTGATTTCAAGAATTAAGAGACCATTTTGTATTTTTTCCTTTTTTCTCTAAAAAAAAATTCATTGTTATCACTGAACATATTATCTTTGGGACATGTTTGATTCATTTTTCTAAAAAAACTTCTAAGAAAAAAATAAGTTTTTTTGTAAGATAAAATAATATCTCTATTAATTAATTATTAATTAATTTATAAAAAATTTCTCATATAACTTTTAAAAAAAATGAAAAGACATTTATAAATTAATTAATAAATAAATCATTTTAACTTATGAAAAAAAAATCTTATTTTTTTCTAGAATTAATTTTTTTAAAAAAAATTACTTAAACAAGTTATTGTACAACAACCAATTCTCAATTTCTCATGGTTCAATCTACCAACAAAACTATATTACAGTGAGGGGATTCTAAAACAAACATGTTTCTTTTTACGGAAAAAAACAAACATGTTAAAACGATCATAATTTAGTAACATAAAAAATTAGAATAACTGTAATTTGATAATGTCATTATTTTGTTCTTTTTGTTTTAGATTTAATTTTAAAACAACTTATGGAATTCAACAGTCAATTTTTTTTTCTTATTCTCATGAAACTATTTTAGCTTCAAAAAATATTTAATTTAACCATAATTGTTATGAGATTTCACTATTATTTTTAAACATGAAATGTTGAAAGTATGAAACCCGTAAAAGTTTAACAATCTCTAGTAATTTCCCCTTGCATTTTATATGGGACGAATAGTCAATCTAATACAGCATGCTTTGATTAGGTAAGAAATATTTAAAACAAAATGTTTCTAATCCATTACAAAGAAAAATGTTTATTTTAGCCTTCAAAATTTATATATGAAAATATTTGAAAGCATAAAAAGTGTAAAACCTGTGAAGTTGTATATAATTGAGTATTGAACAAAAAAAATCAATAAGGATATAAATTTAGTGTAGCAAAGGTAGAGATGAAGAGTATTTCTTTTAACACTAATTAATATTAGAGTGTAACTTAATCTCTCCTCTCTCTTAGAGTCCATCAACAAATTTTTAAGAGTTTTTTTTTATACTTTAAAAGAGAGAGCTATCTATTGAATCTTTTAACTAACATATGTGATCATTTTTGTTTATGAAAATTAATATCGTTTTTTTTTTTGTTGATAGACCTAGAGATCTAGTTTTAGTTATTTTCCTTACTCTATATATACATTATTCATGCCAAAAATTACAATATAGCTATAATTGATTCATTTGCATAATGTGTAAAAATATCAATGCTAATTTTATTGTTATTATTTTGTCAAGGTAACTAAATACTAAGTTTCAAAACTTTTATGAAATGATTAGGATAGAAGTACTGGTCACAAATTTTGAATTAACTTAAGAGTAGATGGAAGGTTTTAGCTTTTAGGAATAAAGAATTTTTTGAAAGGCAAAAGATAAAAAAAAATTATTAATAACGTCCACTGAACGTAAATAACAAAAAACATAATCTCTAGCAATTGAAATAGAAAAACCATGCATGCTAGTCACTAACATATATTAGTGATACCCATTTGCTATTTATCATAGTATATGCTTCCCTTTATATAATTCCACAGCTTAACAGAGATATTGCGATGAAGCTAGAATTGGCCTTTAGTCTTGAATATCCATGCGCAACATGAAATCAATATCTTGCTTCAATTCCTTCATAGATAATTAATCCAAATAAAAGTATGATACCATTTTTTTATAAAAGTATAGGAATTGAAGGAATTGAAGATAGTGGTCATTATTTGATATAGCTAAGTTCATGTTTGTCTCTGTTGGTTTTTCTCAAAAGGTTTAAAATAAACAAGAAACTTCTAATATCATTCTCTAATGGCATCACTGGAACAAAAAGTAGTGGTCATTATTTAATGTAGGTCATATTATTGGTAATGAAAAGCAGAGAAAAACCAAATATTACATGAGCATCTATCCTAAAGTATTTGTTCTAAAAACTAATTGTATTAAGTAAAAAAAAAAAGCATAAAATTTCTTACAAACACACTGCCTTCATTCATGGCTGGTGCCTCAAACCATAAAAATACTCCTCTGATAGAAAGAGATAAAAAAATATAATTGAACTAATAGTGATAAAATTAATTGTAACATTGAACTAATAGTGATAAAATTAATTGTAACACCGTGAACAACATGAGACACCAAAATCTAGAATTTAGGAGCCTTACCTGCAGCAACAAAAGAAAACTTCATAATGTATATTTCAAAGGTTTACATTTACATGGTGGAAACCACTTTCTTCCTTCTTGATAGTTAATACATTATAATATAGACAATTATAATTTGAAATGTTATTTCTATAACAATTGTAAAGCACTTGAGTTATAAAATATACTTTTCTTTTCAATAGATCAATGAAGTTATACGAAAATAATTAGCAAATTTGAATGCATAAAGTATTGACTTTGATTAAAAAGCTCAAAGATTATGTTATGAACCTTGCAATTTATAGTGAATGCAAGCATATTGAATCCAATAGGAAATTGTCTTTTTAAAGACTACAAATATCAATAAGATATTATAATGCTTAAGAAAAAAACCTAATTGATAAGATTCTATAAAAACTTCTAAATCAAAACTAAATTCAAAATAAGGCTGATAAGGGTTTTGCAAAGTAAAACCTAATCTTATCAAAATAGATATATCTAAAATTATTCAAATCTGAACAATTGATAAGGACTTTGTTATGTGGAACCTTATCTTATCTAAACAAAAGAATATCTTACCATCTTAGTGACTATGCAACACTCTTAATTCTTCATGATGGACAAAATTTTTTCCCGTTGGTTTGTAAGTTTTTCTTTGTTAAACGGCCAACAATGCATCAAATAGGAAAAAGAAAAAAATAGAATATCAATGGGAAAGAAAAAGAATGACCTAGGTGAAAATTAAACACTGTTGCGAATCTTTACACGGCAAGTGCACCGATCGTTTCAAGTAATATAATGATAGATAAAGATCGTTCCCACGAGGATTGAAATACTAATTCAATTGTAATCGACTAACTTTACTATTGGAATAATACGAATAATAACGAAAGATTTAATATAATAGGTTGTTCAATGGACTTTATTAAAATAAAACGCAAGACAATAATGTAATTTCAAACTTATTAATTATGACAGAGAATTATGGTTTAACACAATTACTATGGTTCTCTCTTGTGTGATTGAACTGATATTTAATTACTCCTTAATAGAATTGATTGAAGATATGTCTAATTAATTAGCTAAATCCTAATTCCTCGGTTATTTAGCCCTTTAATCTAGTTTGGGAATCCTAATTCCTTAATGATTCTTATTAGATTAAGCATTAAGATGACATATTTAAGCTTCACAATACTTCATCCCTATCCCTAGGTAATGTTGTAATTGTTAATCTATTGGGTTCAGGAATTAAAATCTCAAGATTCCTCTTTGTTGATTTTAATCCTATGTAATCTAACAGATTGATCAGGTCTATTTAGATTTAATGAATGGAAGAACACAACAGAGTAAAACAATAATACTAATTTCCATTAAATTCAATTCAACTACAACAAGGGTTCACCATAACTTTTGGCTAAACCATAATTACAAAAGAATTAGCCAGACATGGAGATGTCTGGCCTCACACAATAATAAGAAGGTAAGTGAAAGAATCTAGGTTGGGAAGTTACCACCCCCTCAATCTTGTCTTCCTCTATATTTTCTTCTTCCTTGAGCTTGATGTTCTTTTCTTCCTTTGTCTCATCTGCTCTGTCTCTCCTTTTTTTCGTTCTCTAATGTTCTATTTATATTTAGCTTTGAGAAAACCTAAAAGCCCATAACTTTGGCCCAAAAACGTGACTTATCAGAGCGCTGGCGCGGGTCGCGCGGGTTCTCGCGTGGATCGCGCGAGAGTCCAGTTCTTCCCACGCGAATCACGTGAATTTGGCGCGAATGGCGTGATCCTCCAGTGCTGTTGGCGCGAATGGCGTGAATCTGGCGCGAGTCTTCAGTCTTGGTTGACCTTCTATTTTGCCTCTTTTCAGCTATTTTCTGTTCCTAAACATCAAAATATCAATAATCTATGGTAAAAACCAAAAGTAACTCAATTCAATCTTATTGTAGCCTTTATTTCACATTTTCTACCTATTTTCCTAATAAAACTAGCCTAAAAACTAGATATGCTTGCAGCATATCAAACACACAAAAAATTCTCTAATGATTTTTTACCTCAAGCAAGAGCTATGAACATATTGCTACTTGAGAAATTCTTCTTCCACCATCTTAGTGACTATGCACGCACCTTAATTCTCGATAACAAAACAAAATCTCTCCTTTTGGCTTATAAGTTCTTCATTGTTTCAAAAATGAATCAAATGAGGGAAAAAAGGGGGAAATAGAATTTTAATAGGATAGAAAAAGAAAAGAACAAACACACCAGCCAAGAGAAAAGAAAAAGATTAACTAACTTTGTTATGGAGACAAGTGATGCCCCAACAGAACCTGCAAGTTAGGATTAACTGAAAATGAGTCTTTTCTTGAAATTTGCTAAGGGAAAATATAGATAGGGAAACAAAAAGCATTTTAAACCGCTTATCCTTGGGAGAAAGAAGATTCATGTTCTTCTGAAATTTCAAAGTGCAACGAAACATTCACCAATAGATAAAATAAATATATCAAAGATAAAACCATAAAAATGATAAAAATGGGCAAGAGATAGACAAATTTGTTTTATGTTTTATGAAAATGCATATAATGCATATAGCATTAATCTAACAAACATGAAAGCAATAAGTTGAGGAGAAAAACTAATTTTCAAAATTGAGCATAAGGCCCCTATGAAGCAAAATCTGTTAAATTATAATCAAGAAGAAAAAAATCACACGTAGAAAGAACAATATCCCCTACCTAATTAAATTCAAGCATATAACTATAACAATGATTATATATTTAAAGAAAGTTTCACAACAGAAAATTTTCAGTTATTGTTAAGAAGATATTTACAGAAATGTGTGAAGTAATTTTATTGATAATAAAACTCTGTACTTATAGGTTACAAAGTATAACAAATTAGATAACAAACTAATAACTAGATAAGATTATGTCTAACAAACTAACAACTAACCTATATTTAAAATATATAACAAACCAACTAACCTATATTTAAAATATATAACAAACCAATTTAAAATACAAAGATATAGATAAGATTAATCTCATTAATCTCCCGTAACACTCCCCCTCAAGATGGTGTGTGTAAGTTTGAAACACCCATCTTGGCTTTTAAGTGCATGAACTGATCTCTACCAAGAGACTTGGTAAATATATCTGCTATTTGATTCACTGAACTGACTTTCATAGTTTTAATGAGACCAGAAGCAATTTTTTCACGAACAACATGACAATCAATTTCAATGTGTTTAGTGCGCTCATGATAAACCGGATTGGAAGCAATATGAAGAGCAGATTAATTATCACAATACAGAGGAGTTGATCCGGAAATGGGAAGGCCAATGTCTTGCAAAAGATATGAAAGCCAACTGATTTCACAAGTTGCATTTGCCATTGCTCTATACTCAGCTTCAGCGGATGAACGGGAAACCACACTTTGTTTTTTTCTTTTCCAAGAAACGATGCTAGTACCCAAAAAAATACAATAACCAGTTGTGGACCGTCTAGTTATGGGACAACTAGCCCAGTCTGAATCACAATAAGCACGAAGGGAGAAGTCTGAATTAGATGAAAAAAACAGACCTTGCCCAGGTGTGGCCTTTAGGTAACGAACAAGACGAATAGCAGCATCCATGTGAGATTGGCAAGGAGCATGCATAAACTGACTTAATATATTGACCGAGTGAGTGATATCTGGACGTGTGACTGTAAGATAAATTAAGCGACCCACAAGACGACGATATGGGGAAGGATCAGATAATGCAGTACCATGTGATGGAGAGAATTTCAAATGTTGCTCCATGGGAAAATCTACTGGTTTTGAACCAGTAAGACCACTATCAGAGATGATGTCAAGAGCATATTGACGTTGAGATAGAAATAAACCCTTTTTAGATGTGGCAACTTCGATACCGAGAAAGTGCTTCAATCGTCCCAAGTCCTTAATTTTGAATTTTTTGTGTAGAAAATCCTTAACCAGAGTAATAAGATGAAGATGTGAACCTGTAATGATGATATCATCGACATAAAGAAGAAGAAACATAGAGCTAGAATTGTGATGCAAGCAAAATAGTGAATGGTCAGCATTGCTATGAGTGAAACCAAAATCAAGAAGAACTTGTGAGAATTTTGAATGCCAATTCCTTGAAGCTTGCTTAAGACCATATAAAGATTTTTGTAGTTTGCAAACGCGGGTCTCTCCTTGACGACGAAAACCAGGGGGTAGTTGCATAAATACATCTTCATGTAAATCCCCGTGTAGAAAGGCATTATGGACATCAAGGTGATGTAACGACCATTGTTTAGCTGCAGCAATGGAGAGAAGGACTCGAACTGTGACAAGTTTGGCAACAGGAGCAAAAGTCTCAAAGTAATCAACTCCTTCAATCTGAGTATAACCCTTGGCAACAAGTCTCGCTTTATATCGTTCGATACTGCCATCTGAAGTTCGTTTAATTTTATATACCCACCGACAACCAATTGCCTTTTTTCCGGCTGGTAGAGGTACTAATGACCAAGTTTTGTTCTCATATAAGGCATCAATCTCAGATTGCATGGCATTGCGCCATTCCGGAAAATTCTTAGCCTCCGAATAAGACTTTGGTTCAGTATCAACAGCCAAAGAAGAAAGAAAAGAACGATAGGAATTTGAAAAACGGTCATAAGATAAAAAAATTAGAAATAGGATAAAGGGAACCTGAACCATTGGTAGAAGAAGAAGACTGTGATGAAGGGAGAGAAACCACATAATCATCAAGATAACGAGGGCGGTGTCTCGTACGTGTTGTATAGTGCGGAACATGTGATGGAGAGATAATAGTGGTAGGTGGTGTGGGTTGTTCGGTGGATGATGCTGATTGTTCAGATTCTATTGCAACAGGGAATGGTTGAAAAGGATTTAGGGGTTGTTGGTGGTCATGAGGGGGTAAATCCTCTTCAGGAAATGGGTGAATAATGGGAGAAGAAATGGTCATGTCTGGTGGGGGTAAAGGTAACACTAATTTTGGATTCTGAGCATTAAGCATTTGATAGGGGAAAATATGTTCATGAAAAATAACATCTCTTGTAACATAAATTTTTTGTGAAGATAAATCAAATATTTTATATCCTTTTTGACCATGAGGGTACCCTAAAAAAATTCCTGGAGATGCCCGATTAGAAAATTTGTGACTGATGTTGGTATTTCAACCATAAACCAAACAACCAAAGACTCGAAGGTGTGAAAAATTTGGTTTTTTATTAAAAAGAATTTCATGGGGTGTGCGACCTTGTAAGATTGTTGTAGGTAAGCGATTAATTATGTAAGCAGCAGTTAATACAAAATCTCCCCAAAAATCTAATGGCAAGTTGGATTGAAAATGTAAGGCACGTGCAATGTTTAGTAAATGTCTGTGTTTACGTTCTACAATACCATTCTGTTGAGGAGTATAAGCACAACTTGATTGTTGGAGTACTCCCAAATTTTGAAAGAAAAGAGTGGTATTGGAATTGAAAAACTCACGTGCATTATCAGATTGAATTTTTTGAATTTTCGAATGAAATTGATTTTCAACCATTTTAAAAAAGAAAGGGAGAATTGAGTTAACTTCACTTTTGTGTTGCATGAGAAATACCCAAGTACTCCTAGAAAAATCATCAACCACAGTCAAGAAAAATTTGGCACCAGAAGAATGATTTTTACTATATGGTCCCCAAATATCAAAATGAACTAATTCAAAACATTTAACAGTAGAGATGCAACTCAAAGGAAATTTTAAACGAGACTGTTTAGCCAAAGGACAAACAGTACAAGTACATTTTTTTGAAAACTTAATGCTAGAATCTAAATTATTGAACTGTGGAGATAAAGTTATGGCTGGATGTCCAAGGCGCCAATGCCACAAATCAAAATGAGAACCAAAAGATGCAGAAGCGACAAAAGCAGCAGAGGAATTATCCATGGTGTAGAGGCCCCCATGTTGCTCACCCATCACAGTAATCTTCTTCGTCTTCTGGTCCTGTAAGAAACAAGTAGTGGGAGTAAAAGTAATCCAAGAATTAGTGTCTGTGGAAAGTTTGTTAATGGACAAGAGATTAAAGTGAAAAGATGGAACATGTAGGACATTTGAGATTGAAAGACCTGGTTTTAAAAAAAACAGAACCAATATGGTGAATTGGAACCAATTGATTGTCAGGCAATTTAACAGAAGTAGATACTTTTTTGTATGAGTGAAAAAGAGACAGATCAGATACCATATGATGTGTGGCACCAGAATCTAGAATCCAAATGGTAGAATGAGGTTTAAAAGAAGCAAAACAGCGGAAAGAAGTACCTGCAAAGTTTGCAGCAGGTTGTTCATTACCAGTATTAAGGAGAGAAAGAAGCTGTTGAACCTGAGTTGGAGTTAAATTATTCGGAGGTGAAGAATCCGAAGATGGTGTAATAACAGCAGCATTTGAATGAGCTTGAAGAGAAGATCCCGAGTCACGATTATAACGACTGGTAGAGCCACGCCGAGATTTCTTAGAACCAACATCATGTTTCCACCAGGAAGGATATCCAATTTTTGAGTAACAACGACTGTCAGAATGACCATCAACATTGCAAATAGAGCAATGATATTGAGACTTAGAATTGGCATTGCGGGATGAAGCATGTTGAACAGACATTGCTGATTGATCCAATGTGACAGATCGAGAATCTGATAAAGAACGTTGACGTTCTTCCTGTAAAAAAAGAGAATATGCTTTTGGCACTGATGGAAGTGGGTCCATAAGAAGAATTTGACTTCTAACAGAAGCATATGAATCATTTAACCCTTGGAGAAAATCCAGGAGATGATCATTATCATAGATGGCATTGAAATTTGGCACAATACCACAAGCACATGCTGGAAGTGTGCGATAAGATTCAAGTTCGTCACGATATGCCTTCAATATCGTGTAGTATGCAGAGATGGAATTATTGCCTTGAGTTAGATTAGAAATTGCTCTACGAATTTCAAAAATCCGTGGTGCATTCTTCTGATTGAAGCGAGTTTGAAGATCAAGCCAAATGTCACGTGCACTCTTAATCCAGATAATGGAATTGGCAATTGTTGGGGTGGTTGAATGTACAATCCAAGATTGGACCATACTGTTGCAACGAATCCATAATGGAAGATTTGGACTGTTTGGTTCAGATTTGGGAATGGTACCATCAATAAATCCAAGTTTATTTTTTGCTTCTAATGCCATAATGATAGCTCGACTCCAAGTGGGGTAATTGTCACCATTGAGGAGCTGTGTGACAAGTGGTTGAGCAGGTTGATCAGAAGAGTGGAGATAATATGGAGATGAATGATCTGGTGGTGTAGTCATTGTGAATAAAGTGACAGGAATCGATCTTAGGCTGATACCATGTTAAGAAGATATTTACAGAAATGTGTGAAGTAATTTTATTGATAATAAAATTCTGTACTTATAGGTTACAAAGTATAACAAATTAGATAACAAACTAATAACTAGATAAGATTATGTCTAACAAACTAACAACTAACCTATATTTAAAATATATAACAAACCAACTAACCTATATTTAAAATATATAACAAACCAATTTAAAATACAAAGATATAGATAAGATTAATCTCATTAATCTCCCGTAACAGTTATGTTCCTTTGTTCTAACATAACAATCACAAGCACCACCGGTTTGGCCTCAATGGAAAAAAATGGAGCACCTAACAACATATCTTAATGTGAACAACTGATAAGGATTTTACTACGCATAATCTTATTTTATCTAAACAAAAGAAAATCCCAAATCGTCAGGAAATAGAAATTGAGATTTACAAAAAAAAGATAAAATATATTATTATTATGCTTAAACTCAACAATCACCAATAATCACAAAATACCATTATTTCGATACCCAATTTAATCTTGGAAACTTTTTTGGCTAAACTAACCGTTAACCATCAAAAGTAAAAAAAAAATTGAGAAAAAATAGAAAGAAAAATGATGAAAGAAAGACAACTCACCATCCTCATTAAAAAAAAAATTGTCATCGTGACTAACCACGGAAAAGACGATACTCCAACAATGCTCAAAGTAGAGGAGAAGAGATTGGGGCGGAGGGAGAAGAAGAACACAATTAAGCAAACTCATTCTCCAAACCCTCAAATAGAAACCCTAAAATGAAGAGAGGGAGTTGGGCTTGCTGTCTGCGGAGAGAAGAAAGAGATAAACAAATGGGAGAAGCTGGAAGGGGTGTGGAGAAAAAAAAAACAAGAGAGAGAGAGAAGCCTGTAGGAGAAGCTGGAAGAGGTGAGGATGAATTTCAAATTGAAATTGAAATTTGAGGGGTGAGGGTGAGGGGTAGGTTGGTTCAATAGGAAAATTGAAATTGAAATTTGACACGGTCCCAGCTAAACATTATTTTTATAAATAATAACATATGAGAACATTTTCCCCCCTAAACATATCATCATTTATAAATGCATTAATTGTTAATTTTCATATATACTCTTATTTATTCTGAAGAATATTAATGAAATCAATCATATTTATTGGTTAAAAAATTTGTCCCTTAAAAAATGATTAGAGTCATTAAATGCAATTATCATTTAAACCAATTAATTCAATAAATATTTTTAGAATAAGATTTAAATTTATGATATTATTAATTAAAGTTAATCAACTTAACTATTTTTACTAATATTGTAAATTAGATATTTATTTCTTATATATAAAAATGGAGATAAGATCTTTATACATGCTAAAAGTTCGAAACTACCGGGGGAGGGGAGCTGTTGTTTATTCCCTGTTATGTTTTCTGCCATCAAAACTCAAAAGACATGCCGATGATATACTCCCCCTTCCTCTTATTTTCGCTAAATAATCTTTGTCACGAAAAAGAATTGAATAAATATTTCATATACATTATAAAGAAATTTTATGCTTCCATCGAACTACATTAAAAACTATACCAATGATAACTTTTGATTAATCAATAATATAAAAAACTTACTTTACAGTGCACAAAAATTAAACTCTATACTAACAAAATTGAAATATGGATACACACAAATTTTGAAGGTTTATTCAAGAAACAATGGGAATTTAATTGTCAAAATTTAGTGAGATAGCATCAGTAATAGCTATTGGCAATTGTTGATTTAACAAGAGGTGAGTTGTCCTTGGCAGGCAACGCCAATAAAGAATGATAACTCTGAGGAAGAGTTCAGATGATCTAAAGAATCAGAAATGCACTATGATTTTGGGGTACCGGCATTTAATTTAGATCAGTCCATGATATATATATGCTGCCATATGTCAATCCTTGAGTGTCAAACAATTACACAACCTGTTCCAAAACCCACCAGATGTTGGTGGTACGTGCTCAAGAGGGTCCTTAAATTTTGCTTTCTCACCTAACTCTTCAAAAGAATCCACAAGGTTCTGGAGCCTTGCCACAAACTCAATCAGAAGGGATGTAAATGTTGCTAGAGACAGTGAACTAGCACTTTCATAGGTTTTAGATTCTTCCTCTCTTGTCACTGCATCTGCTTTAAATGAAATATGAGCAGGCCATGATATTTGTTTCTTGAACATGTTTTCATCACCAACACCTATAGGCGCTGCAGGTTTGTTGTCAGGAGTTGCTTGTTCTCCCCAACTTTTTGGAACTTTGACAGCTCTGAGATCAAGCACAGCTTCACTGAGAGACTTGTACTCCAAAAAGTGTCTTTCTTCATTCATGTTCAAGAGGTCTTGAGGATCACCCTCCTCTCTTGGACGATTTCCGATTTCCCAGCTCTCTGAATTTACAAGGAGGAAGGATTTTTTGTCAATCTTCTGTTGCAATTCTTCTGCTGCCTCGTGAACTTCATAAAGAATGTCTTCTTGGCCTAGTTTCTCCATCTTTTTTACTTTGTTCCCAAGTTCCCGTAGAATTTTGGCCGCTTCAGAACCTACCTTTTGAACCTCCCTACTAAAGACTTGCCTCTTCTCAGGTGGAGCCTGTTTATCAAAAAGAGGGTCGAGTACATGTGTATTAGCATAAATCTAAAAAAATGAAATGAGAATGAAAATTTTCCAACTATTAAACCTTAATGCATTATCAGAAAATTCGAAGCTTCCTCTATCTCAAGAGAAAGAACCATAAAAGTAATGCACCAAATTCCTTGAAATTATGAGTAATGATATGCTCCTAGCATATAGTGCTTTCCAAGCTCTTAGAAGTAAAGAATCAATCATAAACCATTGATAATTGCCATAATTGCTACAAACTTTGATTGTTTCCTCTCTCCCATGCTCTCAATTAATTTAAGCGTTTTTGTAGCCAACAAAACAAGCCTGTTTGAGCAAAGCTATGTGGCGCCACGAGCGCCAAGATCACGCTATTGGCGCCAGATTGAATGGATTGCAGCAATTCTATCTGCCATCCCACGCCACCAGCGCCAAACCCATGCCATCAACACCAGATGCAACAATTACAGGAATTTTCTCTCCAATCTCACGCCACCAGCGTGATATCCACGCTACCAGCGCCAGAAATGAAGAAAGCAGGGCACTTACCTTTGATTCATGACGCCATCAACGTGGATTCCACGCCATCAACGTGGATTCCACGCCATCAGCGTGGAAGTTCACAATCTGCAACATCTGAAAGCTACTAAGGGCAAATTGGGAGTTTCACTTCCCCAAATATAAATACCAAAAGCCCACAGCTTTGGGGGGACTTTTTGGCATGAAATATCACTGAGGAAAGGCTAGAGAAAAGCTTGGAGAGCTTAGCTAGGGTTTGGGAGTTGAAGGACCAAGTGGAGCTTCTTCTCTTCTCCTTCTTCTTCCTACTTGCACTCAGCTGAGCATGCCCTTTTTGTTACATCATTGCCAACCATGATTAGGTTTAGCTAGTTTTCATTTGTAGTTAGGGCCAACACTTGATATAAACTTCCTTTGGATTGGATTGGATGTTATTATTCTTTTATATCAAGTTATTTTCACTTTACTTTGCTTGAATGAGTAATTATATCTTGTTGGAACTGATCATTCTAGTGGGATATTGAGAGCTAGAGTTCACAATAGGAATATTGGAGTTCTATGCTTGGATTTGGGTAAAGTGACAAACTTTACATTATCTAGGAATAGAGATGTATGTTTGCAAATCATTTAATGTATCAACTTAATGCTTGACCTCATGAAAGCTACTAAGGAGTTAGGGTTTTTGATTGGGTTGAAGGGTCTATGTCACTAAGGGATTGGGACTTGACTACAACTTATTGAATATGCATGACTTGAGTAACTGGTGATAAATGAATATAGCAAACAATCCATGCAAAAAGGTGAGAAGCATTGAGTGTGGTTTGCCCTAACTACTATCGTCCTTATATCGTTATAATACCAAATTATTTGTTCATAAGCATTTAATGTTCAAAGATCTAGTCTTTAAATTCAATCGTTTACACTTACACAACACAAAATTTCCTTTAAACATTTGTCCTCCAACTTATAGATATTAGTTATAATACAATTGGTACATCAATCCTCGTGAGAATGATTTCTTTCTTATCACTTTATTACTTGAAACGAACGGTATACTTGCCGAATTCGCAACAAGTAACAATAAATTTAGTGCTTAAAATTATGAAAATGTCATTGTAATCCGTAAAATTACCAAATGACCGTCATTTTAGTCCCTAACATTATCAAATATCAACCATTTAGTCTTTGAAATTACAAAAATAAGAACCAAAATTATAATTGTTTGTAGTACAAAGGACTAAAATGAGTTTTTTATTATCTCAAGAACTAAACTAACCAGTAATTGTAATTTCAGAGAGTATTGATTGTATTACTCAAAAATACAGAGTAAAGGATATTTTAAAAGATAGGCTTAACTATGATTTTAGTCCCTAAAATTAGGATGTCTGTTTTTTTTTAGTCCTCCAAATAAAAGTTTGCATTTTTTAGTCTCTTAAATTCAAAAAATGCTCTTTTAGTCCCTCCATTAGAATTTGAAGGACCAAAAAATGCAAATTTTTAGTGCAACTGGAATACATTATAATTATATATTGTTTTGGCAAGAAATGGAAAAAATTAAATGGTAATTTGGCATCATAAAGACTTCAGTTTAATGCAGTGACCAGACTCAATCTACTGGGATGTGAAAAGGCAGCACAGAAGGACTGCAAGTGACAACTGACAAGGTGATCTGTTTTTATGTCGGAAATAACAGAAAGATTTTCAAGGCAGAAACAATCTTCTAAACCACAGTATGTACCAGGTACCAGTACATATTGGGTATACTTGGGTTAAGTGTTAAGACTTGACAGCATCTCTACTTAAGCCACTAAGGATAAAAGACTTGGGACAGAAGGGGTTAATAGTGGATAACAAAAGTGAAGACAAGCTGAAGCAATATTAATATCTGAACTTTGGGACCAAAGCAGTGGATTACAAATGAAGCTAAATTTCAGCATATAAGAGTAATTTATTTATCCCAAGTCTATAAGTTTTACATTCAAAAGGCATTTCTCTAATCTCTATAAATTCAAATGGCTAAATTTGATGGTCGGTCTCAGTTCAGAAGGACAAAACTTAGCTGCAATTTCTCAAGTGTTTTTGATATTGTTCTCTAATTAGAATTGGAGGTTCACCTCAATAATCTATGTTGACCTTTAATGCAAATCTTTATTGCACGAATTAACAAGAAACTCTAATTTTTATTGGAGAACAGTACCAAAAATACTTAAGGAATTGCATGTAAGTGTTGTCCATTGAAAGAAACCTCAAGTTTTGACCTCTCACATTGCTAGCACCAAACACAACAGTCAAAACCAGAGTCATTTCTAACAGCATATTTTGATAATATATCAATTATTATTTGCAGCAGTATATGGTTTAACCTTGAAAATCACCTCCTCTCTAAATATTAAAAAAAATTAAAACACTCAATAGAACTAACATGTTCCGGTGAAATAACAAACCTAAAGGGAAATAAATCAAGAATGAAAACAAAATTAAAAAAAAGGACAGATTATCCATAAGATCTGCATATTTAAAAAAAAGTAGTAAATCCCAAAAACCACCCACCAAAAGAAAACACAAAATTCTAGACTCAAAGGCTTTGTAACAGTAGTTGCAACAAGTACCTGTATTTCAGAAAGTATACATCCATGCATAGCCATGACCATAAACGCACAATGCCTTAGTGCCCCACTTACTTTCACATAATTTTGCCATGGATATCTAAGCATTTTGTATGGACCATGAGGTGGCTCCCAGACAGCAAAACCCATCTTCAACAAGAAGTTCATAACAATGAGTCAAAAAGATTATCAAATTTTGTGTGTGTGTGTGAAAGTGAAACGGACAGAAAATGAAGTAGACAGTAGTATACCAATGAATCTTCTGTGCTTATAGATTCAACAGCTGATCTGTAGCCTTTGTAAACCACGTCCTCAGAAGCTTGGTACGTGAGAATTTTTGAAGGCACTCTCTCATATTCAATACAATTAAGATAGTTATTTACAACACCTGAAAAAGAAGCTTAACAACGTTAATCAACCCAATAAATAAGATTATGAAGCAGCAACTAAATGGTAGTAATTAGTTGATCACAAACTAAATGTGATGATCAATAAAATATTGTAGACAACCTTCCAATGATGCTGCAACGCCCACAAAATTTTTCGCCACAAGCTTGTGTAGATCCTCACCAGCCCATATTGGATATATACATACATTTATCCCCAGAGCCACAGCAGCACCCAATGCAATGAGCAAAAATCTATCTACAGCTGTTTCAACAAATTCTCCTGTATGATACCCTGATACAATAATGTAGCAATAGGTGATCAAGAACACACGAAAACCATATTCATAAGCCTTCATTGTTGGATATTGCTTTGCATATGTGGCACAAAATCCTGCCATTCACACATCGTAATACTGTCAGAGAACAATGCATAAGCAAAAAAAACAAAAAAAATAAAAGTCAGATGAATCTTTATCAACATGATAAGAAATAGAAGTGATTCAAAACCCTGACCTGCAGTGAAGATGCTAACAACTATAATGGTTTCTTCCCATTTTCCAGACAATTTTGACAAAAGTCCCATTCCCAAAGCTAGTCCTCCAGCTAACAAAGTCCCCAAGCCTCTGTTAAGCCCTTTGCTAAGAGTTGCCCCTGCAGGAGTACATTGCAACCAATTATTGGTTATAACTGAAACATTGATGCTTATCCTGTGTTGACCAAATGGAAAGCTTGAAACTTGGATTTTACAAATGAATGGTTATGGTTTACTTCAGCCAATGATTTATGATCAAAATATTGGATCTAATAAAAGATGAAGTACATAAACACAATTGAATTAAATTATAGCCTATGATTTATTTCATTTCATTCATTACAAAGCAGAAGAATCTAAGGAGAATTATATTTTTTTCTCTAATTAAAATTAGAATGGCATTTGCTCGTCCTAATAAATTAAATAGGAGAGTTCTATATTCACCAAAAAAAAATAGGAGTGTTCTACCGAGCATCCTTAAGACAATCATTAAGGAAAACGTAAGTAAAATATTTAATAAAGAAAACATTATTACGTTAAAAACAAAAAAAAAAATATTTAATATTATCTTTTAAGTAATTGAAAAAATTTAATAAAATTACTGGATGTATCTTAACCACTTCCCTTAAGAGTTAAGACACTCGTCAACAAGTATTGTTCCTTAGCATACTTGGCATTGATTTTCCCAACAAACTAACTTAACAGAACCAAGACATCACCACCACTATTATACCACGGTCAAATATTTTAACCAATTTTCTTCTAGCTATTTATTTCCCATGACCAAATGAAAATACGACATTATATCTCTATTTAAAATGGTAAGGACCTTTTTCCACTAATCCATGCATATTCTTCGCCAATTCCACTTAAAGAAGAGGAACTAAAACCCCAAAAGAGAAAAAAAGAAAATAATAATTAACACTCATTTTAATCCATCACATATACGGATGACGATAATTTGGCCTCAGAAAACACTTGATACTATTTAGACCCTTTAATTGTAAAAAAGAAAAAGAAAAAGAAAAGGAGATCCCCTAATGAGATCAGTTTGGTTCTAAAATCAAATGTTACCAATTATTTAAGATACTTTTAGTTTTAGCAATAAAAGGACTAAGTTAGTGCAATCTTACCCAAATAAGTAACGTCACGTGCAATTTTAGACACCAAAATGATGGGGGGAAAATAAAGTGTAGACAGGTTACTTCAGATGTTAAAAAACAGCATTATGATTGTTATAAATATCACACACATATATAATAAGAATTTAATTTAAATATGTGAACAATATAAAAATATTTACATCATTCAAATTTCAATCATATATAGGCTGGAGTATATGCATAAAAATTTAAGTTCGGATCCTCATTACTGCGTAAAAAAAAATATATATCAGTAGTCTCAACATAATTGGAACCTTAAATCAGTTATGATTTCAATCCTTGCTGATCTCATTTTAGCTAGTTAAATTCTAAAAAATAAAGATTAAAATAATCATTTTACAATAATTTAAGAAAGAGAAATGATATTTTTAATTAACAAATATTAACAGTTAATTGTTAGTATTTATTAGTTGTTAGTGGGAAATCTAATACATTATCACAAAGTCAAATTTATAACTCCAAAAGAGAAATGATATGATATATATTATTAGAGAAAAAGAGTATATGACTGATAGTCTGTCAGTGTAAATTTTTTACATAAATTTATTAATTTTTAAAATAATTCAAACTTTTATTTTTGATTGAATGACACCTTAAAAAAACTATTTTAGAATTTCAGTGCATTAAACTCATATAATTATATGTAATTTGAAATGGTAATAAAGAAAAAGGCAATAAAGAAGGAAGGGGAATGGAAGGTTGATACCTATGCTGAATTCGAAGACGACAACGACAGTGAGAATGGCCCAAACGGAGTGTTTAGCAATGTCCTCAAAGGGCTGTTTCAGAAAAATCAAAAGCGAAAGGAGAATCAGAGCGAGTCCCATTTTCGCGGAGAATATGATCTTCCTTGGATCGGAGCGACCCATCTCCCACGCCCTCGCAGCCACGCGCTTCGCGCTCTTCCACGCGCCGACGATCCCGTCCGAGACGGCGCGATAGGAGCAGAAGCGCCTCCGCGTCGGAGAGTGATCCTCCTCGTCGGACTCCGGCAGCGGGATCCCAATTTGGGAGTAGCCGCCGCCGATGCCGCCCTTCATGGAGAGCAGCCTCTCCTTCCTCTCCGCGAAGCTGTGGCGGAAGGAACCCAGCTTCGGCACCCTCGCCGTCGAACCCATCATCATCGTGGAACAAACTAACTAACAAAGGAGAATCTAATAAGAACCTTTTTACTAAACGCGGACGCGAAAAGTGAAGTTGTGTTTGTTTCTCTGGCTGTCTGGTTATTTAATCGCTGGGTTTATGAAACGCACCGACCAAAAGACAAATAAAGAATCGCAGGTTTGCTTATATGTACTCTGTGGTAATCAAAGAGTCATCTACATTCTACACTACGTGAGGACATCTTTTTTTTTTTTCTTAATCCTCCAAGTCTGATAAAAAAATAAATAAAATTTAATTAATTATTATTTTCATCAAAAATCAAACTTAAATAATATTTAAATATTTAATTTTAATTTTAATACATTAATCACTTCTTCTTGATTATATAAGACTTTTCACATTTTTCTTTTTATCATACTATATCATCAATTAAATTAATTACTTAATTTTCTTTTTAAGTTATCGAACAACTTTAAAGGTCGCTGAAGAAAATTTTTTATTGCTAAATTATATTGTAACTTGTAAGTAATAATTTGTTTCTCCATATTTAAAATTTATTCTTCTAATTTTTAATATACTAATGGAAAAAAATTATGTAGTTAATCAATTAAAAATTGTCTTATGGAGTTTATGTTTTTTTTTAAGTATTTCTTATAATTTTTTTTTAAAAAAAGTAACATGTATATCAATCTAGTGTTCGTGGGGTGTTTTCATTAAAAATTAATATAATGATGAGTTTTTTAATGAAACTATTGTTAAGAAAATATTGTTCAATGATGAG
This sequence comes from Glycine latifolia, assembly GCA_013407115.1. Classification (NCBI taxonomy): domain Eukaryota; kingdom Viridiplantae; phylum Streptophyta; class Magnoliopsida; order Fabales; family Fabaceae; genus Glycine; species Glycine latifolia. The sequence goes on along the minus strand of CM023949.1, from coordinate 27,321,371 downwards.
ATCATTGTTTAAAATTAATAATTTAGTAATTTTTAAGATAATTTAATAAAATTAATAAATTTATCATAAATAATAATTTATAATTAAATAATGATATAAAATTATTTTACATAATTAAAGTATATTTTTCTCTTATAAATATTATATATTATTTGATTTTATCATAATTTAAAATATTTATATAATTATATTCTTGATTAAACTTTATCGTTTTAAAGATATATTTGATTTAATGTTAGATTTAACGTACACATATTTTTCCATGTATTCTATCTCAAAAGTAAAAATTCATAAACTTTTATTCAATGGTCATGCAAGATCCCGAAAGTGTAAATCAAACACACTAATATTTGAAATACGGTTATGAAAGAAATGCTTAGCCTTGTTTTATTCATTTTCTTAAGTTCATACAATTACACATCAGTTTTAATACAAGATTCTCATTTATCTTTTTATAAATTAAAAAAAAAAACACTCATTAATCCCATCAGCGCATGCACAGATACGTGGGATCAACTAACTTTCTATGACAAACCCAAAGCCGAAGAGTATGTATGATCACTACTTTATTTAACATGTAATATTGATTAATAAAGAGGCAGCTACATACAATCACTACTACTACAGCAGATGCAATCGAGGCGATTCTAAACATCATATGACAATGATTGTAAAATCGTCATTGTGCGTGTCATTGAAAAATAATGCAATCGACAATGGTTTTAAAAATCATTTTTGTTGATATTTTTTTTAACACCTATGAAGACGGTTTTTAAGGGAAAACTGTCTTTGTATGTATAGATACAAAGACGATTTTGACTAAAAATCGTCTTTGTTTCTCCTGCTTTTTTTTTTTTACATACCTACGAAGACGTTTTTTTAGCCAAAATATCTTTGTATCTATATATATAAAGACAGTTTTTACTAAAAATCGTTTTTATTTTTCTTGTCTTTTTTTTTTTACATACCTACGAAGACATTTTTTTAGCCAAAATCGTATTTGTATCTATACAAATAAATATGATTTTTGCTAAAAATCGTCTTTGTTTCTCTTGTCTTTTTTTTTTACATACCTACGAAGACATTTTTTTAGCCAAAATCGTATTTGTATCTATACAAATAAATATGATTTTTGCTAAAAATCGTCTTTGTTTCTCTTGTCTTTTTTTTTTACATACCTACGAAGACATTTTTTTAGCCAAAATCGTA
>CM023949.1:27300940-27319844 GCA_013407115.1 Glycine latifolia | reverse complement strand
AGAGGGTGGCATGTGTAAATTGTATCAACATTGTTCTTAATGGAGAAAATTAGTGCAATAAATTGTATCAACATTGTTCTTCCACTAACAAACTTAGAGGGTGGCATGTGTAAATTGTATCAACATTGTTCTTAATGGAGAAAATTAGTGCAATAAATTGTATCAACATTGTTCTTCCACTAACAAACTTAACAACTAATATTGACGTATTAAAAAAAATGATTTGGTCTTGCTTGCATATTTTTTTAGCATCCACATTGAAAATGGTAGACAAAGATATACCATGCCAAGGTACTTCTGCCCGTTTTTCACCCCACCAAGTACAAGTGCATTCCACAATGGATTGAACTTGTTACGTTTATTATACATCACACGGGTTAAATAATTATGCACCTCCTTTGGCCCTAGAGAATTCCCATCATCCCACATGTTGTCATAAAGGCTGCACAATCAAAACTCAAAACCAAACAGTTAGATAGGAATTTTGAAGTTGTAGACTTGTAGTATTGAAAAGGTTTAAGGGAAAAAAATACACAGATGGAGTTTTTTACTGTGTTTGATAATAAATAACCAAACAAACCAAGCAAGGAAAACAAATCAGACACAAACAATTTAACTCATCAGACCTTTCTGCCGTAAGAAGATAATGCTTTCTAATAGCCGAACCTACAGGGATACTTCATGGCATGGTTTCACTAATAAAATACTGTCATCATACAAATTGTCTATACTTTCTCTTTTCCTTCCCTGAACATGACCCAATGCCTTTCTCTGGTACCACAAATACATCTCAATATTTATTGAAAAATAAATAAAAATACAACACTTTGATTTGTCAAAACACATGAAAATGAGCCAAGAAGATCTACAAAGAAGAAGGTTGAAATTAAGCAATTTCTTTAGTATTAGCCCAAAAACAAAAAAGTTGTTTATTTCACGAGGACCAGAAACAAATAGCAATATATATGACTTATCTAAGGGGGGGAAAAGCAACTAAAAATTTTCAAATACTTTATGAAATAATGGCTCCCAAATTTCAGAGCACAGTGAACACTAAATTGGCCATACAAGAGCAAAATTTATAACACAAAAGGATGCATACCTTCAGGCTCACACACATTCTTCTCACAAAACTCCAGCAACAACTCACACACCTGCAAAACCCTCCCTTCCTTGCAAAGCCCCTGAACCAAAATCTCACAACTAACACTCGAAAATCGAATACCTAAATGAACCATCTTACGAGCCATCCCAATGGCTTCCTCAACGTTACCTTCCCTAAACAAACCCTTAATCAAGGTATTAAAAGTAACCACATTGGGGAAACATCCCATTTTCCCCATCTCGTGAAACATCTCCAACGCCAAGTTAAACTGCGAGTTTCTACAATAACCACTAATCAAAATGCTAAAGGTGAAAACATCGAGCTGAACCCTGTGTTTTAGCACCATCTCGTGGTAAAACTGAAGAGCGGCATTGTGGGTGCCGTGTTTAACGAAGGCGTGGATGAGGAGTAAACATAAATGCAATTCCCAAAGGTTGTAAGATAAGCACTATGCATGAATATGAACATTCATGTATCCTAGACTTTCAATACAGCAATTCCCAAATATCTAAGATTCGTTTCCAACAGTTACTAAAGAATATAACACTCATGATTTCACAAGTCTAGTGATTTAGAATATAGGATGTAGAATATATCATCATTCTCAGACATAGTTTTTGCAATTTCCTACAAAAAAAAAATATCAAATAAAAGTAGTGTGTGTATGTGTTAAGAAAGGATGTGTTGTTTATGGCTCTAGCTCTCTTATTAGAAGACCCTAAGGTGAGGATGCCATTTTGGAAACTCCTGCAGCAGCAACAGCTTTGGGTACATAAGGAAGACCTGACCATGACCAAGAAACAAGGTTGCAATTAAAACATTAAGAATATAATAAGTCAAATAGCTTAATTGCAAGCAAATTTAGGTACAATTATTTTCATTTTCAAATAAAAGTATGAAGATTGGAGGTTAACCTCTTGAAAATTCAACGCAAGACATAAATAACCACCGTCTTTGTCAATTTAAAATTCCAAACAGCAGAATACCAAAAGACTGAAAAAAATAAAAACAGGATTGCTTACATGTGAAGCTACTGTCAAATTGAGTGCAACACCCCTAATCTTCAAGCTCATGAGAAAAATTTTGCAGTCTGGATCTTCAATGAATATCTTAATGGTAGCATCCCGAGCAGCCAATGACATGCTTCCGTTCAACTGAACACAAGATACTCTAGAACTAATTAATAGTATTATTTTCATTCACAGCTATAGCATTTTTTCAGCTTACTATTTAGCCTAATGTTAGTTTCTCACACCTTCCCTTTGCCTCCCAAGCAACAACAAAATTCTCAATGTTCACCTTCCTATCAATTGCTGGATCTTTCAGTAAATAAGCTAGTTATGGAAATCTGTAAGAAGCTAAAAATCATATTTACTAACTATTTTTATCCTCCTATCACTGAAGACGCGTGGGCGCGAGAGACAGAGAGAATGAAAAAGTTGAAATGAACGGCCGCGAGAGTGCTTTGACCTGTACGAAAAATAAATAATCACTGAAGACGCGTTGAGTTCAAGGACGGTTTTTTATCAAAACCGTATTTGAAAGTATATTTCAAAGACATAACCGTCTTTAAAATATTGTAATTATTTACAAAAATACCACCACATTTAAAATGATAATAGTTTTGGCACAATCGTTGCAAAACGTGTGTTGTAAAATACTTGTTTTCTAGTAGTGAATATTCACCCAATGAAGTAAAACCCTCACTTGTGATTTTTTGTTGCTGTTATATACCCTCTGTGATATAATAATTCCAACACAACACACATAATATGAGATTAAAAGACTAAAAGTATCGTAGATAAAATATACTAATGTGATATATGATTTGATTTTCAATATTTAGCATTTAATTGATTATACTTATTTTTTTTTATAAATTTAATCATTTTCTTTCAGTTTATGTATTTTATATGAATTAATTATATACAGTTCTCTTCTACTTTAAATAATTAAAAATTATTTATTTAAAATTATTTGTATAGTAATGTACTAGTATATATTTTATTTGACTATTTACATTACTTCTTAATTTTGAATTACATTTTAATTTTAGAAATTATTTTGGTTGTCTTGATATAAATACAATACACTCTTAATTTTAGCGATCAGATAATTTATTTACAATTTCTTACAAGAGCAAACTTTAACTCGTCTTTTTATTACGTATTGTGGCTTGTTAAAAATTTTAACCACTTCATTTGCTTATAGAAAATATCTTTAATTGTGTGTTCTATAAAATTGTACGTGTCAGAATATCAAAATGTTAAATTAGTTAATTGTAAAATTAGTTCTTCAGAAATTTAAAAGTCATCGTATTAATTTTCTAAAAAATTTCATTAAATTATGAAGTCGACGTTTATATACAGGGTTTATATGGATATGTCGCTGCCACATTTTACAGTTGCCTCTTTTGAAATTGAACATTTTGTTTTCCATTCGAGGTAATAACAAATAGATTTTCATTTTTAAAAGTCGTGACTGAGTTATTGCAGATGCTTATCCAAATTATGAAAGTGGTGGGTGAGTTCTTGATTACACTATTATTGAAACTTCATAGTTGAAAATGTCTGGCAGATGGATTCATCATTCATATAGAAAACGTTTAGTACAGGTTCTTTCTTTCTTTCTTTTTACGTTCAAAAGATGTAAAGTTAAAAATAAAGGATAAAATTTAAATGCAAATTATAAGGTACTTTTGATATCATTTTTTAGTTGAAATTAAAATTTTATTTTAATAATCTACACAATAAAAAATATATTAAATGTTAAAGTAAGTTATCAAAGTAAATTTCAGATTACAATTAAAAAATAATAAACCCAGAATTAAATATTAAGATTTTTTTAAAAAAGATAATACATGGTAGAAACTAATAAATCTTGATGCCAGAGAAATTCAAATTTCACTACCCAGTACACATTCCCTTTTTATTATTTTGTTTATAGAGAGAGGGGGGGGGGGGGGTAATTATATATATATATAGAGAGAGAGAGGGAGAGGATAATACATTTTGCTTAGTTGAAAAATAAAAAATAAAATAAAAATCTTTTAAAAAACAAACCTTCTTTCTCTTTCGTTAGTTTATTTCCAGTAAATCAAACAGTGGTGTTAAACTCTATAATACCCCAAATTCAGCACTTTTTTTTTGTAAAATGATAATAACAAATACTAAAAATTAAGAGGGTTATTGAGTTTAGTTATCCGCTAAAATTTAATTGGAAAATACTGTGTCTCTAATATCGGTGGATTTTTTATTTCTATCCAATAAAGACTACTAGATTAGAACGAGAAACGATAACTTGCAACTTGCAAGGTTATGACTGTAGTGGCTGTTGAACACATGGTGCTTAGTAAACTAAAAACAATAGCATGAGTGGGTGGGGGAAAGAAATCGATGTTGTGGATGGACAAAAAACTTCATGAGTCCCTTCTTTATTTTTTAAAAGGTAGATATTGGATATTATTAATGAGAATCAATAGGAGATACATAATATGAAATGATTTGATCCAACTTGTAGGAGACTTTCTCAATCTAGTAATTACCTAAATATGTAAACGACAAAGCAGCTAAATTGTGAGCAATTTTATTCCCCATCTATTAATGAATAATAAACTATATCAAAATATTTTGTGGCCGAAGCTAGGACTTTTCCTTGAACATCACGAACAATTAAATCCGATTCAGTTCTGTATCCTTTCTAATTGCAGTATGAAAATTGATTTTATGAAGATCATCCGGGACTTATTCCATAGTATCACCTCATATGATTCAACATAAACTTGACTATTCAGACTAGGTGATAACATTTTGAGGTTAAACACGTTGTTAAACATCTGACTACAATCTAATTTTCTATTTTTAAAAACACATTGATTCATAGCAAACCAAATAACCCACACAATCCTTCTTTAAGTTAACAGCCATCACTAAAATTAAAACGTGAGAAGCCTTATTTTAGAATTTATTTTTTAAAAGTATTAAAAAATTTACACTTTCAAAGTTTAGTTTTCGGAACAAAATTATTTCATTTAAAAAATAATTTTGAAACAAGTATTAATTGTAAAAATTAAGTTCTAGAATTAGTCCTGAAAAAATAAAAATTTTAAAATAAAATACAAAAAAAATAAAAAAAAAATGTATAAGTAAAAGGCGGGTGCAAAAAGTAAAACCTACCCTACTCGTAACAACAATTTCAGCCAATAAACAACACTCTTGGTTAGGATCAGCTCAACCCAAGTTAGATCAAGTAGTCCGTTTCATTAGTCTACAGTTATCCGTGGTGCCAACTTCCAAGGCTATGGACAGTTTATAGTTTGTGCTAATATAAGGTTTACTATTATTTTACAATATCTTAAATTCAATTTATTTTAATAAACATATTCTTAAAACTTTAATTAGCTGTGTTTGTAAACGTTATACTCACGTCAAAATATTTTTCATAAAGATCTATATATTTATTCAAAATTACTGAAATAAATTATATTGGTTGTTCACTTGTTCTGCTATGTGCATGCTAAAACTTGTGCAAATACAAATTATCAAAAGTTAACATGTTTGCCACTAAACTATTTTTGTGAATAATTCGGGATTCTTGTATCTTTATCAAATTGTCACAGGTGTCACGTTCTTTGCACCCTTTCCAGTGACAAAATCCAGAGTCGGTAACACCGCTTAAATTCACATCCACCCATGGCCCAGCTAGCTAAACACTTATCCATATGGATAGAGTCCGCACGTGTCAAGCCATGAATCAGAAAGAAGCGACACGGTTTCACTAAAAAAAGAAACCAACACGTGTCCATGCACGTGGCAGCTACATCCTCAACGCCAGGCAGCACGTGTCAGACTTTTACGACTCCTTGACCAGATTTTTATGCTTGGTTTCCTATATAAATAAACCCCATGCTTGCATACATCTTTCATCATCAAACATCACACACAACTACTACAATTACTTCCTTACAATCAAAACCAACAACAACTATGGCAAGTTATCAAAAGCACCAAGATGATCAGGGTCGCAAGGTAGACGAGTATGGCAACGTTGAGAGGCAAACCGACGAATACGGTAACCCTGTTGCTGCTAGTGTCACCTATGTAGCCACCAGAAGTGCTGGTGGCTACGGTGATGATACTAATAAGCAATATGATACTACCGGTGGTTACGGCGTAGACACTGGTAGACAGCATGGAAGTACCGGTGGCCATGCTGATGACACCAATAGACACCATGGAACTACCGGTGTCTATGGTGTAGATACCGATAGGCAACAACATGGGACTACCGGTGGTTATGCCGGTGACACTGGTAGGCAACATGGGAACATCGGTGGCCCTTACTATGGAAGCAACACCGCGGACACCGGTACGGGTCCCAGAAGTGGAACCACGGGTGGCACCGGTTATGGAGGCACCGGTGGCACCGATTATGGAACAACTGGTGGCACTGGTTATGGAAGTGGAACTGGGTATGGAGTCAACACTGGGGGTGCGCACACTGAAGCAGGATATGGGAAGGAGCATCGTCAGCATGAGCAATCTCATGGTGATCAGCACGAGAAGAAAGGGATAATGGACAAGATTAAGGAGAAGCTTCCTGGAGGACATAGTGACAAGTAGATGCATCGTGCCATCATGCATGCATGCATATATATCATATTGTTGTCTTTGAATAAATTTGCTGCATATCTACTTACGTATCTTGTCGTGTATGTGGAGGATATAGTATATGGTTATAGTGTATACCGAAGAATAAAAAATGTATGCATGTAATGTAAGGGTCTTATATATGTGGCTGAAATATAAACCATAATAAAGGCATAGATGTTGTGCCAATACATATGTTGAGAGTTGTTGGGACATGTAAAGCCTACGCGGTTGTGGAGCAGCGTTGTTCCCTTTTGGATTTATAAATTATTTATTAATTTCTTTCTAAACTTTTCCAAAGTCTCTAGATTTTTAAAGCCTAATAATATAGGAACTAAAAAATTTCGTTACGACGTATGATGGTAAAAAGATATTAGAAATTATTTATTAATTTCTTTCTAAACCTTTTCAAAGTTTAATTTTTAAACCCTAATTTAGGAACTAAAAATTTCGTTACGACGTATGATGATAGGAACTAAAAATTTCGTTACGACGTATGATGATAAAAAGATAAATATCTTTTTACATTATACAAAAGAGAAAAAGGAAAGTAATTTTTACTTTCCTTAAAATGCAACCTAATTCAAACGCTACTAAATTATAATTTCTTACACGAAAAAAAATACTATTTGTTATATATTAGTTGATAAAAGAAATTACAATCAAATACAGAAATAGATAAGTTAGTAATTATGTCTAGAATTATTCCAATGATGAGAGAGAATATTTCTCATAATTTAAAAAAATTGTTGAAGGTACATACTCACTAGTGAGAATATTTTTAATTTTACAAAAATGTGAAGTCACATACTCACGTGGATATATATGTGGATAAATATGAGAGTATATTCTCTGTTTCTCTCAAGCCAGACGTGTTTCCATTTGAATCTGAGTGGCTAGAAGAGTCCAATTATTGGTCATTGGTTTCTGGTCTCCCATTTCATCATTGCTCTCACTCAAGTCTAGTATGTCCAATATTTCAACTCTCCGGTTAGTTTTTTTCTTTATCCTGATTGCAACATCCTGTGGGATGAACCTTCCACACACAACCACCCTGGTCTGGTTCTTCTCTAGTAGATGAGTATCCGACTCTTAGCACAATATATAGCATGGTCAAAGAAAAATTTCAGAACTATAAGAAGCTTGCATATATAAATTAATTAAGGATAATCCATGCATGATGCCTAACCTGGCATATCAAGAAGGGCTCTCTTCACTTTTCTGTAGCAACCACTACTGCAATCAATATTGATCCTCATCACCATGCAGAAGTAATGCCAAGTGCCAACCAAATAAACAAAAATTATTCAAATGGTATTTTATAGAACTAACTTAAGATAACCAAAAGATGGTGGATTAGAACTTACCTTCACTGTCATGAAATCAACCAGAGAGAGATAGTTACAGGAATTTGAAAATCCAAAGTAGTATGAGTGAGCTAGCAAAGGCAAATTAAGTGAATCTTAGAAGGCAAGCAACAACAAAATTTTGAGAGCCAAAAAGGGTTTATAAGGAGCTGGTTAGCATTTCCGTTTGATGTCATTGATGCTCCTTAATTTAAATTGCTGAATCTGATTCTTTTTGTGTATATAGGTCTCAAGGGATGCAAATGTAGCGTACTTTGTCACATTATTCTTGACTTCTTTGTTCCCATTTTGTACATACCTCTACATAAACAAAGGAAGAGAGCACACTTTCTTTTGTAACAAAAAGGCATAAAGATCTTACTTCTGCTAGAATAATGAAAGTGTTTCTGCCTGCAATTTTTTTAATATAAAGCAAAATCGTGTGCTTGTGCTATATGAAATTATCATTATTTAGTATGCAAGAAGCGTTTTTTTTTTTTCTTTATTACCAAGCATTTCAAAGTTCAATGGAACAAATGTGTATCTATCTTGTGACCGATTTTTAACAAGATTTGGTCAACCAGCTATTTTCGTCCTTTTTTAATTAGTTATTATTATGGTAGAGGTAGTTTTTATATCCAGATCAGCTGTCCAACCAGGGACCCTGTGAACCGGTTCCCTGACTTGATTTGTGTTCCAGATTTGACAATTATGTTCTTATCTTTTTCATTTTTAAAAATAACAATTGAAACATTTTTATCTTGGAATTGGAAGTATATATAGGAAGGTAAATAAAAAGGGGAAAAGGAAGCAAAGGTAGGGATACGGTGAGCACTATTCTGAGTATTTGTTGGGTTTTTTTTTAATTATTTTGTATTCAAAATATCTTATAATCAAAGTTGAGAAAACTTTATAGTAAAATAGCTAAATTTTGTAATAACTAGTTATATTTAGAGTTATTTTTAATTGGTTTGATAGTGTAAAAAATTTAGATGCATAAAAATTAAACTATCATCGTATCTTTACCTAACATTTTAAGCGTTTCAATGAATTAGTTTTTCACAGGAAGAAACAACAAACACGTTATAGATCAAACTCACCATGTACGTAACAACTCAGAATAGTGATCATTTTTTTCTATTTAGACACCTTGGTAAATATTTTCCCATCACCACAACTGATCACATAATAACATAATGACTTCTCCGAAATATTTTAATTTGTGTCCCTATTTTGTGTCAGATTATTATTCTCTTGCTGTTGATTTCCCATCTTCCCAACATACTTTCACAAGACTCAAGCCCCACCATAGCTTAACGCACACCAAGCCTCCTTCTTCTTATTCCTTGCACATCATTTGTGCAGCGTACTTCCCCTTATCCAGGGTCAGCATGCTGTGGCAACCTCAAGCAACTGTACAACCAAAAACCACACTATCTGTGCCTCTTTCTCAATGGCACTAACTTGAGATCTCTCCCCATCAACATGATATACTTGTTCTGCAGCTACCAGCTCTTTGCACCCTTCAAGTTAATGCCAATATCTCGGCCAGTTTAGGTTACATAAACTGTCACATTCAATCTTAAAACATATCTAGCAATTTGTTTATAATTGACTAGTTACATTCAAAAAGTGTGACCTGTGCTTGGTTTTTAATGCTTATTTCTAAACCTGTGTATTTTTTTCCCACAGGGGAACAAGTGGATATGCCTGCAACTCCTCATTCTCAGGTTTACTTTGGGACAAAGAACAACTGCACTGGTATTGGTAAACAAGCACCGCTTTTTTTCCATTCTCATTTATCCATTCCTCTACCTTCTGTATTGGTAGGAGAAACTTGAAGTTTCAAAATGAATGGAAAATATAAACCTTTAGAAGCTAGGTTAGCTTCCATATTAACTTTTACAGGATTATATGTTCCTTAATAATAATTTCCTTTGCCAATGTCCTGGAAATTATACCATGCTTCTTAATGATTCTCTTTTGAATCTGCAGCTTCTCCCGCATTTTCAGTGCCACCAATACAAACCATGATATGAGGATTGGATTTGGAAGTAGCACAAATGTGAAACAAATATGTCGTTGTTACAACTGTAGCAATTTTGTTGTTAGCGTTTATGCTGTACTAATATTAGTTGAAATCATATGTCCAGTCCATATAAGTGTAGGTTAGTAATGAGACTAGGGTTGACAAATTTATAATCATATTAACTTTATAATGTCATTTCTTTTGGGAGTAAGAGTAGATTATTATTATCCTGTTGTGTAACAAATAAACATCCTCTCTCTTAATAGAAGGTATTATTATTATTTAGACATTATAAAACTTTTCTAGTGTGCAAGTGGACTTCATGAACTTTTTCTCATAAGTAATAATCAGTTGCCATTAAATTATATAATCAACATGTGATTCACTATCAATTCCTACTTATACTTCATGGATTATAGCAAAATTATAGACCAAAAGAAATAGATGGTAACACATAATTCTAGTCCACGAAAACTAGTATCAATTTGAACTGAATTCAAACTCTACCCTGAACTATATATGTTTGTAAAAGATTCCATTTCAGTAGTTCTGATCTATAACAGAGATAAAAAAGATTGTCTTCAACAATCTGAGCAATCAGATCCAATGCAACGAATAACCATACATTTACACATACAACTAATTCACTTGATCTGTCTCAGAATACTTTAAGATGGTGTAAGTAGAAGCATTGCCATACAAATTTAGTCGAGAAAAAGTTTGAATCCTTTTACCTGGGTTTAAATGCTAAACAATGTATATTTGCAGTATCTACGGAGAGTCTACTCCAAACTAGGTGCTACCTCTGTTGGATTGGAATCAAATACATCTGAGTCATATGCATCAGGCTCTTTGAAAACTTCACTGGTCTCTGCAATGGACTCCACATCATCAGACTCTGCACTGGACTCCACATCATCGGACTCTGCACCGGATTCCACACCAGACTGCACAGAATACAGCCTTTCAGAAGCCTCCCTCACATTTTTTGGTGGTTCATGAAATGTAAAGCAACCGTAGAGAGCAAGACTTGCCTACAATCCCAATGAACATAAACACGTTTAAAGCCTTGATTTAATCAACATGTGCAAATTGCGTGACTTAGACTACTCAAAATTTCCAGACAAGACATTCCTCCACACAGTATTTCTAGTACCCACTTTGTGGAATTAATCCCATTTGCATTAACTTTTTTTCTCTTTCAAAAAATAAAACAAATACGGCTTCAAAATTTTGTAAATATATTAAGAGTCTCATTCTGTGTAGGGAATAACATCTACTAGAAGAGCTAAATTACAAAAACGAATCTCGGTACATTGAGAGATTAATGTTTGACTCGATACATACGTTCACCCAGAAAAAAAATCAAAGCCTAATTTTTTCTGATCAGAAATTGTTTTATAGTATTCAGTAACTTATGTACGGCACCATTCTCTTACAATTTAAAATCAAGATCATACTCCCTTTTCCCGGTACTACATAATCAAAAGCATATGCAACTTCAACAAGCACAATTAGTGGTCCAAAATTCGAGTCTTAGATATACAATATTACAATTGCATTAAATACTCAGACTTTGTCATCTACATCTACAATATAGTTATTCGACTTAGCAGAATTGTCTCTAAAAGATACCTATGTTCTCTTAAAATAAAACATCTACAACTAAGAGCTCTCCAATCCATTTCTACTTATGTACGGCACCATCAATATTAGTCTATGCATAAGTTAATTTCCAGAAGCACTTTCAGATAACTTCTCCAAAGGTTGATTTTAACGTATGCATAAGTTAATATATAAGAGAATCTTTACTTATAATAAGTGTTTATTGAGAAATTTATCAAAACCCAACTTAGAGCCTGTTTGGGTAAGTTTTTTTGAAAACACTTATAAGAGAAGAAAATAATAAGACGAATTTCTCCATAAGCTAAAAGCTAAAAGAAGTTCTCTATTAGTTAACCATTAGCTAATTTGTAGGCTCTCTCATATAATTTGTCAAAAAGATGAGAAGATACTTACAAATTAGCTCATGTAAAAGTTTATTTCATTTTTTTTCTTCTCCTAAAAGTGCTTATAGATAAGCCTATCCAAACATGTCCTTAATAACTCCCTAATCCATTTCTACTTGTATAAGGAACACAAGAATAAGAAGAATTAGAAGAAGGAAGGTTGAAGAGTATAGTATACCGCGACAGCGACGCCAATGATGGGGGAAAACTTGATGAAGATGCCGAGCCAGTCCCACTGGGGTCCTTCCCATAAATCGGGCTGTTGAAACTGACGGTCTATCTTCTCTAGGAACTTCAAAGCGGCATCGTTGTCGTCGAGAGGCTTATTATTTTCCAAAACGGAAACGTCGTCGCCGTTGAGGGGCTTCTTCGCGCACGCCACGTGGAGGTTTCTTCTCGTTCGGTGAGGGAAGAGTGCGGTGGTGTTGCCGCAGGGGATTATAGCCACGCCACTGCCATTGGTGAGTGAGAATGCGCGCAAAAGATATAATTTTATGATGATGATGATTATAACACACCAACAAACAATGTTTGCTCTTTCAGTCTTTTGATTGCGTCCTGTCCACAAGGATTTTCTTTTCTTTTCTTTTTATGCTAAACCAGAATTATAACATTGTCAATGCCAACAGTAATTTTTTAATCTGGTTTTTTTGTGTAATTAAAAGATACAACTTTATCACCTAATATTTATTATTTTACAAATCTTACCACCTATTTTTTTTAAAAATATTTTACTTTCATATAGGTAACAAAGGATTAACCTTAAAAACTGAAACAACCTTATTTGTTTTTCCTTTATCTTTTTTTATACATTAGTAGGATAAATTGTGTAATAATTGAAAGCTTAAGTCATAAAATTTATAAAATTATAAAAGTTAGATGATAAAATTTATAATTAAACCAAAGATAATTCATAATATTTAATTATACTATTCAATTTTAAAAAATATTTGTTTTGTTTTATTAAAATGTCTTTCATTATAACTTAAAATCAAGAATAAAATAGTCCTGAAAAATAAAATATCAATTAATTAAAAGATATTTTTAGAATGATATTAGTAAATAAAATAAATTAAAATTTAATTATATTTCAACCCACAAAATCTATTTTCCCCCTTATTTTTGAGTGTAAAATGAGTAGTCAAAGAGTTTTAAAAATACAAATTACTACAATTTTTTTATAAAGAGACAAGTTAGTAATATTGTTCAGGAGTTACCTAGATGGAGTATTTTAAAATTTTAGTAAATTTAAAATTTAGGGAAATTAAAATGCATCAATTAAAATTTTGTGTTTGGATAAAGAAATTAAATTTTTTCATTTTCAAAATTTTATGTTTGGATAAAGAAATTAAATTTCTTCATTTTTAAAATTTTGAACCTCATGCACGGAGAGACACTTGAAGTGAGTATATTAGAGTAGTAGAGGTCGGAGTACTCGTTGGTGATGGATATGGAACAAAGAGTGGTGCGGTTAGAGTTTTTATAGAAGAATAAAATTTTAATTTCTCACCTTTTAGAAGGAAATTCAAAATTCACATTTTTAGTTGTTTAAAATTCTGTTTTAAAATTCCAAAAATTTAAATTCTTTGTATAAAAATATTCAAACAATGAATTTTAAATTAAAAAATTTTAAATTTCCTAATAAATTATTTTTTCCAATTAAAATTCTCTATCCAAACACACTCTTATAATTTTTATGAAGGTATCACTTCTCTTCTCTTGTATTGAGAATTTAATTATTCATAATATAATATAAGTATGTTTCAGTATAAAAAAATTTAATGTAAAATAGTATTTAACATTCATTCAGCAAAAAAAGTACTTATTTTTTATTAATTCAACGTGCTTGAGAATTTCAAAGGGAACCTTAGTTTAGAAAAATAGAAAATACTTTCCGAAAATCAATTTATGATATTAAAAGTTTGACTTGTTATTTAATGTGTATTTCTTTAAATAACTAAAAAAATCAGTAACTACTCCCGTGGTAGGGTCACGTCACTTTACATCCTTTGTAATTAAAATTAAGAGAAAAATCATTTATATAAAATTTTAAATAATTTTTACTAAGTCAGTCATTCACATTGTTTTTACTGTTTTCATTGCCTTTAATTGCATTTCTTTAAGTTTTTGCGCTTTACTTTAATCGTTTATTGGTTTCCCTTTACCACAATTCATATAAGAGTACTTTAACATAGAAATCTCATTAACACAACTCCTAGAGATATATTTTAAAGAAAAATCTCTTTCTTGAGTTAACCGCTAAGTGAGAATCGACTGGAGTCAGCCAACATTACCGCTAATCATATTTTACATCAAAAATTTATAAATATACATTTTTTCCATCATTTTCTTTTTCTTCTACTTTCTTATTAAACAAATAAAAAGTTATCTCACTTTTAGCTTTTTCTCTTTTTTCTTTTCTTTTCTACTAATTTTAACTTTTTTTTTATAGCCAAACAAGATTAAAAAAAAGTGTAATTCAGGCTTTTTTCATGACAGACACGGTTCATACTTCATATTCAATGACTTGGATTTTTTTTATGCGGATGTTTTAACATTGGATTATTTTGATGAAGCAGCTAATCAAGGAATCTAGGTAGTAAAATTCAGATCATAATACTTCTCCCACTACTACAAAATCAAAATCATTTGCAATTTCAGCCAAGAATTATTCTCACTTTTTTTTATCAATAGCAAAAAATTATTCTAACTAGTGATCTAAAATTTGAATTTTAGTCTTCTTTATATAACTTCTTAAACACTTCAACTTTGTTTGTGGTCTATAATTAACTTATTTGGCTCAAGTAAAATTATCACCCAAAAATATGTTCTCTTAGAATAAAACATCTACAAGAACTCCTTAATCCAATTATACTTTTACATCGAAGCATGATGATGATGACAACAATAACAACAAAGACTAAGAGAATAAATTCTTTCAGTTAGTTTCTCTATAAGCTGATTTTGAGGAAACTTTATATTTACTTACATATAACAAGTGTTTATAGAGAAATTTACGGAAACATAACTTAAGAAATCCCTAATCCGATTGGAACAAGAATTAGAAGAAGAAACGAAGGTTGAAGAGGGTGGTTGGTACCGCGACAGCGATGGCAATAATCCAAGAATACTTGAGGAAGGTGCTGAAGCATTCCCAGTGAGACCTTCCCAGAATTCGGGTTGTTGCAATTCAAGTTCTAACTTCTCTAGGAGTTTCGTAGCGATTTGCTCGTCGAGGATGGGCTCTTCATCGAAATCGGAAAAGTCACAACTCAGGAGCTTAGAGCATCTCCAACGCAGGTTCTTCCACGATTCCTTAAACTGAAGAACCTGTATCGTGAAAAAAAAATTGCATTGGAACTAGCTTGCGTGACGGAATCGTAGCTTGAACAAAGAGGAGTGGTGCTTATATAAGAAACCGCTTCTTAAACAATAAAATAACATTATTCACCTCAACCACCCCAAAAAATAAATAGGAAAAATAACAACCTACAACATACCTCGTTGCTTTGGAAGAGGTGTCAACCGACAGTGGTGGCGCAAGGAAGTTGGCTGACGACGACGACATTGGCGCACGCACGCACCCTGGCGACGACGAGAGGGCACTATCGTGTTGGACTCGACGCCGCTTAGAGGGGACAGCGACGACATCACTCAGCCTCTGCATGCAACCTAGGTCTCGAGCTCGCTGGTGGGCTGATGCGTGTCGCGAGGGCGCGAGGAGGTTGAGTGGAGAAGAGAGAGGATAGGGTTAAGTGGGTGTGGGTGGAGAAGAGAGAGGAGAGCGGGAGTAAAGAATAGAATAGAGAGGAGAGCAGAGGCTGAGAGTGGAAGACAAAGGGACGGGGATGCATGTGTGTGGTAAAGAACTTTCTAGAGAAGCAAATGGACGGACACGCATGTGGTATTGGTATTTATTGGAATTGAAATAAAATATTGGCCGTTAGTCATTCATATTAAGATGAAATAGCTAAAAGCCTTTAAATTTAAATAAATAAATTATTACTTATTTGAGTCTTCAATGACAATTTAAAATTGTTTAAAGTGACAATTTAAAGTGGAATAATTTAGTAAATAGAAAATTAAATAATACGTCAACATTCGAAGTATCTTTAGGTGTTCACCTAGTATCAGATCGACATACCTTCAAAGGAGAATAAAGGTTTATGACAAACAAAAACACCGGCAACTCCAAACAAATTTAGTTGGGCATATATGAGAATGTTTCGGAAACGAAAATAACAATAACTCAATTTATGTAATATTTTTTCAAGGTTTATGTTTTTTATTTATTTCAATGTTATTGTGTTTAATTATCTATTGTTATGTAAAATTTTATTTTATATTGTTACACATTTCGTTTTATTTATTTTAATTTATATTTATAAAAATTGAAAAAATGTCAAGTTTTATTAAAAAATATATAAATATTTAGATTTTTTTTTGTTTCTTGTGATTTCTTGCATTTAAACAAAATATTAGGTGAGTTCTTTAGAAGTGACATGACACTATAGAGACCATAAAAAGTACTATGGAGACCACCAAAAATTAATAAAGGAACACATTGAAGATGCTTGCATTGGAGACGCTCTTAAGGTAATCGTATACGGTAAGGTCAGCCTTCGTCTTCTTCTTCGGGCACATCACGCCGAGGTGGAGGTTTCTGCTTCTCGTTCGGTCAGGGAAGAGGAGACCACCACCACCGCCACGGGTGTAAGGAATTGCGGTGGTTCTGTTGCCGCACCGCTGCCGATGCCGACGGTGAATGCCATTGGTAGATGAGAATCAATGCGCACAACATATATAATTTATGATAACGATGATACAGTAATAACGTTTTTTTTAAATTCCGTGCTAATATCCATGGGGATTTTTTTCTTATACTAAATAAATCAGACTTTTTTTAATAAAAATAAAATAATCTGATTTTTGCAATACCAATAATTATTTTTTTAATATAATTCATAGGATTTTGCTAAGTGCTCTGACGCATTGGTTAAGAAATTAAAAACAAAACATGTTTATCCTATAAATTATAAGAGAATCTTGATAATAAAAAATTATAAGAAAATAATAAAAAAATCATGAATTGCATGTTTTAATAATAAAAAATTAATCTTTTAGTTTTTTAATTAATGGTCCAAGAACACATGTTAATATTTACCAATAAATTATCATTCACTTTAATATATTTTTTTAAGTGGTCACTTTAAAGTTAGAAAATATACATTTATATCCTTTTCAGCTAGATGTTGATAACAAAAGATGTTTTCACAAACATTTATATCCTTTTCTCTTGTATTTAGTTTGTGTTACATCATTAGATTTATCTTAAAAGTTGTGTTATAACACTGATAATTGTTATGCATACGTAAATTGTATATTTAAATCACACATTAATTATTTGATTTCCCCTTTTTTAACGTTTTTTTTAAGTTAAAAAGTTAGAAATTTAGCTTCTTTTAAGTTTTTATTTAGTGGATGTTAAAGTTAGTAAATTTATAGTACTTCGATTTTATTTTTTTACCCAAGAGGTTTAGAAGATGTTGAAAAACTAGAGCAGTGCAACGACATCAACCGCTCAACGTGAGGAGCCAATATGGAGGTCAATTGTAACATAAATGTGTGCTTAGCGTGCATTTGACAGCTTAACATGCGATTACTTAAGCCACTTGGACTTTGCAAGTGCACTCAACGCACACATGCAGACTTAGCGCAAAGTCGTTATCAAAAAACATGATTGTGTAACGTTTTGAAGATAAAAAAGAGGAAAAACACCGTGCAAAAACATATACAAATAGAAACAAAGTTAGGACACGAGAGAAGAGAGGAAACCCAGTCACTTGGGGACCCCCTCTTCCATCTTCTTCCACTCCTCTTGCTTTCTTTTTGTATTTGTAAGTCTCTTGTGACAATGAGAGACCAAATCACCCATTGTTGAGAGCTCAACAACCAACACTCTTGATCATGTAATGATTCTCACTATCCATTTAATGTTATTTAAATATTATTGTTTATTTTCTGAGTTTATTGTCTAATTTATGGTTTGATCACGTATACATATGTATGTTATAATGTTTTCTCATTGGGAAATGTTTGCACCCTAAGAACTTGAAAAAAACATCTAGGTAATTCATGTCTAGGAATAGAATGATATTACTCAGCCTTAATTATGAATCCTTACTCTTAAAACAAATTATTTAATGTAACTCTTAAGGGATTAGGAGTGAAATTAGATAATTTAGACTCTTTCACATGAGGGATCATGGTTAGGTTAGGTTAGGTTAGTGAATGAAAGTAACATTTGGAATAACGTTAAATGGTGAAAAATCTCAAAAATTACATCATGAGTAATTTTGGTAGATCGAGCACCCAACATGTAACCTAATTCTACATCAACAAACAATTCACCCCTCCGAATGTTTGTGTTCTATCTCTTTAATATAATGTGTTCTGCTTAATTATCTTTATTTATGTTGAATTTTATGTTTTCGCATCAATATTAGACAAATCTCAAATTTATTTTATTGTTCACTTAAAAATAAAAATATACAAACTTTGAGTACAATAGTCAAAGTTCATGTGAACTCGACACTCGAACTATCGTTTTAATTACTACATGGACGAATCAGTTCACTGGTCAAGGAATTAACAAGTTGTATAAAAAATCAAATAATTTTTCTGTTTAGAAATCAACCAAACACTTAATTGTTTCATTAAATATATTTTCATCTTAATAAGATTGAGAGCATAATTTATTTAGTATA